>OZ030397.1:18486016-18735550 GCA_964023965.1 Melinopterus prodromus
CACACACACACACACACACACACACACACACACACACACACACACACACACACACACACACACACACACACACACACACACACACACACACACACACACACACACACACACACACACACACACACACACACACACACACACACACACACACACACACACACACACACACACACACACACACACACACACACACACACACACACACACACACACACACACACACACACACACACACACACACACACACACACACACACACACACACACACACACACACACACACACACACACACACACACACACACCACACACACACACACACACACACACACACACACACACACACACACACACACACACACACACACACACACACACACACACACACACACACACACACACACACACACACACACACACACACACACACACACACACACACACACACACACACACACACACACACACACACACACACACACACACACACACACACACACACACACACACACACACACACACACACACACACACACACACACACACACACACACACACACACACACACACACACACACACACACACACACACACACACACACACACACACACACACACACACACACACACACACACACACACACACACACACACACACACACACACACACACACACACACACACACACACACACACACACACACACACACACACACACACACACACACACACACACACACACACACACACACACACACACACACACACACACACACACACACACACACACACACACACACACACACACACACACACACACACACACACACACACACACACACACACACACACACACACACACACACACACACACACACACACACACACACACACACACACACACACACACACACACACACACACACACACACACACACACACACACACACACACACACACACACACACACACACACACACACACACACACACACACACACACACACACACACACACACACACACACACACACACACACACACACACACACACACACACACACACACACACACACACACACACACACACACACACACACACACACACACACACACACACACACACACACACACACACACACACACACACACACACACACACACACACACACACACACACACACACACACACACACACACACACACACACACACACACACACACACACACACACACACACACACACACACACACACACACACACACACACACACACACACACACACACACACACACACACACACACACACACACACACACACACACACACACACACACACACACACACACACACACACACACACACACACACACACACACACACACACACACACACACACACACACACACACACACACACACACACACACACACACACACACACACACACACACACACACACACACACACACACACACACACACACACACACACACACACACACACACACACACACACACACACACACACACACACACACACACACACACACACACACACACACACACACACACACACACACACACACACACACACACACACACACACACACACACACACACACACACACACACACACACACACACACACACACACACACACACACACACACACACACACACACACACACACACACACACACACACACACACACACACACACACACACACACACACACACACACACACACACACACACACACACACACACACACACACACACACACACACACACACACACACACACACACACACACACACACACACACACACACACACACACACACACACACACACACACACACACACACACACACACACACACACACACACACACACACACACACACACACACACACACACACACACACACACACACACACACACACACACACACACACACACACACACACACACACACACACACACACACACACACACACACACACACACACACACACACACACACACACACACACACACACACACACACACACACACACACACACACACACACACACACACACACACACACACACACACACACACACACACACACACACACACACACACACACACACACACACACACACACACACACACACACACACACACACACACACACACACAGACATTTTTTTGTACCTTGGTCAAAAATGTTCAGGGGACCCAAAAAGACCTATTTCCGCTAAAATCTCAATTTTTTTTTTCGGCATGATTACAATACTTTAGCATACTGCGTATGATAAAGTAATAAATAAATTCCTTATGACACGTACTGAGAATGACATGATAGGTTCATTTGTGTCACGTATTTGTGTGGAATGGAGAAATATGATTCTTCTCGTGAAAATATAGTTTGGTTCAACGTTCAATAAATTCACGACATTTTGTACTATTGATCGATGATAAATTGCATGTTAAAGAATAAGATTCCAGCAAACCGAAATCCCAAAATTGATAATTTAGCGGTAAGGCTCCTTTCACATCTGGTGAATGCCGAAGACCAAACTTTGCATATGATCCACCAAGATACAGACACAGCACCAGAACAATTGCTCAACAAGTCAACGTTACTCACGTGACTCACGGATGTATCGGGAAACGCGTGCGCAAGATTTGCTCCCACAATTATTTGCAAATGTTCAACATTTGTGAGTGGTATTGTGGGCAGTATCAAACCTATTATATTTTCCCTATTAGTTTGAAGGCAAACGGTGCCACTTTGAGCAATTTTTTTCGTTTTGTAAGTTGACAGTTAAATCATTGAACGTATCGTTATTTCTATGCATTTCGTAAAAGAAAACATGTGGGTGACAACATTGAATTTTCAATTTAATAATTTTTTAAAAAATTGTTAATTTTTTTTTGTTCTTCGGATTGAGTTACATTACAAACTACTGTACTTGTATAGAATATAGATAATGTTTAAACAATTGCAAAAATTGGAGAACTGTAAAATGTACAATATAGGAAACTAGAGCAGCAGAAACAAAAAAAACCATAAAGGGTTCATAAAAGATAATATGGGATATGTTATCCGCAACAGACAGAAAACTTGAACGAACTAGTCAAAACATTACCTGGCATGCATCAGTTGTTCCGTTGATATGTCCTGCGCATAACATACCGTCATAGAGTGTAACATTTTCTGAATATAACTTCCTGCATTGATCGATATTTACTATATCAACTTCGGCCAGCAACAGAATGTCGCTGATGACCTTGGATCCCTAAAATTGACACAATATCATCAAAAGTAACCTCAAAGCTGCAATTAGCACTTACGTATTGTTCCACACCCCATCCACTAACAAAGCACGTCCCTGATGATATAGAGTTATTACCCAAAGGTACTGTAGAAATTAAAGGATTGACGTCAACAGGCACTTCTTCATCCAACTAAAAACATAACCTATAAGAGTACAAATTCCTGTTAGGTCAAATCATGCATACTTCAATTATTGCCAGATCGTTAACCATTTCTTTCCTGATAAAATCTGGGTGTATTGTGATTAGCGAAGCGTTTCTATAAACGCTATTAGATGTAATGGGTAGCTTCAATTGTCCGAAAACGGCGCTTACTACAAAAGGTGGAAGAACCCCACCCCAAATGTAATACGCACAATGTGCTGCTGTCAATACGTGTATCGGAGTAACCAAAATTCCACCGCAGAAATGGGCATCATTGTAAGACCGCCTTAGGGAGACCTAAAATAGGTTGAGAAAATAACATAAAAATTTGATACCTTGAACACATAACACTGTGCAACAACAAAACAATTTCCTGCAAGATGATGGGTTTATTTGTGTGCTTATCGTAGTAGTAAAACCGCTATTGGAAGTTTTTCATCACCGTCACAATTTTGAGAAATTTTGCAGAAACTTTATTGTCAGATACAATGACAAAATATGAAATAAATGCATTAAAATTAAACTGTTGACGGTCACGTCAATTTTTTAATATCAAAATATACATTTGTAAATATCTTGTTGTTTTAAATAGATCCTTTAATTTACTAAATGGAAACATATACTATACATTTTATGATGTTACAAAAGAACATTTTTGAGAAAAGATAATTGACAATTAGGTCACTATGTGGAGTATGGATTTTGTGCATAGAAAGGAAATAAGCATTGGCGATAGACTTCATACGTTGAATATGGATCAGGGCTCATAAGTTTTTACAAAGTTCTTTTTGTATAACATTCGTTATAAATATAATTTATTATAACGGCTGAATTAAAATTCCTCAAAACTTCAAAATAGCCTCAGACTTAACATTTAAAGTTTTTAATTATATGATATCCTGAAAAATGATCCAGCTAGGAACAAATTTCTCGATTTTGAAATTTAAAATTTTGTTTTTGATATTGAATACCCGGGACAAGTCGTTTGCCTGACAATTCAAGACAATTTTTAGGAAGTAAATGTCATCCTGAGTAAAAGGATTAATTTAGAATGATTTGTTTTTACAATTCATTAAAAATATAGAGAGTGAAAGATCTGAATAAAGTAAACTAATGATGATTAAGCTAATAAATACACATGAACCTTTCAATGTTTATACCCACACATTTACTGTGTTAGGGTATATTCACTTGTGTCACAACATTTGTAACACCCTAAGGAAGCGTGCCAGGTATAGATTTGTATATATGTATTTTTGATCATCACTGAAAACTGAATCGATTTAGCTATGTTCGTCTGTCTGTTTGTTCGTTGTCCGTCAGTCTGTCTGTCTGTGTCGACGATAACTGCCGTAATTTTGGAGCAGTTGATCTGAAATTTGGTATAAAAGCTTATATCTTAAAAAGTAAGGACAAGTTCATGAATGGACAAAATCGGTTAACTCAAGTTTTATTTCATATTCCACTCCAAAAATATTTGTCTGTGGGGGGGTATTTTAACTTCGACCCGGCTGAAGATAATTTTCTTACAAGTTATTTTTTAGAATTAAGATGCTTTATGTGGTTTTACCACTTTTTTCAATTCTTTAAGGTATTAGAGCCGTTTAAATTACAATTTTGTTACCATTGCGAACGGCTGTAACTTTTTCAAGAAAATGCGTGTATTAGTAAAATTAATTTTGTATATTTTAAACCACACGTGATAGAAGATAGACCAATAGAAATATACCATCATAAGTAAGGAAAGCACAAAAAGTTGTAATTTGTTGCACAATGTAATTAATGTTTGCTTAAAGAGTTTTGGAATATCTGATAAACAGGGTGTCTCAACAGTGCAATCTCGGAAGATTGTGCCTCTGTTAATGAAGATATTTTAAAACTGATTTCACTCATGTATACAGAACATCAAAGCGAACTTTTTAAAATTATTAGAGTATATACAGGCTGTTCCATAAGGTAGAACCACCCCAAACTTATGTTTTTTTACTTTATCATACGCAGTATTATAAAGTATTGTAATCGTGCCGAAAAAAAAAATTGAGATTTTAGCGGAAATAGGTCTTTTTGGGTCCCCTGAACATTTTTGACCAAGGTACAAAAAAATGTCTGTGTGTGTGTATGTGTGTGTGTATGTGTGTGTGTATGTGTGTGTGTACCCGATTTTTGTTGAGACGATTCCGGAGAAACTACTAAAGGTATCGGGACGAAAGTTCATATTTAGAAGTTGCATGACTAAACTTAGAGCTGAAAAGCTTTTGGTTCAAAAAGGCCCAAAGGAACTGATAGTTTATTCTAAGCCTTTTTCAAAGATTTTGCAAATGAGCCGCCATTTCTGTAAGTTCGTCAAAATAGTTAAATAATAAATTAAAGTAGAGGAAATTTTGAATAATTTATGCCTATGTCATTTTTTTGTAAAATTAATAGTTTAGCTGCAAGAGCAAATTCCATATGATCGAGATGGGTCGCATCTGCATTGATAAGAAAGTACATAGTAGCCTGGATTTGACAAATATTTTTTTGTACTGTCACTACAGAAATGTCTATGGTTGTCACTTTTTTGTGCTGTCACACTCGAAAACAGCTGATTTCATTAGAGTATGCATCAGAGGTTGAAGAACCGCTATGGAACGTTGCCGCTCTAGTGGGGCAAACTCCGGCAAAGTACAAAATATAAATTTCAAATACAATAAGATCACCAATTTGATTGTTTGTTGATAAGAAATATCAACCCGTCTTTATATCTAATTCTATAAACGATAAATTGAGAAAATTGTAAATAAAGTATAGCGATGAGTGTAGTTTTATTTTAGTATGAATTCACATTCTTATTTTACAAGGGGCGGAGAGATGGGATTGCCTTATGGTCGATTGTCCATAGATCATTTCTGAGTATTGCACCAAAGATATGTAATGTATTTCTGGTTTATCTGAGGAAAGCGGGGGTTAACGTGTTGGTTGTACTTTTGTTGGACAGAGATATGTTTTGCAGCCATTCTAGGGAATTTATTTGTTCGATGAGTCAATACTCATCAATAGTCGTCAATACTGGGTTGGTGTAGTTTGTGCTCTGGTTTCGCAATCTGTATTATATTATTTGTTAATTTTATATTTCTTGGGCTTCGAGCGTATGTGTACTCATTAAATTAAAGCCACACACATGTGTTAATTCAATGCTGTGGCATGTCTAACCGATCGTTATTCGCTCATTTTGTATTGTGTTTTTCACTTTGTATAGTGTTTTTCTTTTTGTGAATAAAGATTTATTATTGTTATTATTATCGGTCAAATCCTGGCTAACTAGCTTTTATTTTAATGCAGATACAACCGATCTCGATCAAATAGAATCTCATGTACTATTCATTTTATAAATAGTATGATAAAGTCATGTGCCTGGCCACATCAGATTTTTTTTAAATAGTACCACCTATATTTCGACACAATTTTGAATGAAAAAAAAAACTCTACCTACCCTAAACTTTATACTTTTTGATTTATTGGCATTTTTATGGAAAAACAACAGCCTTTTTAATTTTAATGCACACGCTTTGATTTTGATCCAGTAAGAAGCGTTCTATTAGCGTGATTACCTACCACATCGAAATTGTGTACAGGCTGGTCATAATCTGCAACATAATATAGGAAACAGTTTTTCCCAAGAAAGCTAATGTTTGTAAATGGAACACCCTATATCTAAATAATTTTTTGGATTCTACGCATCGTTCTGCACAATAAAGTACTAGTACCTACACACTATATATTGTGGCTAAAGACATCCCAATAGGGGATAGCGCCGCATCATTGATGCTCTCTAGATCCTGGATTTCGGGGTTGATCAGTCCCCATTTCACCATTTATATCTTCTTGCTTATATTTCTCCATTTATTCCTATCTCCGGTTTTTCCTTGCCACCCGTAAATACCCGCAACTCGAAGATCTCCCTTAACTTCTCCCATCCATGTCGATCTGGGCCTACCTCTTCTTCTTTCTCCTCCCGGTTGCCACTCCAGCATTGAGTACACTGTCGTCCTCGCTCCGGCTCTCCACACGTGACCCAACCATTTAACTCTTTGTTGCTTTATTCTTCTTACAATGTCTTCCTCTATCTCCCGGTTTAGTTCGTAATTTGTTCTTCTCATGTACACGCCTTCCGCTACCTTCAATGGTCCCAGTATTGTTCTCAGTAATTTCCTCTCCATTATTCTTAGATGTTCCTTGTTTCTCTTCGTCATCGTCATTGTCTCGGCACCATACATCATTGTTGGTCTTATTATTGTTTTGTACAACCTCATTTTTGTCGTCCTTGTCAAAATCTTACTTTTCAGTAACTTTTTGTTAGCATGAAAAATCCTATTAGCCGACATCACTTTTTCTTTTATTTCCGCTTCCCTATCCTGTGAAATCGTCACTCCGAGGTACTTAAATTTGTCTACCTCCTCAAATTGGTGCTCGCCGATCTTCAGCATCCTACCTCTATGTTCCAGCGGTTTGCCATATCTCATTATCTTTGTTTTTTCATTATTTATCTTAAGTCCCATACTTTCTCCCTCCGCCTCCATCACAGTCAGCATTCTCTCCATTATTTTTCTGTTTTTTGTTATTAGCACCACATCATCCGCATAAGCTATTATTTGACCACCTCGTGTTCTTAGTGTTCCTCTATTTATTTTTCTGGTTACGTACTCCAGTGGTAGATTGAATAATGTTGCGGACAACGCATCTCCCTGTCTGACACCCTTGTTTATCTCGAATTCCTCCGTATCTCCGTATTGTGTCCTTATACTTATAACCGTTCTTCGCAATGTCATCCTTATCAGCTTTCGCAATTTTTGGCAAACTCCCAATTCCTTTAGAGCATGAAAAAGTTTGCTCCTTTTGATGGAATCAAATGCCTGTTGAAAGTCTACAAAGAGTATTTCTATTTCCAGGTTGTATGCGTGAGATTTCTCAGTTATTTGCTTTATCGTATGTATAGCGTCTATGGTAGATCTGCCTCGTATAAATCCGCATTGGTACTCGCCCACTAATTCTCTTGTCGCACTTGCCAATCTATCCTGTATAATTGTGGATACGATTTTATACGCCGAGCTTAGCAATGTTAATCCTCTATAATTCTTACATATTTGTTGATCTCCTTTCTTATGTATCATTACTATTTGCCCTGACTCCCATTCAGTTGGCATATTTTCCTGCTTCCATATTACTTTGGTAAGTGCACTAAGTCTTTCAGTCAGTTCTTCACCTCCATACTTTATAAGTTCCCCTGAAATGCCATCCTTTCCTGGCGCTTTTCCGTTGCGACTCTTATTTATAATATCATGGATTTCTTCAGTTGTTGGTTCGCACACTATATTATGTCTCTCGCCCTCATCATCCCCCTCCAGTTCATCATCCTCCACAAACGTCTCATTGTCAGTTAGAAATTCACTGTAGTACTCCATCCATACCCTTTTATATTGGCTCTCATTCTCAGTCATTCCTCCAGCCTTGTCTCTTATGCCGATTATTTTACCACTAGTGCTACAATAAACCATTGCAGAGATAACTAGTCTTCTTAATAAAAAATCGATTTTCTATCAATAAGTGCTTCTACACCTACATTAACTATTAACCCACCTAACTATTTACCTAAAGTACTGGTTTCTCGAATGATTTCATCTTTTTTTTAATAAATAAAAGATTTTAACACATAAGCAATTTAATATTATAATTTGAAATAAAATTTTACTTATACCCTGTAGGCTATCAAAAACTGTACTAAATAAGTTATTAAAGTATCTGTCAGTGGTGGTGATACTGTTAGGGTTGTTACGTTAGATTTGCATAATTTTCGGAAATATGGTGGAGGAACTAGGAGGAACTAATTGACATGGTGTGGGTTTTTGGCGAATGCAACAAAAATGCTTTATTGGGAAGTAGAGTTGACAGATACCACTAACAGATACCTTAATAACTTCTTTACCACAGTTTTTCACAGCCTACAAGGTATAAGTAAAGCTTTACTTCAAATTATATATTCAAATATTAAATTGCAGATGTGATAAAATGTTTTATTTTATTAAAAAAATCTGATGTGGCCAGGCACATGACTTTATCATACCATATATTAATAGTTTAGCTGCAGGAGATTCTAATTGATCGAGATCGGCCACGTCTGCATTAAAATAAAACTATCAGAATTAGACAGATATTTTGCTTACATTTACAGTATGTAATGTCAAAACATCAGCATTTGACACTACCTACTATCATTAGAATCACAATATCTGACAAATCCTGGCTAACTAGTTTTAATACTAGTGTTTTAATGCAGTACGAGCGATCCCAATGAAATAGAATTTGCTCATGCGGCTAAAATATTTATTTTACCAAAAAAAAAAAAAAAAGTTTCATAGTCATGAATTATTCGGAATTTCCTCTACATTAATTTATTATTTAACTATTTCGACGAAATTCCAGAAATACCGGCTTATTTGTAAAATATTTCAAAAATGCTAAGACTAAACCTCCTTGTCATACTACATATGATAAAGTAAAAAGGTTATTGGTTCTGATGATTAATATATTATATTGGCTTCTAGCATACTATATTTTCGGGTTTTACCCCGTCTTCAGTGCTAACTACAAAAGTTCATAAAGAATTATGCTCAATATTCCAAATAAGTTTTAATGTTACCATACCGTCTTACAATCTTTCTTCTATTTATTCGCGAAAACATAAGAACATGGCTATCCGCAATCGAAATACACATTGACACCAAGATGTTTTAATATTGTTGCACTGTACGTGCGCGCGTTCTCACATTCTCCATGCATTTGCGTGTTGAATTGACGTTTCGCAACCGCTGACGTTCTGAATACTGTGAAAAGATTCAAAATATCCTGGCTACCTGCTATTAATGCAGACACGATTTCGATCAAATAGAATTTGCTCCTGCAGCTAAACTATTAATTTTACCAAAAAATGTTATAAACATAAATTATACAAAATTTCCTCTACTTTAATTTATTATTTATCTATTTTGACAAAATTGCAGAAATGGCGGCTCATTTGCAAAATCGTTGAAAAATGCTTAGAGTAAATAGCCAGTTCCTTTGGATCTTTTTGAACCAAAAGGTTTTCAGCTCTAAGTTTAGTTATAAAACTTCTAAATATGAACTTTCGTCCCGATACCTTCAGTAGTTTCTCCGGAATCGTCTCCACAAAAAACGGGTACACACACACACACACACACACACACAGACATTTTTTTGTACCTTGGTCAAAAATGTTCAGGGGACCCATAAAGACCTATTTCCGCTAAAATCTCAATTTTTTTTTTCGGCACGATTACAATACTTTATCATACTGCGTATGATAAAGTAAAAAGATGAAATTTTTCGAGAAAATAGTACTTTAGGCAAATACTTAACTGGTTTAATTGTTAAGGTAGGTGTAGAAGCACTTTTTGATAGAAAAATCGATTTTTTTATTAAGAAGACTAGTTATCACAATTGTTTATTTTAGCGCTAGTGTGTACTAGTACTTTTTTGTGCAGAACTATGCGTAGAATTCAAAAAAAGAATTAGATACAACGTGTTCCATTTAAAAAATTAACTTTCTTAGGAGAAACTGTATGCTTTATTTTTCTGCAGATTATGACCAGACGTGATAGAAGATAGACCAATAGAAATATACCATCATAAGTAAGGAAAGCACAAAAAGTTGTAATTTGTTGCACAATGTAATTAATGTTCGCTTAAAGAGTTTTGGAATATCTGATAAACAGGGTGTCTCAACAGTGCAATCTCGGAAGATTGTGCCTCTGTTAATGAAGATATTTTAAAACTGATTTCACTCATGTATACAGAACATCAAAGCGAACTTTTTAAAAATAGAATTCAAAAAAAGAATTAGATACAACGTGTTCCATTTAAAAATTTTAACTTTCTTAGGAGAAACTGTATGCTTTATTTTGCTGTAGGTTATGACTAGCCCGTACGCAATTTGGATATGGTAGGTAATCATGATAATAGAACGCTTCTAACTTAAGCATAATCTAAGCGTGCGAAATAAAATTAAAAACGGTTATTGAGATATACAGTTTTTCTTGGACTACTCTTTTTCCATAAAAATGCCAATAAATCAAAAAGTATAATGTTTAGTGTAGGTAAAGGTTATGTTTCGTTGGCGTAAAAATTAGCTATGCATTCAAAATTGTGCCGAAATATAGGTTGTTCCATTTAAAAAACATAAGTTTGGGTTGGTACTACCTTATGGAACAGCCTGTACACACGCTAATAATTTTAAAATGTGCGCCTCGGCGTTCTGTATGTATGAGGGAAATCAGTTTTTGAATATCTTCACTGAGACACAATCTTCCGAGATCGCACTGTTAAGACAGCCTGTATACTGCTCTCCGTTACCTGATATGGAACCTCTCCCTGGTAGGCCGGTCGCCCACCGATAATTCTATCTTCTGTCGCCAGAGCACCATCTACATAGGGAACAAAATTCAAAACTTTATTATCAAAAAAATGTTTAAAAGATCGAATAGATAAAATAATTCGGTAGCCTTTAAACTTTGTAAAGATGTTTGTTTGGGCTTATTAATGAACACTTTGAAAAGTCCTAGAAAACTATAAGTCAGAAAGCACCTTCTTCTTGAGAAAAGAACACAATAATGATTTTTTTGCATGTAGGTAACTCGTTATTTATAAACTTGAAGGAAAAAGAATAAGTACTTTTTGTAAAGTCAATATTTTATAAGTAAATTAATGACAAAGAACAATATGCTTATTTGTTGGTGATATGGCATCATATAGGTTCAGCAAAGAATATTAATAATAAATAATAAATATATATAATAAATAATAAAATACTAATATAAAATTAAGAAATACAAACTTCGAGAGTTTGCAAACATTTATTTTATTTACACTGTTGTACCGGTTTCGACACAATGGTCATATTTAGCCAGAATTGTCAACTGCGTACATCCTAGAGTTTACAGCAGTGATGTCAAACTCGGGACCCTTGGTATTCTAAATTTCTTGTTCTTACTAAGTAAATCTTACTAAAATGCGTAGTTGCGGGTTTGTGGATATTTTTCTCAGTACAGCGATGGGACACTCCTGTATAAGCAGTGTCCAGCGCTGATGTGCTGACAATACTCTCAATAGAATTAAAATATCTGTCAAATCGTGGCTAATAGCTTTAATGCGGAGGTGGCCGAGTGGGAAAGGCGAATGCCTTCCACTCAGAAGTCCAGGGTTCAAGCCCAGGTTAGGCAGGGGATTTTTCAAATACTCCGTCTCCCTGATTGCCGCACAGACAAGCCACAGGCTTTGTGCACATGGCAACATCCCCAAAAAAAAAAAATGCAGTACGAGCTATCTCGACGAAATAGAATTTGCTCATGCAGGTAAACTATTAATTTTGCCAAAAAAATTTCATAGACAAAATTATACAAAATTTCCTCTATTTTAATTTATTATTTAATTTCTTTGTCAAAATTACAGAAATTACGGCTCATTTGCTAAATCGTTGAAAAACGCTGAAAATGCGTCGCTTTTTTATGTTGTTTACGAATAGTAAACGTTTCTCCAGTAGCTAATTAAAAAGCATGTTATTATGCCACAAATTTAAAACAAATATTGTTATCTTAAATGCAAACATAAATCGCAGAATAAGCGCGAATTATGTATCATCTATTGAAACAAGTGGCAAATGCACGTAATAATGTACATATAAAATTAAGCTATTTATAAACAAAAACTTGAATGTAAACTTACGAACAAATAAATCGACTGGGTCCAACTCCCAAAATTGATAGTATATTAATTGACGAGCACACAATTAAAAATGCGTTTAAACATGCGTGCGATTTATATTCGTTATGTCAAATACGATGTTTTATCTAAGACTAAATAAGTTCGATTTCAAATAATAGTATATTATTTGTTGAGCACATAAGGAGTAACTAAGGATATAAATCGAGAGCATACAGTTTTTACGGGAGCGCAAGGCGAGCGTGTAAACATGCGAGTGATTCATAAATTCAATTTTATATTAAATATTTTAAATGTATTTGTCAATGATGGCGAGGCGAACTGTCACATAACTGTCATCCGCGTAGGTTTTGACAGACTTCGACAGTTCTGTCCTTATTATACAACGCTAGTATCATAATAATCATTGGCGTGCATCATGAAGGGCATCGAATGCAATGACCTTATTATATATACACACAGAGAAATGTTTAAGACATTCGTTGTCTTGCCGAAATTTACTCCGAACAAATCAATAAAGTTTTCAATTTAGATGAGCTTTTTGAATCAAAACTCACAAATTTCTCCTTTGAAGCGACAACATTTTGTTTCCAAGTAAAACTACATTGGATAATTTTAAAAGTTCTCATGAGTTCTCTTAAGAATATAGTGTGTTGCATTGAACAATTCAATATATTCCAATGAAAACAACTATTGCATTGAAACAAGATGATATATGTAAAATATGGTGTTCAAAACAAGTAAAATTAGTTGGTTGATGCAAGAGACGTTTTGTGTGAACCAAGTAACAAAATTTTTTCAAATATCGGGTGGTTTCATTGTGCGGAAAACTTAAGAGTTTGCGCGGTTTGTGGCACCAGACTGACGCGACGTAGAACGGCGACAGTTTGTAGATACGCAGTATGTGAGGACTTCATTCTCCAGTCTCACTCACAACCCCCAGAACGTTAACTCCATGCAAATATATTGGTTATAGTGGTAAGCAGTGTCGCTTTGATATACGCTTGATTGTATCTGCAGTTTTACATGTGATAATGGACAGCGTGGATGATTTTTCAATTTCATCAGATCATCTTAAAACGATATTTGACAGTAAGTATATGCGTATATCTACTTTTTATGCGAATGTTAATACACTATGTGCATTCTATGTTTGCAGACCATAAAATACCTGTGCAAAACATAACAAAACTTACAGAAGAAGAGATAAAAGAACTTATTCCGGCTATTGGAGATCGGATTGTTTTCCGGGAAGCGGTGAAGCTAAGAGGAGATTTAGAAACATCTAAGGTGAGAAACCGTATTATAATGGCCAGTTGCAGAAATGCCCATCAAGTCTTGTTGACTGCTTAGCTCTTAACTGTACTAATTACTGTATCAAGATGACATTTTTTTGTATTTTTGTTTGTATTTTAAATGTATTTTTTTTCTTTTATAACAAGTTATTGGGTTTATATCAGTATGACACCTACTTGTTTGAAATGTATTTTTATTTTTATAATAAATTAATGTATTGGTATATATGAACTTTTTTTACCCATTGTCTTTGCTACATGACTAAAAAAAAAAAATCTGATGTGGCCAGGCACATGACTTTATCATACAACATATAAAATTAATAGTTTAGCTGCATGAGAATCTATTTTATTGAGATAAATCGTAGGTATTGTCAAAGCATCAGAATTGGACACTACCTACACTACGTCATTAGAATAAGTTATTTATGTCACAAGTGCCGAAAGTACGGAATAGCGCGACGAGCGGCGCGTCACCGAAGGCGGAGCGTCACCGTCGCACGTGAGCGAGTCGCGCTATCTAGTTTTTGGCAGGAGAGACATCATCGTTTATTGTGTCGCTTTTTGAGAAACATGTATGTATTTAAAAAAAATAAATAAAAAAATTGTTATATTTCTGTATAGGAAATGTTAGGGCGGTACCACTTTGACGAAACGTCATGTTTAAAATGCTAATTCAAATTCAGACAGATTTATATTTGTTCATGACACTATAGATGTCACATCGGTACCAACATACTAAAATAAAACTACAGTCATCGCTATACTTTATTTACAATTTTCTCAATTTATCGTTTTTAGAATTATATATAAAGACAGGTTTATATTTCTTATCAACAAACAATCAAATTGGTGATCTTATTTCATTTGAAATTTATATTTTGTAATTTGCCGCACTAGAGCGGCAACGTTCCATAGCGGTTCTCCAACCTCTGATGAAATCAGCTGTTTTCGAGTGTGACAGCACAAAAAAATATTTGTCAAAATCCTGGCTACTATGTAATTTCATATCAATGCAGATGCGACCGATCTCGATCAAATAGAATTTGCTCTTGCAGCTAAACTATTAATTTTACCAAAAAATGTCATAGGCATAAATTATTCAAAATTTCGTCTACTTTAATTTATTATTTATCTATTTTGACGAAATTACAGAAATGACGGCTCATTGGCAAAATCGTTGAAAAATGCTAAGAGTAAATAGCCAGTTCCTTTGGACCATTTTGAACCAAAAGGTTTTCAGCTCTAAGTTAGGTCATGAAACTTCTAAATCTGAACTTTCGTCCCGATACCTTTAGTAGTTTCTCCGGAATCGTCGTCACAAAAATCGAGTACACACATACACACATACACACACACACACACACACACACACACACAGACATTTTTTTGTACCTTGGTCAAAAATGTTCAGGGGACCCAAAAAGACCTATTTCCGCTAAAATCCCAATTTTTTTTTTCGGCACGATTACAATACTTTACCATACTGCGTATGATAAAGTAATATGTCTTACAAAATAATTGCTTAACGAACTTTGATGTAATGTATGTTTTTTTTAATTATGATTAAGAAAGTAATGTGCTATTATAATCGTGTAGTTCTTTCTGCATTTGTTTTGATAGACTTATTGTTTTATGTAACCTTTGCAGCAGCTGTAGATAGTGTTAACAAAACAACAAAAACATTCACCTTAAATCAATATATTATGTTGAATGTAAATTACTATTACTTGCTTTGAATTTTTAACGCACTTCGTTTAAAATGACAGTTACTTGCTTTGAGAACAAAATACTCTATTCAGAACACTAGAGGTGTTGAACCAAAATTACAAGTGTTTCTCTGAAACATTGGTTCTTCCAAGCAAAATAACCTATTACTTATTCCGATAGCTCTATTACTCTCTTTAAGACATCATATGGTTGCATTAAAGCAATATTAGTTTGGTCCGAATGTTAAAATATTTGAAATAATACTACAAAGTTTCATTCAAAACAACATTATAGTCCTTTCGAGTTGATGACTATTTGGTGCAAGTCAATAGTTTACTCGTTGCAACTAATTTTATCTCGAACGAAGCACTTAACACATTTGTACTGAGAAAACATTGTCTTGGTTGAAGTTGATAGTTATTTCGTGGATATGGAAATCAACCGTTGTTTTGATGCAAAGCAATTTTATTTGAATTGAGCATTCCTTTCTCTGTGTGTATGTAAGTCGTGATTAAACACACTTAAACACACAAATATTTCATAACTTCCCTAAGTACGTCAAATTATAGGCAATTTAATGTACTATTTACCCTTGGACGCTCGGAGTTATGCTCCACGGCGAGCAACCCTTAAATGGCAGGTTGGGCAAGTCAGCGGCACCACTTTTGCAAAATGAAAATCATTATATCCATATTTTTTTGCTATTTTTTACCAAAATATCGATTTTTTTGCTTTGTAAGTTTTAGAAATACCGAGGCGCCGCGCCGCTGACGTGCCGGCAACTCAGCGGCGCACTATGTCAAAACAAATGAATCAGAAAAGATTTTTTTTTGGTTTGTTAGTATCCGAGATATAGGGGTTCGCCGTTGACGTGCCGGCAACTCAGCCGCGCACTATGTCAAAACAAATGAATTTGAAAAATGTTATGTCTTAACATACTTCAAATTATCGATAAATTAGTAAAAAGTTAAGAATCTAATTCGACATTGATTATCTAGATGGTACGACAAAATTCAACAATCTCACGAATGTAATAACACTTCTCTTCCACTGTTCCACTCCAAAATTATTTAAACAATGTTTATAAAAGACATTAAATTCTTTATGTAGTCAAACGCTCTGGCAAACTAGATTGCCTGTTTTAACCCTATTTGATTTCTTACTAGTGGAGACATGAGGAGAAATTTATGGGGGAATCACAACTACGATAAACATGAAGAATAAGGGTGCGGATGAGCGTTATCAAATAATTTCTGTAGAAATGATGGAAAATCGCATAGGTCTTCGGGAATCCAAAGACTTAAACACCTGGCCGGCAAATATGAGCACGTGCTGACCTACCTTTTATTAAGAATTATAAACTGAATAAATAATAATTATTTCAGTAAGCATTTTATTAAGTTATTGCATCTTATGACTTACTTGTATTGTCAGTATTGTAAGTTTATTACTGTGTTAAGTATACGAAAATACTACCCAAGAACCAAGAACTCATTAATATTCTTTAAATAATTAGGACCACAGATATTTAGTACAAATTTTAAACAATTTTCGATTGGTACCTAAACAAACAAGTTTTTGGATGATTATATTTGTTTGTGTATTTCATAATTAAAGTTTGAAATTATTTCATTTCAGGTCATTATATTTGTACGATTGTTGGAATTCGTCATGGCAACTAAATATTTAATATTAATGATTTATTATGCATACGTTAAATGAAACTAGATATTTAGTAACTTTGTAGCTGTTGGGTTCAGGCATTTTTCGAAAGCTCCTTTACTAATCTGTATTCAATTTAAATTCTTAAGTTATTTGACATTTAGCAAACCTCCAGTTATTCGGGATAAGCTATATTCTGATCGCAAATCAATAGTAACTGTCGAAAAGTGCGATATTTTTACTATCCAAAATAAGTTCTTTCGTTTATTTATGTAGTTTTAGTTTTAGTGTTAGTTTTACAGAAATATTCAGAATTCCCGCAATTATTTTTTAAAAAATGCACGTATTTTACATTAATTTCAACGATTAGGATATATGGAATCTTCTGTTCCATTGAAAAAATCATACGTTTGTGTTGGTACGTCGGTCGTTGTGAAAATATTTTCTGTCTGTAGGCAGCGTGGCTGCATACAGATTTCAGCTCCAGCAATAAAATTGTGTTACGCAAATTAAAACCGACGGATCAGCTAAGAATGCTACATATGACGGCCAGATGTCATAGCCCTATTGTGAAAAAAGAAAGAAAGAAACAAGCAGCACAAACTGGAAAAATAGTGAAAGACCTCTTAAAGGACGAAGAAGAAATGTTTAATCGTGGACAAAATTTTAGAACCACTATTGATGTTAATACTAAAAAGAGTGAAAAACTAAATTCTGCAACTGTAAAAATGATCGGTCAATACAAGTATCAAATTAACACGTGTATCCTATGGCAGATTTAAACTGATTTGGAGTTTTTATTACTTATAAAATATTACATACATAATTGTTTCCTTTTATTACACTGGTATGACGTAGTAGGAATACTCATTAACCAGTAATGCAGATATCTAAGTTTGATATAAGTATACTAATTAATGTTCTTCCAGCTTTATTTTGACCTATTTAGATGCGTTACAGCGCAAAATTCGCTAAAATGTTAGCCGTAAAACATTTATTTTGGTTTACAAAATACGTTTAACCTGATAATAGTACAAATGTAAGCGCAAAAGTATCTGGTGTCATTTCTGGTAATTTTTTCCTATCGTGAACCTTGCGTCTGGTTTTATTCGTTCTATGTCGTTATTAAATGGACTAGACTTTTATCGGCTTTAGAATTCGAGATAATGTGAAACAAAAAATCCGCGCTCTGCAAAAAACATTCTGCTGAAAATTGAAGTTCAGTTTATGCAATAATATCATTTTTGATGAGCAAGCCTACAATTGAGCTAACAAACCATTCAGATCAGACAGTAATAGTGCAAGTTAAAGTAGTAAGTTTTAGGTAGGTCGATTTATTTTCTCGGATGTTTATATATTAATTTAATATAAAATATAAATATATTATAATTTACTTACCATAGACAGTAACCATTGCCACCACAAAAATAAAACTTATTCCGCCCATCTCGAAAGAAAAATAAATATTTGCACGCGCTGTTTGAAAAATGCTAGTTGGATCACCGCAAACACTACAACAGCACAATAGAAATGCGGTATGTACATAAGGGCTTATAAACATCACCTTATCTTCATATCTCCTTCCAATGGTAATGAATGTATAACACTATTGCTTGCAACGTACGCAAGAATTTGATTCCAAGATAAGATACTTGGTGAATCAAAACAATAGTTATTGATAAAGGAAATTGGGTCCTTTAATTATCTAAACCGGTCATATAGGTTAGGCAACTGAAAAACTCGGTCAATTGTTTATTTTTTTATCGCCTTGCACAATTTTTATTAATGCTCCTCTGCAATAACTATACGATTGCTTTGTGCAACGCACTAAATTGTATGGCGGTTATTTGATTTGCAATTTATTCCACAATTTCAATTGTTGTCTTTACGGTACAAAGTTTGCTACTTTGTTGTTTTTTTTTTTATTTCGAGTATATGTAACGCATAAAATCTTTTACAAAATATCCTATTACCACAGTCAAATTTGGAGTTCACTTGGGCAACATTCCAACGGAGCTGCATTTTTTGTATATGTTACAGTAAAAGCGTAAAGTGGAGTTACTGGCCATTTTAGTAAAAGTATTACCTCCAGTATTAAAAGTATTAACCATATTCTCATCATTACTTGATCTTTTGAAACATTTTTGTTTCCATTCATACATACTCAATCAAGTTATTTTTTAAATGAATATTTTTCCATACTATTGTGATTGAGAACAGTATGTAAATGCACTGATAAAATCCGGATGACAAAATGATTTTAATTCAAAACGGTTTGACATGGCTATTTCGTTTCATTTGGTAGTTTTGATAGTTTTGAATTTGTTGCACTCTGGATTATCTAGCAATGTATTAATTAGGCAATGAAAGCATAAAAAACTTTATAAAAGATATGATGATGTTTTTTTTTAATAAAGCTAAAAATTATTATGTTCCGAACACTTTTGAGTTACAAATATGCATTGTGGTTAAAATTATTACCTCTCTTATCAGATGTTTAAACAAATTATCAAATTACCAGTTGTCCTGATATATCATCACCAATTGATCCTGTAGAAACAACGAATTATACTAAACAAATTTAAGTGAATTGATGTAACGCTTCATGGAACAGGTGTCAATAATAATTAGAAGAAGTAAAACTCCTTGTTCTTCTCTGTTCAGAATAATTTAATTTGGATTAGTGACCGGTTTCGCCCAGTAATCTGGGCATTAACGAACTAATGCGTCAGGAGTAATGGTTGAATTAAGCGAAAATTAGCGCTCTTTGTCCAGCACACAAGTCAGAGTTTAAAATCTTTGAAATGTCGACATTCATAACCTGAATGGGTGGCAGCAAACACATCGTTTCATTAACATAAGACTAACTAAGGCACCCTGAACACTCACACAAAACAAAACTAGAGACATCTTCGTAAATGCGTTTCAGACAAAGCTAATTTTCGCTTAATTCAACCGTTACTCCTGACTCATTAGTTCGTTAATGCCCAGATTGCTGGGCGAAACCGGTCACTAATCCGAATTAAATTATTCTGAACAGAGAAAAACAAGGAGTTTTATTTCTTCTAATTTTTACTTCTTCTAAACAAATTTAGTTTATTGTGCATTCATTTGTGACTGATATAACGTAAATCTGGTTCTCTCTGTATAATAACGGCTAATCGTTTGTTCAACATAATAACAGCTTGTGGCAATTCATTCATGGGCTGCAGAAGAAATATCTAAAGCTGGTACATGACCGGATTTTCTTATCCATGAGTTTATTAATTACAATACATTAACAATACAACATGGTGAGTAATTTGAATTACATAAACATTCCATTATGCATTATTATTCTGCTTTGGTATTTTGCAAAACATTATGTTCACTGGTTGTTCTGGGGACAACTCTTAAAATGTACTAGTACATTTTATTGGTTGTGAATACTTCTACTATACAAAATAGTAAATGTATGCACTGACTAGTAAGTGTATACATTTACGAAGTTGATGCTTTTACTGTAACATATACACCTTTGGTGGGCACTACAAATAATGTCTAAAAAGTTCCCATCGATATCGTGACTGCTTTGCGAGTTATTCACGGCCAAAGATGGCCGAATTAAGTTTTTTTTTTTAACAATATCTTGCTTTCTGTTGATCAGAGGACACTGAGTGCTATTAGGACGTGTAGATATGTGTTAATACTTGACGATTTCCGAAATACGTCGTTCAGAAGGCTAAGAATGTAATACTCATCTCGTTTTTTTACGGAAATGCAACACAATTATAGCATATATGTATTTAAATCTACGCTACTTTTGGAAAATTCTATAATAAAACATGGGAGTTATTTATTTAAAACACATTTTCTAGTTAAGAACATATCTCGAAAGTCGCAAACTGTTGACTACATATTTATTGGTTTTGTGCGCTTTCGGGGACCTACCTTGTTTTGTTTTGTTTCAAAAACTATCATCATTAACTTGCGTATAGGTATTTGAAAACATAATAAGCAGAACTTGTGTTGCATTTCCGTATAAAAAGTAGGTGAGTATAACATAAGACACTTCTTAACCGCATTTCTGCTAGAATACAAGGTGGCTATTACATCAGACACTGCTCAACCGAAGGACCCGAAGGACACAATGATCAAGTTTTAACTGACTTCTTATTGTGAAATATGATGCTCCATCATGTTTTCAATGTCTTTGATAGCGGACGAGTTTACACAGCACATAAATATGTTGTTTCTGTTTTTTGCTTTTGACGTTTTGCTAGATGAATAACTGAAAACGCCAACTCGCAGTGGAAATACGTATAGACTCATGTTGTAGAGAATTAAAAGATTTTGACATTTCCTAATAGCACTCATTATCGTCTGATCAACAGAAAGCACCTATTACAAAACGTGTATACAAAACTTCAGCTGGGTTGGAATTTTTTTGAAGCCGATTTTTATCAAAATGACTTTGACTAATATGGGCTATATTCACATATACATGGAATAGCCTAAATTGATCTTTCACTCGTCTTTCGAAGATTACGTGTCTAAACTCGCGCCACCCAGCCAGTGAGCTGTGCTATTTGCAACCTATAAAAATCTGATGTGGCCAGGCACATGATAGCTGCATCATGGGCGCCGTTACATATGGGCAGGGGGGCGCGCGTGCCCCCCCCCTGGATTTTGAACCCAACTATACCCAAACTATTCGGTGATGTACCGGCGCTTGCCCCCCGCCATGAATACAAAAATCCTACTGACATTTTACATACTATAGTATTTTGTGTAGTAAGACAAGAAAGTGATTCCTAATCGAGGCTGGGCACATTTTGAGGCCGCGAAATCAGTTTTTGCGCGGCGCTCACATCATTTTTATCGTAATGATGACTATACCGATTATAATCGTCACCAATGTCAGTTTCATTAGATTGTTTACCTCCAGTTTTCGTCGTGAAAGAGTCACAAGTTTACGATTTTGGGCTGTAGTCCAAAATGCCCATGTTTGAGGTTTCATTTAATCATACTTATTAGGTTTAATTACAGTAGAATGTCAATAATCCGAACCTCAGTAATCCGAAAATTCGCTAATCCGAACACCCAAAACGAAATAATAATAAACTAAGTCACTGAGTAACCTAGGGAAACGCCATTTTTGTCTGCTCCTGTTTACAGAAAAATTTTGCTTTTGTTTTATATCTTCTATTCAATCCTCGTATTTTCCACTATTTAGCTGCAATATTTAATAATCCGAATCACCTTCGGTCACATGTAGATCGGGTTATCGTCGCTCTACTGTAATAAATAAATAAATCATAAATAAGTTATAAATAAATCCCTTCGATTACCCTTCGATATCGCTTCGATATCCCTTCGATATCGCTTTGATGTCCCTTCGATTTTGATTTTTTTACATTCTTATAGTTTATGGAGAGCGGAATCGAATGGTGTTGGTTTTATTAAGATTGAATATCTATCCAATCTTATTTTCTATTTCTTTCTAATCCGAAAAATTTGATAATCCGAATGACCTTCGGTCCCAATTAGTTCGGATTTTCGACGCTCTACTGTACTTCGCACCTTTTTGCACTGCTCAGCTGTTTATCTCAAATATAGTGGATGTTAAAAATAAGTCTAAAATATAGCTAAAGTGTACTGAACTTTTGATAAAGAACTCATGTCCACACACCTGACACCGTTTAGGTACTGCATATACAGCCTTAATATATTATAGAATATATAAATAATTAGTATGTAAAACTTTATTTGTTTAACGTCTCTAAAAAGAATTCAAGATAACACAAATTGGCCAAATTGGGATCACAATTACAAAACGGTTCTCATTAACTCCTTTAAAAAAGTCACACAAATGTTATTTGGCTTTAAAAGTGCCGTCCTATGATACATGGCATTATTTTTCTTATGCTGTTTGTAAAATTGGTTCAATCTTCCGATTCTCTCCAACGTTCAAACAATACATTCCCGGACATAAGTTCATTCAAACAATTTTCTACTATGGTCATACAGACCATTCATACAGCTTATATATAACTACAATTATTATAAACTAGTTGATTTAGTATTGTCGCCTTTTGAGTGTTTACGTATAATGATAGCAATTTTGAATTTCGTTGTCGAGGATCGTTATCACAGAGTTTTCAAATTTGTCAACTTTTCTTTATATTTAGTCATTGTTTTCCGTTAATGTGGTTACATTTTACAATAATATATTCACCTTTTATTGTTTACCTATTTGTTATTAAGACTTTTTATCGGATGCTTGATTGACACGATTATAGAATAAAATTATCAATTGTGTTCATTTTGTGCCTGTATTTTTGGTTTTGAAAGGTGCCAGTTGCTCATTATACATTAGGCCTTGCTCGAAGAACACGAGCTGGAAATTCTTATAAAAATTATCAATGTTTACTCCAGAATATTACAAAATAATAAAAATTCTTCAATAT
The DNA here is from genome assembly GCA_964023965.1 of Melinopterus prodromus. Taxonomy (NCBI): domain Eukaryota; kingdom Metazoa; phylum Arthropoda; class Insecta; order Coleoptera; family Scarabaeidae; genus Melinopterus; species Melinopterus prodromus. The sequence continues at coordinate 18,510,372 of OZ030397.1, forward strand.
TGGTTGGCAATCAGACCAAATCTAAAATTCTAGGATAAAAGTTCTATGACTCTGACACAAATATATAAATAAAAATAATATTATTAATAAAAATTATTAATTACACATTAATAAACGATAGAAGGCCAGCAAATTTTCTTGCAATTCATTTAATATCAATATGCTATAGATAAGTTGCCGAGCATACAGGGGTAAGTACCGTGGCTAATGATATAAAATGTGTAAAAAATGACACTAACCATAAAATCAACGGAGATTTTTCAGGGTGAAGCAATTTAAATTTAACGAACAATATGGGCTATTGGTTTTTTTTAATATTTTTATTATTGTCATGTTTGTCGTGTCTCAATTTTAGAATCCTAACTAATAAATACGAATATGTTTCTGTCAATGCCATTTACAACAAATAAAACAACGGAAACACTAAACAAAATAATTAATAGTATAGTCATTCACACTACGTCACCTTTTATTACTAAAAAAAATCTTGCCCCCCCCCCCCCTGGAACATTTTGTAACGGCGCCCATAGCCATGAGATTCTATTTGATCGAGATCGATCGTGTCTGCATTAAAATAACACAAGTGAGTAAGGATTAGACAGATATTGATAGTAGGTATTGTCAAAAAATCAGCATTTGACAAATCCTGGCTAACTATGTGGTTTTAATTCAGACACGGTCTCCATCAAATAGAATTTGTTCATACAGTTAAACTATTAATTTTACCAAAAAATTTCAAGACATATTTTACACAAAATTTCATCTACTTTAATTTATTGTAAAACTATTTTGACGCAGTTACAGAAACAGCAGCTCATTTGCAAAATCTTTGAAGAATGCTTAAAGGAAACATCCAGTTCGTTTGGGCCCATTTGATCCAAAAGCTTTGCAGCTCTTAGTTTGGTCAGAAAACTTCTAAATATGAACTTTCGTCCCGAAACCTTTAGTAGTTTCTTCGGAATCGTCGCCACAAAAATCGAGTACACACATACACAAATACACACATACACACATACACACATACACATATACACACATACACACATACACACATACACACATACACACACACACATACACACATACACACATACACACATACACACATACACACATACACACATACACACATACACACATACACACAGACATACACACACACAGACATTTTTTGTACCTTGGTCAAAATTAATCGCAGGTGACCCAAAAAGACCTATTTCCGCTAAAATCTCATTTTTTTTTTCTACGCGATTACAATACTTTATCATACTGCGTATGATAAATGAAAAAGATTTGGCCACATCTTTCCAATTACATAATGGGTCAAATATGACGGACATTTCCCATTCAATGCCTTTTTTCAATAATTTTTGGGTTATTTTTTAAATATTATATACAAATCCTGTAAATCGAGTTCAAAGGGGTACAAAATATTCTTAAAGCAAAAATTAATATATGAATTGATGAGATTGTACGTATTATTCATAATGTTTGCAAGCACTGTGTTTTTGTACCCCCCACATGATGTTCAGGACATTTCCCTTTCAATGCTTTTTTTCAATAATTGTGTGTTAATTTTTTTAAATATTATATATCAATTGCAGTAAATCGAGTTCAAAGGCGTACAAAATATTTTTAAATAAAAAATTAATATATGAATTGATGAGATTGTACGTGTTTTCATAATGTTTGCAAGCACCGTGTTTTTGTACCCCCACATTTCCTGTGGTGAGGGTATATTGACTTTGCCACAATGTCCGTCTGTGTACACGATAATTGCCGTAATTTTGAAGTAATTGATCTGAAATTTGGTATACAAGCTTATCTCTTAAAAAGTAAAGACAAGTTCGTGAATAGGCAAAATCTGTTAACTTTTTTTCATCATTTACGGTGGGGGTATGTTAACTTCAGTACGGCTTAAAATATTTTTCTTACTACTTTTCTTTCCAATTAGTTATATTAAATAATATGTAATTGGATTTTGTTTATGTTTCATGTTTCATAACAACGGTAAGTCCAATGGACGAGAAAACACAAATAAATTTAAATAAATGGTGTATAACGATGACAATTGAAATAATGGAAAAGATTTGTTAAGATCAAATAAAAAATTTCCAGGACGGTGCCCGAAATATAATTGTTTAACACTTGTTAATTAAAAAAACAATTTATTTAAATATTACATACAGAGTTTGATGTGCGTAATATCTAAGAGTATAATACTGACTATAATTATAACTGCTAAGTACAACAATGCCTACGGCTTATATACTATTCTTAATCTACTCCTAGGAATGTGCTGCCTCAGCATATCTGGGTACGTAATAGTGTTGGGCGGGTAATCGAGTAGTCGTTACTTTGTAATCGTTACTTTATGATACCCGAAGTAGCGATTACGTCATTTCTAAAGTAATCGTTACTTTTACTTTAACGGGTATTTTGTATGATCGTATGTTAGTTACACTTACACAATAATTTAACTTTCCACCTTAACAAAAACAAATTATATTACATACTGTTTTAAATTTTATGACACGAATATCTTCCTATGAATTTAGTTAGTATTAAAAAAGTGATGCAAAAAATACCATCAACACATTACTTAAACTATCAATATCGCCGCAAATAAAAAATTCAATATTTGCAATCAAAGAACGCCGCACGGGCGGTGAGACCTTTGTCGGCCTTTCCCAGCGCGACAACAGTCTGTCGATAGGCACCGGCAAGGCGCGACTGTAGAGCGAACCGGGTATAGGCAAAACTGGGAGAGCTGAAGGTGATTCATCGCTTAAAATCGTATGAACCAAGTTATGAACGTACCGCGTGAATAGATTATTAGCTGTGTACATTAAGTTGCCTACTAGGTAGTTCGTTCATGATTAATATTTAATTATTAAAAATACTGTCATTTAATTGTGATAATTGTCCTATCTAATTTATATATCCATCATTAGCATGTTTAACAGAAGCAAAGTGAAAACATACCAACGAAAACATCTTGTTCACATCACACGTTCGCGGTCGAATTGGAGGTTAGGTTGCTACCGCTGTCATTCGTTCTTATGGTTCTAAGAACAGACGTACTTTTTTGTCTTGCCCATTTAAATTATACAGCAGACGTATGAAAAGTATGCTATTTCGTTTTAACACGCGTCAATATTTAGAAATATTCTGTAACGTATGTCTAAAATAACAGCTGAAATCTATGAGTAATCTTCAGCTCTCCCAGTTTTGCCTATAGTAACCACTTCCTACATACGGTTCCGTATACGTACGATTTCGTTACAATGTAACGAAATAGCTTTTCGGGTAGTAACGATTACTCACGTACGGTTCCGTATACGTACGATTTCGTTACATTGTAACGAAATACGAAATCGTTACAATGTAACGAAATAGCTTATCGGGTAGTAACGATTACCGAGATACGAATTGGTATTTCGTTACTAGTAATCATGAGCGCTTAGCGGGTAGTAACGACATACGAAATTGGGACTTATCGGGTAGTAACGAAATATGTATAGGTATTGTGACTGATTATAATTACCGTTCTTGTTCTTAGTGTTCGTAGTAGATTTAAGTAATTTAATTAAGTTGCCAATTAGGCACAAGTTAATTAGGATGTCACATTATGATATCTAACAACATTTTGATTGAAACGAAATAAATAGGCAGTGTGGGTGAAGTCAACCGGGCCCAATGGGCGGCGTGTTCATACAGGCAGTTATATGAATACGTACTTTATTGGCAGTTTGCATGAAAATAAAAAAATGTCTTAGAATATACCTCTGTTATAACGTTTTAATTTGTATCCGCCGAATATTAGTATATAGCTAAGTACCGTTTTATGAATACAAAGTTTTCAAAAACATAAAAGTTTTTACCTTTTATTTACTTATTAGTTTTTAAGTTGTCAATAAAAATATATACAAATTTAATATTAAAAGCAAGCAAGTATTCACAAAATTATAATAAAGTACCTACAGTTGATGTATCCTATTGATTACAAAGTAACGATTACTACACCCAAAAGTAACGATTACATACGAGTACGCAAAAGTAACGAAATTTCCCAACTCTAGTACGTAACTCCCGCGGCTATATTTCATATTCGCTATCCGGATCTCGACCTTTTTGACGTTGTGCATGCCTGCTTTAAACGCTACCAAAAATGTACTGGGGGCAGTGGGCCCCTTGAGCCGTGTGCCCGTGTGCGCCGAACATCTTGCACCCCCTTTAGTTTCGCCATTGACAGTGAGTTTGGGCACTAGATCGAGAAGTGGTGACTAAGAGTTCTGCTTTCTGATTTTTTTGCGACTGCTTCACATGCCTCAAAACCGTTTTGGTACTGAAAAGGTATGAGCGTTTTCAAAATTCAAAACTCAAATTGATCCCAGAAATATGCGCCTTGGATCTTGACATTTCAAAACGCTATTGACACTGTATACATGACCGTTAACTATAAAATCTCAAATCGTTTTTAAAATGTTTTCAAAACGACAGGCATACGTGCCAATTATTTTTTGTTGATACATGGAATTCTAGGTATCTTCCAATCTCACTGTGGATATAAATATCTGTTTGATAACCTGTTATCAACTAATATGCTTTAGCTATGCTCCTATAGATGGTATGGCGGACACACAGGTTAGGTGTTACAGTGCCGGCCTTAGCCTCCTCAGCGCCCTCGGGCGGAGTATTTCTGGGCGCCCCTTTCAAAATTACAAATTGAAAATTTTTCTTTGTCAGAGCAAAAAAATAAAACAGCGGCTATGTCAACTGGCAAAGCGTTTAGTAGAACACTACAAACATAATTCGGAACTACTTTTATTAATGTCCGAAATTAGCTTCCGTGCCTTTTTATAGACGAAAACTTTACTAAGATGAGTAAGAGCAGAAAAATCTAGATCTTTAGCGACTTTCAAATAGTACCTAAAATTAGCAAAAAAGAAGAGGAACAAGTGTTTGGTTTTAATATACAGTCAATTTCGCTTAATCGGAATACCGGTTAATCGGCACAGCAGCTTATTGTGGATAAATCCTAAAGAACGAAAACAAAACCGAGGAAATAACACAAATTTACTCCGCTTGTTCGCGACAATATGCCGTTTAATCTGGACAGTAATCGTGTGACTTTGATAAAAATAAAATATTCTTCAGTGGAATAAAATGCGTTGATAGCGCTACTAATTGAGAAACATAATTCACAAACGAGAACTCATATATCAGGCCATGAACGCTTAACTGCTACACTTCGATTTTTGACCAGTTAAGAAGAAACTTATAGCAACCTATTTTTCTTGACTTGTATCGTGAAAATATTCACGCGTACCGCTGCACCGATCGCGACTAACGAGAGTAGCTTTGCTAAGTTTCACCTTGGCAAGCTAACAGAGATGTCAGAGAATTGGTAGGAGCGGGCCTAAGAAAATTTTTAGAATAAGACAATTGTAAAAATTGTAAAATAATGATAAAATTAGCGAAAATATCTTTTGTGAATTGAATATTAAATTGCGTTTTAGGTAGCATTAGTTGCCCTGAAAAGGAACCTGGAGTCCAAAATGTTCTACCGCGAAAGGTTTTCGAAAAAGGTGGGGTCAAAGTGTCAAAACATACTATTTTGGTAAATTTTACAAATTTATACCACCTGAAACCATTGTCTTAGAAACCTCAAAAACGTGTCATAGTAAACCTTAATCTTTGCACTTTTACCTGCAATCCCTAATATTTTTGAAACATTTACAGAAGTGCTTTAAGTGGGGTACGTACGGCCCCATAAAAGAAACCTCAAATACCGAAATAACCTGACGTGCATCTTTTGACCTTAGATTTGCATTCAGTGCAAACAGAAGTTATCAATACTATCCTAATTTTCTTTTTCTCGAAAATAATGTTTATGTAAGGCGTTACATTTGGTGATTTACGTTTAAGCCAATTAACAGATCTATAAATATCAGTACAAAAAATATGGGCTTGCCATTTAAAAAAATGTCGATTACGTCAAAAGTCGAAAACAATTGAAGAACGGATGTTAAATTTGATATAAATATTAATCGACGTGTTAAAGATCGACAAGTCCGAGGATGTTTTCAAATAACAAACCGTTTTAGAGATTTTGTTTACGCGCTCACTGTACTGTGGTTCTTATACTGCAAACTTATATATTGGGGCGCTTGCAGTTTAATTTACGACCCACTGCATTTAAGAAAATGTAGAAAATAATTAATTATGTACGAATTTTTTAGAAGCAGAATATTTTATCATTTTACGGCAAATTGCAGAAAACGGCAAACGTGCACGTTATGGGACCTTTTAGGGGTATCAGGCTCTAATAAAATTTGGCGGACACCTTAGAATACTGACAAAAAGGTAATAGTATCGGATTTGTTGTACTAAAACTGGTGTGAAACACTGTCACTACATCTGAGTCACTATGTACTAAAACTCGAATGTCAGTCTTGAGACCTTGTAGATCTTAAATAATTTTTTACTAGTCTACGGGTGGGCGCAAAGCGTGATAAACGCCCAGCGATTCATGAATTGTTTGATTTTGTAGTAAACTATAGTTTTTTTTACAATGTTGCTTATAATAAATCTGATTCTTATCTCTAAATATCTCTGTCTTTCTGCCTCTTAACAAATTTTAATGGGGCGCTATTTATGAATTTTGGAAAGGGTGATATAAATTTCATCATATCTATAAAAGGTGGGGCGCCACCGGCGCCCCAAACCACCCGGCGCCCGACTTCGCCCCCCCCCCCCTGGGGCCGGCCCTGAGGTGTTATTCAGTTCTTCAACGAAGTGCCCGAGGTGTTTCCGAGGTATAAGTGTCGGAACGTCAACGATAAGGTCCTTCACAATTCCCTCGTACATTAGTCCACTTCGCCAAGATATTACAGGTTAGGATTTCCAAGTCTCCGCTGGAACTTCCTCAAGAGTACTCCGACAAACTCCAATCAGTCCTTCGCCAGCCAATAAAATACAATAATTCCATGGAAATGAGAAACGGTACCATAATAAAGAATACTGTGCTGAACCCATACTGCAAAGTTGTACTGTATTTCGGTATAATGAAAGCCTCTTTTCTTTGCAAATTTTTCGTTTTTATTTACTTACTACGGAAAACCAACTACATCCCACACAATAATACCCTATGATTCATCTCATTCAATTAATCACAAGCTCGCATCTTTTCAATTTTATATTAACAGAGCTCTGACATATCCCATTTCACAAAACTCAAAGCAACAGAACTGGCCTTTATCTTTCAATTAGCACGTGACAACAATTTCTCGATAAAAATAATCAGCTCTATCATTAAGAAAATATATACTAAACAGTACCCTTTGTACACAATTGACACATCGCTTCACGATAACAAATATAAAATCCTCACATATAATACCACTAACGAAAAAATTAAAAAACTTCTTGGAAAATACAACATAACACCGGCCTATAGAAGCCAAAATCAAATATTGAGCTATTTGTCAAAATTTAGATGCGAGGAGAGACCGGTTGCTGAGCAAAGTGGGATATATTCCATCCAGTGTTCTGATTGCACTGCCATTAACACAGGTCAAACTGGAAGACCATTAGGTAAAAGAATCGGAGAACATACACAACGTAACACATCAAATGTATATAGCCACATGATTGAGACAGGCCATAAAATTGATAAACAAAGCGCTAAATTGTTGGATAAATGCACTAGAGGCCCAAAGATGGATTTACTGGAGCAGTTTCAAATAGCGAGGCACAATTTGAACCCACAATATAATATAATTGTTAAATGACCAACTTTTATTTACTGTGAAACCTCTATTTACATACATATTTAGATCTAATTAATACATATACACCACTAGTACGTTACTACCATGGCTACCTGAGTGTGTTATTGGTTGCATACACTACCATCTTTATAACTAGTTCTAAATTCTTTCCATGTGCCCTCCATCTTGTTCCGACCATCATAACGAAGACACGCTCTCGTCTTCTAGTTCTCTGAAAGTCATTTTCTCTTACAAAGGCAACAACATCAAATTACGAATGTTTGTCGCTAGTCGCTAGTATTATAAATGACTGTAAGTAAACTATTTTAAAATGTTTTGTTATGTGAATTATTTCTTAAGTGTACAGTACTTTGTAGATTTAGGACCGATGATGGTTTTCGTTAAACCGAAACATGTCTCCTAAGTAAATAAGAACGAAAAGTTTGCAAAGAAACGAGGCTTTTATTATACGGAATATAATAATAATAAAGAATGCCTCTTACCCCCTACGATGTAGTCGGTTCGCAGTGTCACAGATTGAGAGTTGCAACAATCCGTATAGATACGAAAAGCCAAACAATTGCCCAAGATGTTGCATGAGTATATCCCAAAATGGTTTCGTCACCAAGTCAAACAACAACCAAAACAAGGTAAACGAAAAAAGCTCAAACAACAAATCAATTCTCAATGCTGTCAATGCTGATTCTTTATATAGCCACGGGCATCTCCCACCACGAAACCACACTCTGACGTTGGAACATAGCGGGCGATAGCGAAACTAAAGTGTCAAAACTGGAATTATAATGACTATGCAAATTATGAGACAAATGCTACCAAAATATCCTCTTTGAAGTACCAAATGCCAACATGAAATCAAACTGAATAAACAAAAGCAAATAAGAAATACAACACACCGAGTGACGTCATACACCACAACACGCAATTGCCTGGAAAAAAGACTAACTATGTTAATTAGCCAAACGATACTAATACGAATCGAATCTATAGGTAATTCTAACGTCGTGCACATGGAGGTAACCTTTGGGACAGACCAATAAGTCAGAAAAATGCTTGCGAACTTGGAAAGACAAGGCCGCAAAAACGGCATCTACAAGCCTAAAATTTGGACAAAATGCTTCCCACAGGGTCCCACACATACAGAGCTACAGAGCTCAGTAAAGCACGCTAAAGTCAATTATCAAGAAATTAAGAAAGGACAATTGACAGTGCATTCGAGTTTTCCAGTCAAGCAACAGATGGCGCCACAGGGCTATTTTTAAGTGTTTAAATTCGAAGTTCAATTAACTTTATGGCATTTCATAAGGAATATCTCCTGTCACAACCTGACAACCTACGTGGATGACAGTTATTTAACAGTTCGCCTCGCCATCATTGACAAATATATTTAAAATATTTTGCATAAAATGGAATTTGAGTCGTAGATAAAACGTCGTATTTGACTCGCACATAACGGATATAAATCGCTCGCATGATTACGCGCTCCCCTACGGCTTGCGTGTAAACTTCATGCTCGCGATTTATATCCTTTATTATCTGCTCGTCAAATAATATACTATTATAAATTCAACACAATCTTATGTTTTTTTTAATGTAAAACTATGTAAATATACCTATTATATTATCATTAAATTAGTCGAGTATATTAGTCGAGTATATTAGTCGAGTCCATAATTTTCAAAGGTTGTATGTATAGCTAATGGTGGAATTAAAAACCTCGTTGATCCTTTGAATAATTTTAATTCCTTGGGTACCGCTTTCGATCGTTAGATGATAATCAGCCAAAATCTAAAAACACAGTAGCTACTATAAACTCTTTAAATTATGGACATTATGGTTATGTACAGTCATGAAAATAAGTATGTTCGTATCGCTATTGCAGGATTTGGAAATAGTATGTCTATTATATATTTGTGTACTGTGCTCCGTCGACCTGGCCGCTTCGCAAAAAGTTGTCCGGCACGACGTGGTTTTTCGGGATACGGGATTTAGTTTATATTGAGCGTGTCCGATCTTTTCCTTAACGTGATGCATTTATTGCAATGTAAAAAATGTAATATAACCACTACAGTTAAGTTTACGCGTAGGTAATGCATTTAATTAAATATAGAATTACTTTTATAATAATATTAATGAACATGAAATTCGATAATATGATACGAAAATCTCGTTTTAAGATATTGCGTAATATCACGACATATTATATAAATTTAATTTATCTAATACACATATTAATTACGTAAGTAAATGCACAAATGAACTTGATGCCAAGGATTATCATTGAAGTTATACTATTTCGGAATTGTAATATTAAAATCTATTCACTAAATGTAAATAAATTCTCTAAATTTAATTTAAGTTTATATTTAGGACGGAGCATATAATTTGTATGAAGGACAATGGAAATATTATATCTGTATTTACTTTATAGCAGTTAATGTGTCAATTATCTTTCATGAGATCTAATACATGCTTGACATCCAACATAATTAAAATTATAGCAATAATATATCCAGGCTGTCCCTCTTTGTACTTATTTTAAACGGCTCCAACTTCTGAAGGAACACAGAAAACCAATAAGACAATATGAAACTTATTACTTTCTACTATCTGGAAAAAAGAAAACAAAACATTTAGGTATTTACTTTTGTTCATTTGTTAATTCCAATTATTAATATTTTTACTTAAAATTAATAATTTTTACTTTATCATACGTAGTATGATGAAGTATTGTAATCGTCCCAAAAAAAAATCTGATGTGGCCAGGCACATGACTGTATCATACAAAATATAAAATTAATAGTTTAGCTGCATGAAAATCTATTTGATTGAGATAAATCGTATCTGCATTAAAATTAAACTAGTTAGCCGGGATTTGACAGATATTTTGATAGTCAATAGTATCAATAGTAGGTATTGTCAAAGCATCAGCATTTGACACAACCTACTGTCATCAGAATAATAGTTACTTATCTCACAAGTGCCGAACGTACGGAATAGCGCGACGAGCGGTGATGCGGCGCGTCACCGAAGGCGGAGCGTCGCCGTAGCACGTGAGCGCGTCGCGCTATCTAGTTTTTGGCAGGCGAGACATCAACGTTTATTGTGTTGCTTCTTGAGAAACATGTAGTTAAAATAAAATAAATAAAAAATGGTTATATTTCTGTATAGGAAATGTTAGGTTGGTACCACTTTGATGAAACGTCAACTTTAAAAAGCTAATTCAAATTCTAACAGATTTATATTCGTTCATGTCACTGTAGATGTCACATCCGTACCAACATACTAAAAGATAACTACACTCATCGCTATACTTTATTTACAATTTTCTCAATTTATCGTTTTTACAATTAGATATAACAACGGGTTGATATTTCTTATCAACAAACAATCAAATTGGTGATCTTATTTTATTTGAATTTTGTATTTTGTACTTTACTGCACTAGAGCGGCAACGTTCCATAGCGGTTCTCAAAACGCTATTTTCGAGTGTGACAGCAATAGACATTTCTGTGGTGATGAAATAAGCTGTTTTCGAGTGTGACAGCACAAAAAAATATTTGTCAAAATCCTGGCTACTATATAGTTTCATATCAATGCAGATGCGACCGATCTCGATCAAATAGAATTTGCTCTTGCTGCTAAAACTATTAATTTTACCAAAAATTAACATAGGCATAAATTATTCAAAATTTCCTCTGCTTTAATTTATTATTTAACTATTTTAACGAAATTACACAAATGGCTGCTCAGTTGCAAAATCCTTGAAAAAGGCTTAGAATAAACTAGCAGTTCCTTTGGACCCTTTTGAACCAAAAGCTTTTCAGCTCTAAGTTAGGTCATGAAACTTCTAAATATGAACTTTCGTCCCGATACCTTTAGTAGTTTCTCCGGAATCGTCGCCACAAAAATTGTTTATACACACGCGCAGACACACAACAACACGCACACACACACACAGACCCAAAAAGACCTATTTCCGCTAAAATCTCAATTTTTACTTTATCATACGCAGTATGATGAAGTATTGTAATCGTGCCGAAAAAAAAATTGAGATTTTAGCGGAAATAGGTCTTTATGGGTCCCCTGAACATTTTTGACCAAGGTACAAAAAAATGTGTGTGTGTGTGTGTGTGTGTGTGTGTGTGTGTGTGCGTGCGTGCGAGCGTGCGTGCGTGCGTGCGTGCGTGCGTGCGTGCGTGCGTGCGTGCGTGCGTGCGTGCGTGCGTGCGTGCGTGCGTGCGTGCGTGCGTGCGTGCGTGCGTGCGTGCGTGCGTGCGTGCGTGCGTGCGTGCGTGCGTGCGTGCGTGCGTGCGTGCGTGCGTGCGTGCGTGCGTGCGTGCGTGCGTGCGTGCGTGCGTGCGTGCGTGCGTGCGTGCGTGCGTGCGTGCGTGCGTGCGTGCGTGCGTGCGTGCGTGCGTGCGTGCGTGCCCAAACTTAGAGCTGAAAAGCTTTTGGTTCAAAAGGGTCCAAAGGAACTGGCTGTTTCCTCTAAGCCTTCTAAGGATTTTGCAAATGAGCAGCCAATTCTGTAATTTCGTCAAAATAGTTAAATAATAAATTAAAGTAGAAGAAATTTTGAGTAATTTATGCCTATGATATTTTTTGGTAAAATTAATAGTTTAGCTTCAAGAGCAAATTCTATTTGATCGAGATCGGTTGCATCTGCATTAAGCTGGGTCGAAAATTTTTTTTTTAAATTTTTTATGAGCGCTACCAAAGAAAAGTTGTGAATTAGGAAAACAAAAGTATTGTTAAAAAATAGATCTAATCGAACAAATTTTAACCGGGCCCATCGGCCCTCAAAATGACAAAAAAAATATTTTGATTTGATGGCGCTAGTGAGTAAACTACTCGTTGTCCCAATGATAAATAAACAAAAAACTTATTAAAAACAAAACCATTTTTTGCCGGGCCCAAAGTCCCATGATGCAATAGTTTACGCTCCAATGCAGAAAATTTCAATATTATTTATTGAGTGCCGCTCGTATATGCTTGTCCTCGCTAGCTTGCTATTTAGTCAGGTCATTGAGGTACAAATGTAAAGACTGGGTGGAAGGGAGGTATAATTCGATTAATAGAAAATGACAGTAAAAGGCCTTTTCACTGGTGCATATGTCTGCTCCATGCCAATGAGCTACCCTTCAGGCATTTATTGCAAAGTTTAGATGGCGATACCAAGGGACCTCACAGCTTTTCGGGACCAATTGGCGCCATTTTAAAACATTATCAATACATACCAGTTGTAAAATTTTAACCAATAAAATCGCATCTTCCTCAACTCGAACCAGGCGACTTAAGTACAGATCAGCAGTACTTGTATAGGATTTGCGTAGGCATTGAAAATGGAACCATTACTCCTAATGTGGCAAAGAGAGATCCAGGCAAGATGTCACATGGTGGCTTACTATAGCCAATAGAGTGCTACGCCTTTATATCGCTACTAAAAATCTAGTTATTTTAACCGAATTTATTTTAAAGGTACCTATTTGGTTCGAAATTAAAACAAAACCACATATTGGCGATGGAGTGAGACACCTGTGGAAAGCTATATATGCTTCAAGAGATTTCCCGGATAAGGTCAAAAATATCATTGACAAAGTCTTTCCCGACAATGCATATTTTGCCCATCCCGAAAACCTACTTTTGGCAATGTTCAGCGACCCACGCCCACACATAAGAGAGTTAGCTGCAAGAAGGATTAGAGAATGTAGGATACAAACTTCTAAAACGGTCAGAGTTTTTAGGGTACCACTTATTAATTTCAATGGTGATGATTACACAGACCTGATAGATTGGCAGAAAACTATGATCACTGAACCACCATTAACCTTTAAAATATCAAACAGAGCTTTGGATAATATTATTACCGGAAAAGAAAACATAAATTTTGACAAATTTCCGTGTCACACACAGGCGGTGGAACGGTATGTAAAAATAGTCACTGAAGCTTCTAGTAACGTTTGTGGTGAGTCATCCAGAGATGGTTACATTAGATTAAAATTAGAGGGCCGACAAATTCTACCAATTTTTGATAACAAAGGAATGAACCGTAATTTGCTTTAAAAAAGGGCGGGATGGTCTCCAAATGGGACGAACTCTTGGTGCAGATACCTCCGCGTGGTGTGTTCTGGGTTGAATTGGCGATATATAATTCCATTTTTAATTATAAATCACTAAATCAAGCGAAAGGCTGCACAAAATTTAATAAAAGCATATTTTTGAAAACTTTCGCCTGCGTCAGAGGTCGTGGGGCTGGTTAATACCTATTTTTTTTTGTCAAGTTTTTGTTACAGTATTGAGAAGCCCTTAAGAAAATTTTTTTTCGGTAGCGCCACAAAACTTTATGAAAAAAAAAATTTGGCCCAAAAATGGGCCCATGGGCCCGGTTAAAATTTGTTAAAAATATCCCATTTTTTTTAGGGAACCCTAAGACATCAATACACAACTTTTTCAGGTTAGCGCCTCTAATTTTAAAATAAAAAATAAAAAACGGGCCGTTTCGACCCACCTTAATCTGCATTGATATGAAAGTATATAGTACATAGTAGCCTGGATTTGACAAATATTTTTTGTGCTGTCACCATCATAGCCTTCTTACGAAGCACAACAAAGTCCTCCTCGTTGGGGATTTAAACGCTTGTCACACCTCATGGGGCTGTCATTACAACAACAGGAACGGGGTTAATGTCGCAAATTTCGTAGCCAATCACAACGTCTTAGTATTGGCACCGAGGGGCCCGACTCATTATCCTGATAATGGTAATACCCCAACGACGATTGATATCGCGTTGGTGCGAAACCTTAGGGATGTTTCGGACGCCTCGGTCTTGAACGAATTGATCTCTGACCATTTACCTGTGTTGATCAAGCTCGGTGGGCGTGGTGAGCGGTCGCGTACAAGCAGAAAATATAAATTCAACACCGCTGATTGGCCAAAGTTTCGACAGATAATAAACGAGAAAATTGTTATCAACACATGCAACAACGACAGGCACACATTAGATGTTGAAATTGAAAATTTAACAACCGCAATTCAAACTGCAGCGCGTAGATTAATTAAGAAAACTGCACTCGATCCATACAAGAAACGAGAAACTCCGCAAAACATCCTTGATTTAATACATGAACGTAACACTGCACGACGCGCTTATCAACGGTCAAGGCAACTGCTCGACAGGGATATATATCAACACCTTAATTATAGAGTCAAAACAGAAATGAAACAACACAGAGACAAAATTTGGGCGGACAGATTAGGTAAATTAAGTACAGACGATAATACGGCTTTGGACACAAATTAGAAAGCTCAAGCGCAAATTTAGGCCCGTACCAGCGTTGCAGAATGATGATGGTTTACATCTGACCGATAGCGAAAAGGCAGATGCTTTGGTTAATTATTACAGTGGGGTACACATACCAGAACCGGACACTTCACAAGATCACATTAACATAACACGAAGAGTGGAGGAGTTCCTGACTGAAGAGCATAATCCACCCGATAACGTCTTTTTAATCAAACCATCCACTATTTCGCAATATGTCAAGAGAAGCAGCTCTTTAAAGGCTCCAGGCGTAGATGGCATACAGAACATCTTGCTGAAGAACCTGCCTCGGAAGGCCATAGTCCAGCTCACGTACATTGCGCGCGCTGTTCTGTCTCTTAGTTATTTCCCGGCAGTATGGAAAACTGCAGTGGTGCTGCCCATTCTTAAACCCTCCAAGCCACCGCATGACCCCACCAGTTATCGGCCGATCTCTTTGCTTTGTTCGATTTCAAAATTAATCGAAAGTATAATTTATGAACGGATATTGGCTCACACTGAAGATCGTCATGTCATTCCTAATGAACAATTTGGTTTTCGATCCGGACATTCGGCCACCCACCAAATTGCTCGCGTCGTTGCGGACGCCGTGGAAAGTTTCAACAAGAGAGATCATATGGCCATGTTGATCCTGGACATTGAAAATGCGTTTGACAGAGTCTGGATAATCGGACTATTGCACAAATTAATTACGAATAATTACCCCGCGTATTTAATTAAACTAGTCCGAGACTACCTCGAAGGCCGACAAATTATGGTCAGGGTAAATGATCAAATGTCCTCAAGTAAGGAAACTTTCTGTGGCGTACCACAGGGTGCGATTTTATCTCCCCATCTTTTCAACACCCCTAAATTAAGGGGTGTCATTTCGGACACCCCTAAATTAAGAAATACAAAATTAGCTTTTTATGCGGATGATACGGCGATCTATGCGAGAAATTTTCACCCCTTAATAACATCTCGCATGATCCAAATTCACGTTAATGTCCTACGGAAATATTACGCAAAATGGAAGCTCCGGTTAAATGCTGCAAGTACCAGTCCCTCTCAAAAAGTGCGTAAAGTATCTGGGTGTATATCTAGATCAAAGGTTAACTTTCAGGAACCAGATCATCAAAATTATATTAATAGCAAGCGGGAACATTCGGACAATGTACCCGCTAATTTGTCGTAACAGTGTTCTAAATTTCGCAAATAAAAAGCTCGTGTATTATTCGATAATTCGACCAGGAATGCTTTATGGGGCCCCAGTGTGGGGCAACGCGGCGCGTACACGTTTGAAACGTGTTCAGGTCCAGCAAAACAAATTTCTACGTATTATTTTAAGAGCCGATAGATATGACCGTACTATATGGTCTTGAGCTGGGTCTTGAGGTTGATAACTCCCTGTCGTGGTTCCATCATGTGAAGGGGCTGGCTACAAAACTCACCAGGAGCTGCTATGCACTATACCAGTTGAGGAAATCCTGCAGTATTGGCGTTGTTAAGGCTTTTTACTTTGCAAATTTTTATTCACTAATGAAGTTTGGGATAATCCACTGGGCTATGAATCCGGCGAGTGACAAAATATTCTTGTTGCAAAAACGTGCCATTCGCATAATATTTAATGTCACCTATACACAATCATGTAGACCAATTTTTAAAGACAACAAGTTACTTACGTTTTTTGAACTGTATATTCTGGAAACACTGTGTTTTGTTTATCGACACGTCGGGGACTTTGACCATGCTACGAGTCATATTTATAACACGAGACACTCGCATCGTTTGCTGCCGGCGATGCATCGCCGTTCCACCTACCAGAGGAGCCTATGTTATATGGGCTGTAAACTCTTTAACGCCCTTCCAGACGTGTATAAGGTGGCCAACACTTTTAAACATTTTAGATTCATGATAAAAAATTACTGTTAGACGAATCATTTTATAGTGTGGAAGAATTTTTAACCTCGGTGAGAGGCTCCAATATATGACCGTTGGAACTATATATTTTTGTATTTTTCGATTTTGTTATTGACGTTTCGTGTGTATGTATATGTATGTATATGTGTGTATATATATATTTGTATATAGTACATGAATAAACTGGCTATCTATCTATCTATCTATCTATAACTTTACATACTCGCGCTGCGTGTCCTTTTATTAAAGATATTTTGGCTAAGCACGTCACAAAATTTTATGAAAAAACCATTCGGCATGAGAACCCCCTCATATGTAACATCACCGATAAACCGAGGATGCGAAAACATCGCTTTCCATTCGAGCTACACAACCTCTTGCCACCACCGCAAGAGGTTGCAGCGCCGGAACCACCTGAGCAGCCTGGGGATCAGCAGGAAGAAGACGCGGACGCAGGAGCTCAGCAACATGATGCTGAGCGGGACACCACCGATGAGGACGAGTTCCAGCCGTATCAACGGAGGAGACGTCGAAGGCGGTGGCGGTAACTGCGTGTGTGTGTGTTGTGCGTGTTCGTGTTTTTATTAATAATTTTTAGACCAAAACGTTTTACGACCTTTTAAATATTTTTGTAAATCATTTTTTTATCGTTTTATCGTCGTTTATTTTTAAAAATTTACCCGTCAAGCTGGTTACTCACTGGCGGGTAAATCGTAAAGACTCTAAATATTAAAGATTATTTCGGATAAGCGCCCACGGCGCAAGGCACCGTATGTATATATTTGAAATTATGTTCGTTCATAATGTATGCTTTCTTTTAATTAATATATTTGTGTTAATGGTTAATGGTTTTCTGTGTTCCTTCAGTAGTTGGAGCCGTTTAAAATAAGTACAAAGAGGGACAGCCTGGATATATTATTGCTATAATTTTAATTATTTTGGGTGTCAAGCATGTATTAGATCTCATGAAAGATAATTGAAACATTAGCTGCTATAAAGTAAATACAGATATAATATTTCCATTGTCCTTCATACAAATTATATGCTCCGTCCTAAATATAAACTTAAATTAAATTTAGAGAATTTATTTACATTTAGTGAATAGATTTTAATATTACAATTCCGAAATAGTATAACTTCAATGATAATCCTTGGAAACAAGTTCATTTGTGCATTTACTTACGTAATTAATATGTGTATTAGATAAATTAAATTTATATAATATGTCGTGATATTACGCAATATCTTAAAACGAGATTTTCGTATCATATTATCGCATTTCATGTTCATTAATATTATTATAAAAGTAATTCTATATTTAATTAAATGCATTACCTACTCGTAAACTTAACTGTAGTGGTCATATTACATTTTTTACATTGCAATGAATGCATCACGTTAAGGAAAAGATCGGACACGCTCAATATAAACTAAATCCCGTATCACGAAAAACCACGTCGTGCCGGACAACTTTTTGCGAAGCGGCCAGGTCGACGGAGCACAGGACACGAATATATAACAGACATACTATTTCCAAATCCTGCAATAGCGATACGAACTTACTTATTTCCATGACTGTAGATAACCATAATTTAAAGAGTTTATAGTTGCTACAGTGTTTTTTAGATTTTGGTTGATTATCATCTAACGTTCGAAAGCGGTACCCAAGGAATTAAAATTATTCAAAGGATCAACGAGATATTTAATTCCACCATTAGCTATACATACAACCTTTGAAAATTATTTTGATTAATGAAAATTTCCACCTGATCCATATTTAGAGTCAAGATTAAATGATGAAAATATCAAATATGGAGTATAGTTTTTTATTCAAAACTGATTATCGATTTCGAGACGCCTGGTCTCATTTTCAGATCAGGCTATAAAACATAGGGCATGTTAGAAAGTATATATAAGAAAAAGTATGTACTTACAATCTAATTAATTACTGTGTGACACAGGATAGGGTCATAGTGATCAACATTTTTGGACTTTAAAAGTAAATTGTCTCAGGTTCAAAGGAACGAGGTATTATGTGTGGTTATTATTTTTGAGGTTATGTACGAGCGTGCGTGCGTGCGTGCGTGCGTGCGTGCGTGCGTGCGTGCGTGCGTGCGGGTGTGTGTGTGTGTGTGTGTGTGTGTGTGTGTGTGTGTGTGTGTGTGTGTGTGTGTGTGTGTGTGTGTGTGTGTGTGTGTGTGTGTGTGTGTGTGTGTGCGTGTGCGTGTGCGTGTGCGCGTGTCCGCGTGTGCGCGTGCGTGTGCGTGTGCGTGTGCGTGTGCGTGTGCGTGTGCGTGTGCGTGTGCGTGTGCGTGTGCGTGTGCGTGTGCGTGTGCGTGTGCGTGTGCGCGTGGGCGGGTGTGCGGGTGTGCGTGTGTGCGTGTGTGCGTGTGCGTGTGTGTGTGTGTGTGTGTGTGTGTGTGTGTGTGTGTGTGTGTGTGTGTGTGTGTGTGTGTGTGTGTGTGTGTGTGTGTGTGTGTGTGTGTGTGTGTGTGTGTGTGTGTGTGTAAACGATTTTTGTGGCGACGATTCCGGAGAAACTACTAAAGGTATCGGGACGAAAGTTCATATTTAGACGTTTCATGACCTAACTTAGAGCTGAAAAGCTTTTGGTTCAAAAGGGTCCAAAGGAGAACTGGTAGTTTATTTTAAGCCTTTTTCAAGGATTTTGCAAAATAGGTAGATAATAAATTAAAGTAGAGGAAATTTTGAATAAGTGTGCCTATGACATTTTTTGGTAAAATTAATAGTTTAGCTGCTCAAGCAAATTCTATTTGATCGAGATCGGTCGCATTGATCTGCATTGATCTGCATTGATATGAAACTACATAGTAGCGAGGATTTTGACAAATATTTTTTTTTGTGCTGTCACACTCGAAAACAGCTTATTTCATCAGAGGTTGGAGAACCGCTATGGAACGTTGCCGCTCTAGTGCGGCAAATTACAAAATACAAATTTCAAATAAAATAAGATCACCAATATGATTGTTTGTTGATAAGAAATATAAACCCGTCTTTATATCTAATTCTAAAAACGATAAATTGAGAAAATTGTAAATAAAGTATAGCGATGAGTGTAGCTTTATTTTAGTATTTTGGGACGGATGTGACTGGATGTGACATCTACAGTGTTATGAACAAATATAGATCAGTCCGAATTTGAATTAGCTTTTTAAACTTGATGTTTCGTCAAAGTGGTACCAACCTAACATTTCCTATACAGAAATATAACCATTTTTTATTTTTTTTAAATACATATTTCTCAAAAAGCAACACAATAAACGTTGATGTCAGTCCTGCCAAAAGCTAAATAGCGCGACTCGCTCACGTGCGACGGCGACGCTCCGTCTTCGGTGACGCGCTGCATCACCGCTCGTCGCGCTATTCCGTACTTTCGGCACTTGTGACATAAATAACTCTTATTATAATGACGTAGTGTAGGTAGTGTCAAATGCTGATGCTTTGACAATACCTACGATTTATCTCAATAAAATATATCCTCATGCAGCAAACTATTAATTTTATATATTGTATGATAAAGTCATGTGCCTGGCCACATCAGATTTTTACTTTATCATACGCAGTATGATGAAGTATTGTAATCGTGCCGAAAAAAAAAATAGAGATTTTAGCGAAAATAGGTCTTTACGGGTCCCCTGAACATTTTTGACCAAGGTACAAAAAAAATGTCTGTGTGTGTGTGTCTGTTTGTATGTATGTCTGTGTGTGTGTGTAAACGATTTTTGTGGCGACGATTCCGGAGAAACTACTAAAGGTATCGGGACGAAAGTTCACATTTAGAAGTTTTGTGACCAAACTTAGTGCTGAAAAGCTTTTGGTTCAAAAGAGTCCAAAGGAACTGGTAGTTTATTCTAAACCTTTTTGAAGAATTTTGTAAATGAGCCGCCATTCCTGTAATTTCGAAAAAATAGTTAAATAATAAATTAAAGTAGAGGAAATTTTGAATAATTTATCCCTATGACATTTTTTGATAAAATTAATAGTTTAGCTTCAAGAGCAAATTCTATTTGATCGAGATCGGTCGCATCTGCATTGTTATGAAACTACATAGTAGCCAGGATTTTTCAAATTTTCGGTCTAATGACAGAACCGGTAGTGTCAAATGCTGATGTTTTGACAATATCTCACTATATCTACCATATATCTACTGTCAATACTAAAAAGATTTCATATTGTGATAGCGTGTACGGTCCTATCCTGACGGCGTCGGCGTCGGATAGGCAGCGTGTTCAGCGTGTCCAAACTCTGCATGTGTTCTGTTTGTTTTTGGTTTGAGGAAGTATGATCATGTATCGAATGGGCTGGCCGACTTGGGGTGGTTAAACATGGATAACACTAGGGTGTTTCATGCAGCAATATTATATCACAAGTTGCTATCCAAGAGGATCCCACAATACCTGATGCGGAAGATACGCTGTAAAACGGATGTCCATAACCTTAATTTAAGATTCAGGGGTTTGTTTACTCCACCTGCCCATCGCGCTGAGCTGTATAAACGGTCATTTTCTTACTAGGTCAGTCACATATAAACTGGGTCTCAGGGAAGATATGAACAAATTATCGTTAACCTGTTTTGGGGAAAAGGTGAAGTGTTATCTGTTTGCTCAGCAGACTTTGGGACTTTAGGCATTGAGCGCACATCGGAGGCTGTTTTAATTTTTATTTTTTATGGGCATGTGCGATGTTTTGTTGAGTTGGATTTGCTGCATTTACGTTTTTAGGCTCTACAAAAGTTTTATTGTAATAAACTTCCAGGTCGATAAGCACTCATTTTTCATTTACAATATATTAGCTGGAACATTTTTGGAAATTTTATTTCTTCTTTTTTTTAAGTTTAAAATAGCATTTTTACTTATGAATTGTGTACTATAAAGTCAATTAAAACACATTAACATAAAAAATAAAGGTCTTTTAAATTTCCAAACAATATAAACTATAACTGAAAATGTTTAACGCCATACGTTGTCAAAGTAATATTATAGGTTAATATATGGTGACTTACAGGCGGATGTAAATTTTAATTATATCGAAAGCTACAGCCACAACCTGGATTTGAACCAAGGCCCTTTGCGTCGCTAGCACAATGTCAATAGCTCAGATGGGAGAGCATATCGCTGAGCATATAGCTAATTTATCGAAACGTCGCTATATTTTATTTATTTTTTAAATCTCTATCTGTAGTAGTTTTGAACATTGAGGGAATTTATTTATTATTTTAATAATAAAAATTATTACAGCTTGCTTCTACAAGCTAAAAAATGGAATGATACATTCATGCTATACGATGCTATACAATATACATACTCCTTTCTGTTTATTAAGTTATACACTGCAAAATATTGTTGAAGCTAAATATCTCGAAAACACCAGTAAATCACAAGTAACAAATTACCATAAATACAAACTTAAAGCAATTTAATTTTAATTTATTTCCATTTTGTGAATAAATGTTAATACATCTTCTGAAACTTCTGAAATTACCACTTATTGCAATTAGATGCAATAAGTATAATTTGTTGTGTTTTATGCAATATCTTGAACTGAATTTTTTATTTCATTAATCCAAAGCTTTTATGTTTATTAATATAAAATTAACGTTATATTTAATAAAAACACAATTACATTGCAATGTACGAATTATATTAGTTAATTCCACATTAAGATAATAAATAGAAACATATAAATCATTATAAATCAATTCAAAGCATTCGAACAAGGTTTCGCAAATAATATATTTCCGATATACGAGTGTGCAGCGTAAACGGACATTTTTTTCACTTAGCGGCCGAGCGGCCCGCCAGCGGCCGACCAGAATAACAATAAACTCGTACATTGATGTATCACCGAAACACTGCTGAAATGCTGATACGAACTTACTTAATTCCAAGACTGTACATTATGGACAATGTCACATTTTAAAAAACAATTAATAAAAGATAAAGTTACAGATATGAAGTATAACAATTACAATCTTCATAGAATACAAAGACGTGCATTGCTTTGGAGAGTTGCAACGGAAATGATAAGGAAAATCAACAATCAAGCAATCAAACAATGAATATAATGGGCATGCAACCAACATCACAGACATGAAAGTTTTGTATTTCGTCCCACAGAGGGCAGACCAAAGGAAATATTTGAACAGAGGTTGGTACAGAAAATTAATTTGATCGTTGAGCAACCTCGCGGTTTTTTTTTTAATTTTAGCTTCTCGATTTCGTATTGTTCGAGTAGATCAAGTTTATGACCTTTTTTACATCTGTGTAAAAGCTTGAAATTTTCATAATCTAAAGTGTGACCAGTTTCCTATCTGTGTTTGAATCATTTTGAGGTATTTCTGGTTTTATGTTCATAATTCTTTGCGAGTTCTTCCTTCAAGTCTGGCCTATGTAAGATGAAGAACAAATAGAGCAGCTGATCGAGTAGACGCCAGAGCAATCGCCAATAGAGGTAGGGATTTTGAAATTGGATAGTAAATTATTATCTCAGGAGAACACTCATAAAAGCGAGCAAATATTACATTTATTAAGTTTGATGGTAGTTTTATTGTATGTGAAAGATTTGTATATTCTATCTATTGGTTTTTCATTAACGTAAAGTGGATCTGTTCTAACTACGGTTGGCCGTAAAAGTCGGTCAATGTGTTCTGTCGGGAAAGAGTTTTTCATAGCAATATTGTAATATAAAATTGAGTTATTTTATTCTAGAATCAGGTTCTAAAGGGTACCTAACAGACCAGTTCAACATAAAGCAAAAACATGCCATACGTTGGGAAAAAGGATGTGCTGAATTGTAAGGGCTTATTATCAGTTCTAGTCAAGGATAAGTCTAGAAAATTTAATGTTTGGTTGTTTTGTATTTCTAAAGTGAGTTGCGGCTTATTATGTAATCCGTTTATAAAGTTCAAAAAGTTGCTAAGCTCATCCTTGCTACCACCCCACAAAACACATTGTCCAAGTAGCCAATCCACTTAGTAATGTAATGGTTGAAAGGGTTGTTATTGTTAATAATGAATTCCCGTTCAACATAAACCAAATAAATCTCCGTCATAGTCCGTCATTGTTTTTAATTTCACCATTGACTAAACAAACAACCTTTGAAAATTATGGACTAGACAATACTAGGTATATTATTGCAGTTTCTATGAAGATTGTTATCCAAATTGTTTTGACAGCAACTTGTATTAGGCTATTATCAAGTGTTTCTAAGATAGTGTTAAATAATTGGCAAAATTGTTTTTTGGCAGTTATTATTGGTTTGCGATTCTAATATGACTCATCCCGAATAACTGGAGATTTGTTAAATG
Organism: Melinopterus prodromus; assembly: GCA_964023965.1. Taxonomy (NCBI): domain Eukaryota; kingdom Metazoa; phylum Arthropoda; class Insecta; order Coleoptera; family Scarabaeidae; genus Melinopterus; species Melinopterus prodromus. Next base: position 18,534,716 of record OZ030397.1, read on the forward strand.
TAAAATAACTTAAGAATTTAAAATAACTTAAGTGGAACACTATATCTTGACATTCCTACTTCAAAAGATCGATAAAAGAGTTTTTCTAAAATGTCTAACTTCGTAGGTCTATCGTCAACAGCTAAAAAGTTATCATTAGTATCTACTTTAACATTTATAACACATGCAAAATATTTTATAAATTAATATAAAATATCTAGTTGCCACGACGAAATTCAACTCTCACACAAATATAAGGATTCCTCTGTTTATGAACTTTTAGTCATTGCAAACTGCTACTATGAGATATACAAACGAACAATTTATGATCATTCAAGAATTAGTTTTATTACTACCCGTCGAAAATGATTTAAAATGTTCATTATTTACTTACGTCTCTTCTAAATTATTTAAACAATTTTAATGAGCTCTTGGGTTGGTTCTATTTAGTTCTATTTATTTATTTCGGAACATGTTAACGTATAAGTTTATGAAGATATCTAGATTGTAGACTTCCGCGGTCTGAATCAATGATATATTGATTTCCGGGTGGAAACCGCGTTGAGGACTTTGAAACAGTCGACGTTTCGCCCTCTGTTGCAAGAGGCATCTTCAGGACTAAGTTATCATACCAAGTGCTAAGAAGATAATGTCGTCTGTTGGGGCGGGTCTTTATATATGAGTGGAGTGGTGTCACCAGATGGTGTTTGAGTGGGGGTAACGAAGTGGAAGTCGTGGGGTTAACAGGTAGTGGGCCAGCAGGTAGAAGCGGTTGGGACAGGACTGATTGCCAGGTATGATGTAAGTGAAAACCATCATCTCTATTGATATTGGAGGGGTGTTTTAGGATTTCTATTGATTCACGTATCCTTCTAGGGTAGTAATGGGATTCATGGGCGAGGATTTTGGTTTGTGCAAACAGGATCTCATGTCCCGTGTTATATCTGTGTTCAGCGAGAGCTGAACCAGCGATTTTCCGCAATCTAGTGCAGCGTTCGTGCTCAGATACTCGGGCGCTAACTGATCGCTTCGTCTCGCCAATATAGACACTTCCACAAGCACATGGAACCCGGTACACACCAGAAGAAAGAAGAGGAGGGATTTTGTCCGTTGTAGAAGGAAGTAAGTCCGATAGTTTGGAAAGGGGTTTGAATATCGGTTTTATGTTGTACTTGCGGAGGATATCTGTCGGTGTGAGTGGGTTTCCTATACACGGTATGTTCAAGGGAGCCGGATGGAGTGCGAGTAACTAGGACGTCGAGGAAACGGAGAGAGCCGTCCATGTGGCCAAATTTCGAAGGTGTCATCCACGTATCTGAACTTGGGCTTGAGGTTGTGGGACTCAATGATTTGTTGTTCAAATGCCTCCATGAAAATGTTGGCCACAACAGGGGATAAGGGTGAGCCCATGGCAGCTCCCGAAACTTGTTCATAGAACTTGCCTGGGAACTGGAAGTAATGTTCCCTATCATCAAAATGCGAGTTTACAGCCGAGATGACGACTGTCCTGAGGGATCTTTTTATCATGGGATACGAAGGAGGTCCGGTCCAGGATCGTTTGATGGAAGAGAAAGTTACAATCACTTTCCAGGAGGCAATAGCGTTGGCCACATCAAAAACGGTGGCTTCCCACGACGCCATTTTGGAGGTCAAAAAAGAGTCCTGTTGGCACGTAGGCCAGTCCAAGGTAACGTCACATCCACCAAAGATGTGGAAACCAGACCAGAGGGCGCTATTCACGCAGCGAGCAAGTTCGTCAACCGGTGTGAGTAGAAATAAACAAAAACGCGAGTGTTTTGCGTGCGGTAAATTCAACCATATGATCGATACCTACATGTAAATTTAAAAATACTACATGTTATAAATGTGACCGTAAAGGTCATATCGCTTCTTATTGTAAAACTAAAGTAGAAAGAAAATATCAAAATTACTTAGATGATCAAATTTACAGTATTAGCCTGATAATAACCCAATACTTGCTGAAGTTGAAATTAATATTAATAGTATGGAATTTCACATAGATACTGGTTCTTGTATTTCGGCTTTTTCTGAAAAATTATATTTAAAGAAATTTTCAAAGTGTAGATTACAGCCCACAGATAAAGTTTTGTACGTTTACAATACTCAGCCAGTTGAACCTATAGGTAGTATTAGTTTGCAAATTAAATATTACAATAAATGTGCATTTTTATGGTTTTATGTAATTAAAAATGGTGGTCCACCCATTTTGGGGAGAGATTTTTTGAAATCATTTAATTTGAGTGTGCAGGAAAAGTCAGTAATTTAAATTTTGTGAGTTTGAATGGAGAAATGGCAAAATTGCATAACGAGTTTAAAGATGTTTTCAGTGAAGGGTTAGGAACTTTCAAAAATGGTAAAATATCATTAAGAATGAAATCCGAAAATGTTAGTCCTAAATTTTGTCGTGCTAGACCCCTTCCATTTACTTTAAAAGAAAAAGTAGGCGTCGAATTGGATAGACTTTTAAAACTAGGAATAATTAAACCTGTTTCTTATTGTAATTGGGGTACTCCGATTGTGCCAATAGTGAAAAAGGATGGCTCAGTAAGAATTCGTGGAGATTTTAAGGTTACCATTAATCCAATTTTGGAAATAGAGCGCTACCCAATCCCTAGAATTGATGAAGGTAGTACTATATTTTCTAAAATAGATTTATCGCAGGCTTACCAGCAAATACTGTTAGAGGACACATCAGTTGAACTTACAACTATTTCAACTCATAACGGCTTATTTCAATATACTAGATTGCCATTTGGTGTGACATCAGGACCGGCTCATTTTCAAAGGGTTAGGGAAAGTTTGTTACAGGGAGTTGGAGATTGTGTGAGTTTTTATGACGATATTTTAATTGGGGGGAAAGACGTGGAAATACATTTACGAAATTTAAAGAATGTATTAAGTAAGTTGGGAGAGGCAGGTTTTAAAATTGAAACAGAGAAGTGCAAATTTTTTGTAGATGAGATTTGTTATTTGGGTTACAAAATTAATAAAGAAGGTTTGCACACAACGGAAAAGAAAATAAAGGCTGTACAGGATGCTCCTATTCCAAAATCTGTAACGGAATTAAAGTCTTTTTTAGGTTTAATTAATTATTATGCTAAATTTGCTCCTAACTTGTCAACAATTTTGTTTCCCTTATACCAGTTACTTCAAAAACTCCTCCGTGAGATCACCTTGATGTGGTGGAGGGACTCTAGTATAGATGTCTGCCCGGCCAAGTCAGCGGGGCCTCTCCCCGGTGGCGGGGCTGAGTTGGCGCCTGAAGCTAACGATCTCGACCCAGGGATCTCACTTCTAGTGAGTTGTGCGTGGCGTGCATAGGTTTCCCAAGCTGGGATGGGCACTCTCCACAATCCGTGCTCATCTCTCTACCCGCCCCACTATCCCCCCTCAACCCCAGCTTAAGATGTTATGCGTCCCGTGTTGATGAGCTAATGGCACCCGGGGTATAAGGGTGTCTCAAACGGAGCCACCAAGGAACCAAGCGCCCCGTTGGAGTACCAGCCTCGCCCCGTTATTCGGGTCACTGACGGTGCCGGTCTTCAAACACCCGGTACTCGTGGGAACACTTATGGACCAAAATATAAAAAAACAAACCGGGGAACTTCACCAAGAAGAAACCCCGAAAAACACCAACGCTGAGGCGGGGATGATGGAGGTGGATCTAATCCAAACTGCGTCACCCCAATCCAGCGACCAAAGCCCCCAAGGAAGTGGTATAACCACAAGCCCTGGAACGGCGGTAAAAGAGGCGACAACTAGAGTACGCGAACTCCGGCTGGAACCAAAGCCTCCCGGTTCGAAACTTCCCGGCGCTCAACGCAGGAAGGTAGCCATTCAGGCGGCCAAGGCTCGTGGGGAAGTAATAAGACCCAGAAAGCCTAGACCGAGACCAGAGAAACATCAGGAGAAAACTGGCGGGGGTCATAAGGAAGAACACAAAGTCCAAGCCGGACCATCAACCCAGCTGGCAACTCCTGGAAAAAGACACAGGTCAGCAGTGAGCACGCCATCATGAGTACAGATTAACCTTCACCACTCCAAAGCAGCTACCGCATCCCTGTGCAGACTCTTGGACACAGGGAACTTTGACCTGGCCTGCATACAAGAACCCTGGCAACACAAGGGAGTTGTTAAAGGACTGGGTAACACCAGAGGTAAGCTAATATACAGTACAAAATCAGGGCATGCATTTATGCAAAGAATGATTTACCCACTTTAAAATGCACGAATTCTGCTCCACAGACCTAGCTGCAGCCAAAGTAAAATACATAGGGGACGGTACAAGTCTCGAGGTAGTCATAACCTCAGCTTACCTACCCTATGACTCAATCCAGCCGCCTCCCTCCAAAGAACTGGAGGAACTGGTAACCTTCTGCAGGACCAAGACACTGCAGATTCTCATCGGTGCGGACGCCAATCCTCACCATGAACTCTGGGGTAGTACCAACGCCAACAAAATAGGTGAGTCCCTTTTAGACTACCTTATGTCGTCAGACCTTGAAATTCTAAATCGAGGGCGGGAACCCACTTTTGTAACCCCAATGCGCTCCGAAGTGCTTGACATAACAATAGCGTCGCGGAGTGTAACCTCCAAAGTTGTGAAGTGGTATGTCTCGGACGAGCCATCTCTCTCAGACCACCGGTACATTGTCATAGAACTCGGCAAACCCCGAGCAGTAGCAGTAACGTACCGGAACCCACGGAAAACTTGCTGGGAAAAATATAAGGAAAACCTTAAAACACAGCTACTGAGCGTTAAAGATAACATTAAAACACGTGTAGACGTGGAGCTTGCTGCTGAACAAATACAAGAGGCCATTATAACCTCTTACCACAACAACTGTCCAGTAACGAGGAAACCCACCGGGAAAATACAAAACTGGTGGACCGAAACCCTCGACCAACTGAGAAGTAAAACACGCAAGCTGTATAACAGAACGAAGAAGACCGGTAAGTGGGAGGAGTACTCCAAAACACGAACGGAATACAGCAAGGAGATAAGAACGGCACGCCGGGATTCATGGAGGGTGTTCTGCTCGGAGATCACCCAAGATATCCGATGGAGCAAAACTCAATAGAATCTTGGCGAAAATCCCTTCTAAATCTGGAGGTACCATCAGGAAACCTGACGGTAAATTCACTGAAACAGAAAGGGAAACAGCAGAGCTACTCATGCAAACCCATTTCCCAAAATCTGTAATAATAATCCCAAAATCCACAGAAGAGTAAAACACAATCCCTGACCACACAAACCCTGACCAAGGGAAGGTACAAGGAGACTGGGAACTCTCGAAAAAGTGCATAACTCCTGAACGTATCAAATGGGCCATTGGAACATTTAGCGGGTTCAAATCACCTGGACAAGATAGGATATATCCGGCGCTACTCCAGCACGGGCTCTACCACCTACTACCAGTCCTATGCCGACTCTTCGGGGGAAGCCTGGCATTGAAATACGTCCCAGAACCCTGGAAAAAGGTAAAAGTGGTCTTTATACCAAAACCGGGAAAGGACCTCGCTCAGCCCAAGGGTTACAGACCAATCTGTCTCATGTCGTTCTTACTAAAGACAATGGAGAAGTTAATTGAAAGGCACATCAGGGAAACCTCGCTCACCGCTAGGCCACTGCACCCCTATCAACACGCCTTTCAAGCAGGAAAATCATGCAACTCCGCCCTACACCAGCTGGTGACAAAGATAGGGCATTCGCTGAACAACCAAGAAGTGGCACTGACTACTTTCCTGGACATCGCAGGGGCGTTTGACAATACCTCAATCAGTACCATTGTCCGAGCTGTCAAGGACCATGGAGTAGAACCCACAATAAGTCAGTGGCTAGAATCCATGCTAACTGACAGAAAAGTCACGACAAAATAATACAATGAAACCCTAACCATAATGGCCAAGGGGGGATGCCCACAAGGAGGAGTTCTATCTCCCTTACTCTGGGATATGATCGTGGATGAGCTTCTAAACGATAATGGATACTACGCCCAAGGGTATGCGGATGACATCGTTATTCTCATCAAGGGAAAGCATCCATCTACGATATCAGGGCTCATGACCAGCGCCCTAAGAAAGGTAGAAACCTGGTGCGGGAAAGTGGGACTGAACGTAAACCCATCCAAAACCGCACTGATTGCCTTTACGAAGAGAAGGAAAACGGAAGGGCTGAAACCTCCTTCCTTCTTTAACCAGCCACTCCAACTTACCAATGAGGTTAAATTCCTAGGGATATACCTGGACTCAAAACTCACTTGGAACCGACAACTCAAACACATAACCGACAGAGCCAAAAGGATCTTAATGACAACCAAACAGGCACTCGGAAAGACATGGGGACTCAAACCGGGAATGATGCTATGGCTCTATAACTCGGTAGTAAAACCCATGATCACCTACGGATGCACCGTCTGGTGGCCAAAAGTAGAACAGAATACTGCCGAGACAGCTCTCTCGAGAGTACAGCGGCTAGCATGCCTATGCATAACTGGCGCCATGGGCAGTACACCGACGGCCTCTATGGAAACCCTGCTAAACCTCCAACCACTGGACATCATCATTAAAGTGGAAGCGAGGCTAGGGGCTTACAGGCTACAACTGTACGGAACTGGCACCCAAATGGGAAACACTCCAGAATTGTTCAAACAATCGCAAAACCAACGTTAAATATGGGAAGCGATTGCATGACACCACAATACTCCCTGGATAAGACCTTCCAAATAGAAATTGGAAGGGAACAAGGAGAAAACACAAAAAAGCCAGGAACCCTGACCTGGTACACAGACGGGTCCAAAAGGGTAGATGGATCGGGCGCAGGGATATACAGTCTATCCCCCAGATGTGAGATAAGTCTCTCCTTGGGGGCGCTGGCAACAGCATACCAGACCGAGATCTTTGCGATAAACCAATGCACATTGGAAAACTTACAAAGGAGGTACAAAAGGCAAAACATCCTAATATACTCCGACAGCCAAGCAGAACAGCTACAAAATCCAATCCAGAATAACCTGGGAATGCCTCCAAAACCTAACAAGACTGGCAGACGCAAACACTGTAACTCTACAGTGGGTGCCAGGACATAAAGGGGACAAAGGCAATGAAAGAGCCGACAAACTGGCTAAAAAGGGATCAAGTAGACCATGTATTGGACCGGAACCAATGATAGGCATATCAAAGTGGGTGATCAAATCAGACGTGCGAGAGTGGGCTATCAGGAAACACATCGAACGCTGGGAAAACTTGAGAGGGCACAGACATAGTAAGATACTGTTGAAAAACCCCTCAAGACATATAGCCGCTGAAGTGATCAAACTCTGTAGGAATAACCTAAGGATGGTGACTGGACTTATAACCGGACACTGCAGCCTCAGGAAGTACCTGTACACCCTACAAATTCTGAAAGATGAACCTGTGTGCAGACTCTGCAACGAAGAGGAGGAAGACGCCTCTCATGTTCTATTCGAATGCTTAGCATTGACGTCCTGGAGGGAAACAAACCTTGGAAGAGGAAACCCCTCAACCAACTTCCCAAAAGAAAATTTAATCGGAAGACTCCTGAGCCTTATTAACTGGACGAAGATCTTCGATTAACTATCTGGGCGCGGCAGTACAACAAGCCACATGGCTGCAGTGCTAGGGCACCCCAACCCTCAGCCAACGCTCACGGCAAAAAAGAAAATGTGGGTATGGTCAGAAAAATGTATCCAGGCATTTCAACAAGTAAAACAAGTTTTAACATCTGCGCCTGTGTTGGTACATTTTAATCCTGATCTGCCAATAGTTTTAACTACTGATGCAAGTAATTATGGTGTAGGTGCGGTGTTATCGCACGTTTTTGCAGGTGGCCAAGAGAAACCTATTGCTTACGCTTCAAGAAAATTAAATAAGGCTGAGAGTAGCTATTCTCAAATAGAGAAAGAGGCGTTAAGTATTATATTTGGGGTTAGCAAGTATAATCATTTTTTGTACGGGCAGAAATTTTTGTTGCGAACCGATCACAAACCGCTTGTGACAATTTTTAGTCATAGTAAGGGAATTCCGATTTATTCTGCAAATCGTTTAAGACGTTGGGCCGTAATTCTTAGTAATTATAATTATGACATTAAATATGTAAGATCAGAAGATTATCATTATCCAGAATCCCAATAAGAGATGATAGTGAAATAATTGATACATGCACGGTGGATTGTATAAGTTTCTTTCAAGGTATGAATTTACCAATAGATTATTTTGCGGTTAAGAGAGAGACAGAGATAGATAAGGTTTTAAATATAGTCTGCAAATATATTAAGTTTGGTTGGCCTAGTAAACTGGTAAACGACGAAGTATTGAAATATTATAATTTTAGGAATGAATTAAGTATACATAGAGGTGTAATTTTGTGGAATAATAAAATAGTAGTTCCTCACAAGATGAGACAAAGGTTACTGAACGAACTACATGTTTCTCACATGGGCGCATCAAAAATTAAAGAGTTGGCGCGCAATTATTTTTGGTGGCCAGGGTTAAATTGTGAAATTGAAAGAAAAGCTCATAATTGTGAAAATTGCAAATCAGTTAAAGATAATCCACCAAAACAACAAGTACATTTGTGGGAATGGCCAAACGAACCATGGTCAAGAATACATATTGACTATTTTGGCCATATCTATAATAAATACTTTTTGGTAGTTATTGATGCACACTCTAAATGGCTTGAAGTATTTCCTACATCTAAAACTACTAGTACATTTACAATTCAAGCATTAACTAGTTTAATTGCGACATTTGGGTTGCCGCATGTTCTTGTTTCCGATAACGGACCACAATTTAAGTCAAAAGAATTTAAAATGTTTTTAAAAAGCATGGGAATACGGCACATTACTACTGCACCATTTTCGCCAGCATCTAATGGAGCAGCAGAAAATGCAGTGAGAACCGCTAAAAATGCATTAAAGAGAGTTTTGACAGATAAGAGTACATGGGATGTATTTATTGCATTAAACATTTTTTTATTTGACTATCGTAACACGCCACATACTACTACTAAGCAAAAACCATCACAGTTAATGTTTAAAAGAAATATTAATTTTCGTTTCAATTTAATTCATCCAAAACTGGTTAATAGAGGGAAAAGTGTTGTAAATAATAATGTGATTGAAAGTCAGAAAAGGCAACTGAAATATAATAAAGGGCATAGAAAAGTTAAGTTTCATATGGGTCAAGTAGTTAGTGTAAAAGATTATAGAATACCAAATAAGATAAAATGGATACGAGCTAAAATAATTAGGGTTTTGGGACAGTGCGTATATTTGTGTAATGTGCCGGAAATTGGTAAAGTGTGGAAACGTCACTCAAACCAGATTCAAAATTGTCACGCTGTAGAAACCACGTTGGCACCTTTACCGATTGCCGACACAACCGATGAAATGGTAATGAATAATTCTCCTAATAAAGTTATGACCGAAATAGAAAATAAAAATATAACTATTAGACCTCGAAGAGAAATCAAACCACCTGATCGTCTAGCTTATAAATAACGTATTTGGTACAGGTTGTATTTAATATTTTGTATATTTGATTAAGTTGAATTGTAGGGAAGTCGAATTGTATAATTTATTTAGTTCTTTATTAAGGGGAAGGGTGTAATATATTATAGAATATTTTGTTATGTTTAAACCCTATTGTATAGGCAACCATATTTCCGTCTATAGTTATCAGAAAAACTAGTTTCTATATGCGTAGGAATATATTGTAGTTTATGTACAGAATAGTTTGAACCACCAATAAAGTAAGATGTTTAAGTTGACTCCGAGTTTTAATTAGTCACAAGTTGTTACAACAGGCTTATTACCAAATAAAGCATATTTTGTGCGAAGATGTGTTTTGAATTTAGCTGGTTTCATACTTTATTATCTTATCTTTATTATTATCGGAAAACCGTTTTGAACACCGTTGCATTGTATTTCTTCTTTTTTGCTAAATGTATAATATGCTCACATGTGTTAATACTGGATGATCCATGTACTGCAGAACCTACAGCTTGCACAATATTATTTGTAGTTTTAGCAGTTGAACCAGTTGAACCAGCAGTTCAACCACCTATCCACCATAAACATATAATGACAGCCAATCTGCTATGATAGTTAAACATTGCACGTTAGAACAACTTTGTATAAGCAAGAGAAATTCTTAAATACCTCCCTTCGCATTCCCACTTGCACCAACTGTACACATATGTCACAACGTTCGTAAGCGCGCCCAGCGATTCCGACTCGATTCCGATATGTTATGCCAGCAGCCAGCATTATGCACACGTTTGCCAACGTTTCTCTGGACACCCCTATGATTTGTTTCAGATGTAACAGCGACCCCCAAAAATTTTTACGCGACCCCTAAAAGGTTTTAGCACGTTTTAGCTGTGTGAAGTAAACAGTTTCTGAGGTATTCAATTGTTGGTCAATAAATGGCAATTGCAGGCATTTTTTACTTTATTATACGCAGTATGTAAAGTATTGTAATCGTGCCGAAAAAAAAATTGGGATTTTAGCGGAAATAGGTCTTTTTGGGTCCCCTGAACATTTTTGACCAAGGTACAAAAAAATGTCTGTGTGTGTATGTGTGTGTGTGTGTGTGTGTGTGTGTGTGTGTGTGTGTGTGTGTGTGTGTGTGTGTGTGTGTGTGTGTGTGTGTGTGTGTGTGTGTGTGTGTGTGTGTGTGTGTGTGTGTGTGTACTCAATTTTTGTGAATCCGATTCCGGAGAAACTACTAAAGGTATCGGCACGGAACTTCATATTTAGAAGTTTCATGACCAAACTTAGAGTTGAAAAGCTTTTGGTTCAAAAGGGTCCAAAGGAACTGGGTGTTTACTCCAAGCCTTTTTCAAGGATTTTAGAAATCAGCCGCCATTTCTGTAATTTCGTCAAAATAGTTAAATAATAAATTAAAGCAGAGTAAATTTTGAACAATTTATGCCTATGACATTTTTTGGTAAAATTAATAGTTTAGCTTTTTAGTTTATTCTAAGCCTTTTTCAAGGATTTTGGAAATGAGCCGCCATTTCTGTAATTTCGACAAAATAGTTAATTAATAAATTAAAGTAGAGGACATTTTGAATAATTTATGCCTATGACATTTTTTGGTAAAATTAATAGTTTACCTTCAAGAGCAAATTCTATTTCGGTCGCATCTGCATTGATATGAAATTACATAGTAGCCAGGATTTTGACAAATATTTTTTTGTGTTGTCACATTCTAAAACAGCTGATCTCATCAGAGGTTGGAGAACCACTATGGAACGTGCCGCTGTAGTGCGCAAAATTATAAAATACAAATTTCAAATAAAATAAGATCACCAATTTGATTGTTTGTTGATAAGAAATATCAACCCGTCTTTATATCTAATTCTAAATATGATACATTGAGAAAATTATAAATAAAGTATAGCGATGAGTGTAGTTTTATTTTAGTATGTTGGTAGGGATGTGTCATCAACAAATATAAATCTGTCAGAATTTGAATTACCTTTTTAAGCTGCGTTTTCATTAGTGATAATGGCAGTGGTAGCAGACGCCGTTATAGTATTTCCAATAGAAAATTGCTAGTGACTCATGTTTATGTACATGCAAACTAATATGTGTCATTATCACGATATGTAAGAAATACTATAATTTCGTATTCTACCACCGCCATTAGCTACCATTACCTACCAATCGGAACGCACCTTTCGTCAAAGTGGTACCAACCTAGCATTTACTATACAGAAATCATTTATTTTTTTTAAATACGTATCTAAAAACTAGATAGCGCTACTCGCTCATATGCGACGGCGACACTCCGCCTTCGGTGACGCGCCGTATCACCGCTCGTCGCGCTATTCCGTATTTTCGGCATTTGTGACATAAATAACTATTATTCTAATGACGTAGTGTAGGTAGTGTCAAATGCTGATGCTTTGACAATACCTACGATTTATCTCTATAGAATAGATTCTCATGCAGCTAAACTATTAATTTTATATATTGTATGATAAAGTCATGTGCCTGGCCACATCAGATTTTTACAATCTACGTAAATACTACATTTTTTCATATATTGTTTTAGATAGTAAATACAACAACAATTTGATGCTGACGACAAGACAAATTTGATGGGGAATACAGGGTAATCATAACATGCATTAATTTTTCAATATTTTCAAATGGCTTTGAGAACTTGAGATTTTTAATGCAACACGTTGTATATTATTTGCTAACTGAAATGTCCCTTACGTACTTTTTAAATTATATTCAGTATGTCCTGTAACTATTTTTTTCTACTTTGCGTTCGTTATGAACTCATAACGAAACCGGTTTCGGTGTCGTTATGAAACCACTAGATCACAAACATTTGGTAACTTTTAGCTTTCCAAGATTGATCAAATTGACGTCAAGTGTCAGGTAAGGCTGACATCTAAATCGCTATTGGCTCAATCGTCTCAATCGTATTTGTGAATTTTACTACAACTACCAACAGTTGAAGAAAAAAATTACACTAGATTGTAAGATGACAACCGCAATTTTTGACATTTATGTAAAATTAATGTCGCAAAGTAGAAAAAATAGTACACTCGTTTTATAAGACGTATTGGCGCACTCGTTCCATTTGGGCACTCCTCGCTACGCTCGTCGTGCCCAAAACGACTCGTGCGCCAATTTTTGTCTTATAAAACTTGTATTATAATATACTATTGCTAGCTTCTGTAATATTTGCATTTAAACAGTAGTATGCTATTATATTATAATACTCGTTTTATAAGACAAAAGCGACGGACGAGCTGTTTTGCAGTGTCCAAATGGAACGAGTGCGCGAATACGTCTTATGAAACGAGTGTTATATATAGTTTTTACTACTTTTTGGCATCAATTTTACATAAACATTAAAAATTGCGGCTGTCATCTTACAATCTAGAGTAGTTTTATCTCCAACAGTTGGTAGTTGTAGAAAAACTGTCAAATACGGTTGAGGCGAGCCAATAGCGATTGAGATAGTGCATCATTTGACACTTGACATCAATCTCTCCAATCTTAGAAAACTAGAAGTTACTAACAATTAGCGATCTATTGTTTTCATAACGACACCGAAACCGGTTTCGTTATGAATTTATAACGAACGCAATGTAGAAAATAGTACATTGCTATTATAGTCTAAAAGTCAAATATTTAAACGGTTGTAAAAGAGGCCGAGGTAGACTCTCGTGAAAATATGTTCACTTTTTGCTCACATACAAAAACAAAGAGAAAAGGCTAAACCCTTTTTTGAGGGAACAACGTTTGAGAACAGATTTGTATTTACTACACAAAACAACCAACGATATCTACTGACTGTCATTTTGATAATTTTTTGGAAAGACAATGCAAAAATTTCATAATGTGAATGATAATATGATTAATATTGATAACGTGAATGGAGAAAAGGTTATTTGGAGTTGTTTTCCAAAAAATTGTTTTGTTCTGAAAATCCGAAATCCGATGCCTATCAACCTTTTTTTGCATATTTGTCTGAAGTCAAGAAATTTTTGCGATAAGTAACCTAAAAGTATCGGGTTTATTTTACTAGTAATTTGAAGTTTTCATGTCTCGTGTTCGTATGTCATACGATTGCAAATATACCAAAATATACTTTAAATATTTCCCATAAAATAGTTAATATTTTGATAACCCTACTACTTGGCATAAGGATAAATCTGGCTAAATAGGTTCTCAATTGCCTCCTCTATGATCCTTTAAATATTTTACACCAAACTGCCCAATACATTGTATACAGAGCAATATTAAGGTACTACAACAAGGTAGATCAATCATTTAAATTGCAGAAACTACTACATACAACGAGATATAAGACATACAGGATTTAAATTAAAATTAAAACTTAACGGACTTAAATCTGAACAATAAGTCACTTGAAAAAGTTTAGTGTTTTTACATCAAACTACCAGGTCCCTGTATGCAGAACAATATTAATGTTAATACTTACATTACATTAATGTTCAATTGCAAATATCACAAATACTACTAACATTCGGTGTATGACATAATCGATATAAATTTGAGAAAAATAATGGGTTATTACGGTCAACACATATTATACAGGCTGTTCCATTTAAAAAACTCAAGAAAAAGCCATGTGAAAATGTTAAAAATAAATCGTGCTAGGACCAGCCTGTACAGCATATTTTATCATCATCATCAACCTTTTAGTTTTGAAGTTCGTCTCACAAAGTTGTAAGATAATATCCGCAAAAATGTGAGTTTTTGCGAATTTGTTAAGATAGAGCTGCAGTTGGCATTCTTTTGAAACTATTACTATTTACTTTATTCAGATACAACGTCGTAAAGTAGGAAAGATAATTTCCATATTATTCGTAACAACAGACGACTGGCTTACAAGGCATTCCATTAAAAACATATTTTTTCTTACACGCCTAAATGCAACATCGTGCCTACATGATTATTTTTTGACGTTTCTTAAAACCAATGAAGTGCTTGTTTATTTGTCACAAGGGTAAGTTTCAACCAATTATGTCATTATTATAGTGGGAATAAATCTCTTGTGATTATTCTCGGGAATAATCACTGTAGCTTTTATTTGCCTAGCAACTGTCAGATACTTGTATATATTCACAATGTGTCAACGATATTTTCATATATTGTAAGTAATAATTAATTAAATGAAATTTTTAAATAATTTTATGATAGTTTTATTGATCTTTTGTATTGTAAAAATTTGTGAATCAAAAAATAATCTAGTCAAATATAACTCGAGAGTTCCATAAATTAGAAAATAATTTGACAGATTTTGTTCAAACTTGTTGCCATTTGGCAATAGTCACGAGAGCCCGCAGGGCTCGAGTTTTCAAACTGGCAACAAGTTTTCAAACAATCTGTCAAATTATTTTCAATTTATTCTCACTCTCTTGTTATATTATTACTGAAAATAGTTTTTTGTTGTAGTAAATTAGGGCCAAACAACTTTTCTATAAAACGTTTTTTTTTTCTTTTCTTGAGATATATACAGTACAGACAACCGCGACTCTAGGCCCCACCTCTCTAACTACAAATACAAACAACGAAACTTATCCTCATCAACATGCGTATACCCACGGTAGATCCACAGACTCAGCGCTACACAGCGTCGCTAGCTATATAGAAGGATCCCTTGACGTTAAGCAGTCACTGGGAGTATTCATTGATATCGAAGGTGCCTTTGATCGCCACAACCTTCAACTGCATCCATAACGCCCTATCTGAACGAGGCGTACCACGGTTAGTAAAGGGTTGGATTAACACCATGCTCACTCAGTGCACGGTGATCCTAAGTGCTGGAGGAGCTACCTTGAAGCGCAAGGTTGCCGGTGGATGTTCGCAGAGAGGTGTCCTCTCACCACTTATGTGGAATCTCACATTAGATAATCTCCTCCAACGGCTTAACGATTTACACTACCATTGGTTATGCAGATGACTTGGTCATCCTTGTAAATTTATAGAGAACTGGTGCAAAGACCACACACTTTCGGTCAACCCTTCTAAAACTGAGATGGTCCTCTTCACAAAGAAGCGGAAGTTGGGTTCTTTCATACCTTCAAAATTCTGTAATATACCACTACAACTTTCCGAAGAGGACACATACCTGGATAATGGGTATCATATTTGATAAAAAGCTATTGTGGAACAATCACCTGTCGAACAGAGTACAAAAGGCATGTATAGCGTTCGGTCAGTGCAGGAGGGCCATAGGACGTCCCTGGGGACTCTCAATATGGTTCACGCTATGGATCTACACTGCAGTAATTCGCCCAATGCTCACGTACTGGTATGGTTGCACAGGGTCAAGCTGGCCTCCACTGTCACCAAACTGAATCGAATTCAAAGAATGGCTTGTTGAATGGCTTGTTGAGCGTTACAGGCGAAATGAACACTACTACCACTGCTTCGACGGAGAACATGCTGTACCTGCCACCACTTGGCGTCTTTGAAGTGGTGGAAGTTAATTGAAGTGGTGGGTCTGGCATTACTCATCAGGCTCCGCACAGTGGGATACTCTTGGGACAGATATGTCGGTGGTAAGCGGTTCGACCACTGGAGGAGGGCTGTGAAAGGTAACCCACTTTTAGAGTGCCCTACAGATTATATCCCCCCTCAATATGTTTTGTGTAAACGCTATCTTACCAACAACATGGCCATCGAGGTCGACCTCATCAAGGGCCTCAAAATCTATACGGATGGCTCTAAGAAAGATAATGGAACTGGAGCTTGCATCTTATCGCACGACTTCCAAGTTCTCTCTCTCTCGGCACACTTCCTTCTATTGTACAGACGGAGCTTCTCGCCATCAAAACTGACATAATCACCGAACCAATAAGTCAGGCAGAAACATACTGATTATAACTGACAGTAGGTAATCCATCCTTGCTCTAGAAAGGTGTCGTTTCACCTTAAGGGCTAGCATTGAAATTTCACAATTCCCTAGTAAAGGTAGCTAAGAATAACATAATCACCCTCACCTGGACCAAAAGGTACTCCAAGAATAAAAGTAATCAACATGCCGGTAGACTTGCACTCAGAGCCGCAGGGCACGCAGCTATCGCACCTGAACCTTTCATCCAGCCTTCCAACACCACCCTACGGAACATGGTCAGGGACATCACCCATAGCGAATTCCTTCACTGGTGGGACAGCACACCAGGCTGTTTGTTGGCCATGGAGACGATCAAGTATCCCTCCATTAGAGAATCCAGGAAGTACACACAGCTAACCAGAAGCAAGCTTTGTCTTATTACGGGGCTCCTTACTGGACACTGCAGACTACGGAAGCATATGTTAAATCTGCTTCTGTCAGTATCTCCCATCTGCCGCGCTTGCTAGCAGAACGACGAGACGGTAAAACACATCCTGTGCGAATGCCCCGCCTATAAGACCAGAGGGTAAGTGCTCTTGAGGAACCCTGGCCAACCATGGACAAATGCGGAACGCTGCTCTACCATATCTCGTTCCGTTTGTCCAGGGCCTGGACTGGCTTACGAGACCAGAGTGAGCAGGGGTGATCTGCACAGGAGGTCTACTGAGGCCTAAGTGCTATGGGTCTTGTGCCCAGCCTCATTCCCCCTACATGTATGTCGGTGGTAGGTGGTAGGCTGGGAAGTCCCAAAGCACCTAGGCCCCACTGGACCCTTTGTGCAAACCTCTTGTGCTCACTCTGGACTCTTAAACCAACCCAGGCTCTGGGCAACAGCTGCGAGGCACGATAATGGAGCATTTCGGATTCTGTCCATGGTAGGCCAGGAGTCCCCAAGATCACTTACCCTATGGTCTTCTAGGGCGGGGAATTCGGACAGGATGTGTCTTACCGTCTCCTCGTCCTGCGAACAAGGCAGGTGGACGTGTGAGTCAGTCGCATGTTGAATATATGCTTCCGTACTTTACAAGTCCAGTAATGAACCGGAGCTTACCTCTGCGCAGTTCAGAGAATTTCCTGGCTGTTGTTGTGGATGGATACCTGAGTGTCTCCTTGGCCAAAGAGCAGCCTGGTGTGGTGTCCCACCTGTGAGTAAAACTACTGTGGGTAATGTCCTTCACCATGTTTCTTAGGGCAGTGTTTGAGAGAAGAATGATGGGTTCAGGTGCAACGGCTGTGTGACCAGCAGCTCTTCATGCTAATCTGTCAGCGCACCGTTTGCCTCCAGTATTCCCACTACATACACACATACCTACAAATTAGAATGATATAGCTTCACATAATAATCAATAGTCAAAATAATTAGTTTTTGCCGTAGAATGAAAAAGTATCCAATGCGAAAGTTGTAGATCATGAAAAAATCTGACCTTTTGTATAGGTACTATATAAGAACATGAAAACTGGACACTGGAAATAGTTAATACAAGATGGCGGTAATTTTTTAACTTAAAAACTACAGCCACACCTGGGATTCGAACCCACATATACGGATTGCCGGTCCAACGTTTTACCACTCCGTATATCTGGGTTCGAATCCCAGGCGTGGCTGTAGTTTTTTAACTTAAAAACCGGCATCTTGTATTAACTTATTTCCAATTTTCATATTAATGTACGCAGATTTCTGCAAGAATTAACTCCCTGTACTATATAACATACAAATCAATACACCCGCAATATTTTTTTCGCTTTTACTTTATCATACGCAGTATGCTAAAGTATTGTAATCATGCCGAAAAAAAAAATTGAGATTTTAGCGGAAATAGATCATTTTGGGTCCCCTGAACATTTTTGGCCAAGGTACAAAAAAATGTCTGTGTGTGTGTGTGTGTGTGTGTGTGTGTGTGTGTGTGTGTGTGTGTGTGTGTGTGTGTGTGTGTGTGTGTGTGTGTGTGTGTGTGTGTGTGTGTGTGTGTGTGTGTGTGTGTGTGTGTGTGTGTGTGTGTGTGTGTGTGTGTGTGTGTGTGTGTGTGTGTGTGTGTGTGTGTGTGTGTGTGTGTGTGTGTGTGTGTGTATATGTGTGTAAACGATTTTTGTGGCGACGATTCCGGAGAAACTACTAAAGGTATCGGGACGAAAGTTCATATTTCGAAGTTTCATGACCTAACTTAGAGCTGAAAGGCTTTTGGTTCAAAAGGGTCCAAAGGAACTGGTAGTCTATTCTAAGCCTTTTTCAAGGATTTTGCAAATGAGCCCCCATTTCTGTAATTTCGTCAACATAGTTAAATAATAAATTAAAGTAGAGAAAATTTTGAATAATTTATGCCTATGACATTTTTTGGTAAAATTAATAGTTTAGCTGCAAGAGCAAATTCTATTTGATCGAGATCGGTCGCATCTGCATTGATATGAAACTAAATAGTAGCCAGGATTTTGACAAATATTTTTTGTGCTGTCACAGTCGAAAACAACTGATTTCAACGGAGGAGAGGTTGGAGAACCACTATGGGACGTTGCCGCTCTAGTGCAGCAAAGTACAAATTACAAATTTCAACTAAATTCAATCACCAATTTGATTGTTTGATAAGAAATATCAACCCGTCTTTATATCTAATTCTAAAAACGATAAATTGAGAAAATTGTAAATAAAGTATAGTGAGTGTAGTTTTATTTTAGGTTGTTGGTTCGTGAGATCTACAGTGTCATGAACAAATATAAATCTGTCAGAATTTGAATTAGCATTTTAAACTTGACGTTTCGTCAAAGTGGTACCAACCTAACATTTCCTAAACAGAAATATCACTATTTTTTAATTATTTTTTTAATACATATTTTTCAAAAAGCAACACAATTAACGTTGATGTCACTCCTGCCTAAAACTAGATAGCGCGACTCGCTCACATGCTACTGCGACGCTCCGCGTTCGGTGACGCGCCGCATCACCGCTCGTCGCGCTATTCCATACTTTCAGCACTTGTGACATAAATAACTATTATTCTAATGTCGTAGTGTAGGTAGTGTCAAATGCTGATGCTTTGACAATACCTACGATTTATCTCAATAAAATAGATTCTCATGCAGCTAAACTATTAATTTTATATATTGTATGATAAAGTCACGTGCCTGGCCACATCAGATTTTTTTGGTTTTAATTATTGCATAAATCATTTCTTGCAATTGCGAAACAGTTTGTTAAAGTAATCGCGGATGTCGGAAGCACTAAACTGATTTATGTTGGTAATTCAGAAAAATCAGATTAAAGTTAGGATAGTTTGTTTTATGTGAGCTTATGCACAAAATGTCAGGAACATTATTCAAGTATTGAAAAAATAGTGCAAGATTTAAGCGACTTACAACACAGTTCCTCTAAAATGGAGCAGCTCGAGTCTTTGCTTGGGCCCAGCAATGAATTGCCAGTTTAAAAAGTTACTGATCGTGAAAAAACGTTTCAAGAAGATGAAGAAGAAACATATTCCAACCAAGCATCTGATGGCGATGAAGAGCAAGAAAATATGCGAAACCCTCAAAGATTGGCATAGTATTATTTATTTTTGTTGTACATCTGTAAATATAATAATTGATTATATTTGTTTAAATTTAAAAACTAGTTTAAAGTGTGAATGCATCAATATAGTAGAAACAGTACTTTATTGTTAGACCGGATCTTTATTAATTTTTTTAGCTTTTCAGTTTTCTTAGAAATTTGTACAAATTATAAACTTAACAATTCATTGTTGCAAAAGCCATTTTTATTTACTCCTACAATTTTTCAACGATTTTGAAATTGAGCCGCTATTTCTGTAATTTCGTCAAAATAGTTAAATAATAAATTAAAGCAGAGAAAATTTTGAATAATTTATGCCTATGACATTTTTTGGTTAAATTAATAGTTTAGCTGCAAGAGCAAATTCTATTTGATCGAGATCGGTCGCATCTGCATTGATATGAAACTACATAGTAGCCAGGATTTTGTCAAATATTTTTTGTGCTGTCACCACAGAAATGTCTATGGCTGTCACACTCGAAAACAGCTGATTCCATCAGAGGTTGGGGAGCCGCTATGGAACGTTGCCGCTCTAGTGCGGAAAGTACAAAATTCAAATCAAATAAGATCACAAATTTGATTGTTTGTTGATAAGAAATATCAACCCGTTGTTATATCTAATTGTAAAAACGATAAGTTGATAAAATTGTAAATAAAGTATAGCGATGCGTTTAGTTATATTTTAGTATATTGGTACGGATGTGACATCTACTGTGTCACGAACGAATATAAATCTGTCAGAATTTGAATTAGCTTTTTAAACTTGACCTTTCGTAGAAGTGATATCAACCTTACAATTCCTATACAGATATCCATTTTTGATTTTTTGAAATACGTTTTTCTCAAAAGCGACACAAAAAGCGTTGATGTCACTCCTGCCGAAAACTACATAGCGCGACTCGCTGACATACGACGGCGACGCTCCGCCATCGGTGACGCGCCGCACTTGTGAGATAAATAACTATTATTCTGATGACAGTAGGTAGTGTCAAATACTGATGCTTTGACAATACCTACTATTGATGCTATTGACTATCAAAATATCTGTCAAATCCTGGCTGACTAGTTTAATTTTAATGCAGACACGATTTATCTCAATCAAATAGATTCTCATGCAGCTAAACTATTAATTTTATATTTTGTATGATAAAGTTATGTGCCTGGCCACATCAGATTTTTTTAAGAAAAGCCAGTTTTACTGAAAAACTGTTATTGAGATTTAAAAAAATATATTCTTATTTAAGACATAAAATGGGATTATTTCACAAAATTGCATCAAAATTGAATTATTTTTGTGATCATGAAAAATAAAAAAAAACAGAAAAATCGTGTTTGCATTGGCATTCGCATATTTCTCGAAAATTTTGAGGTCATAGTAAAATTTTACACTTATGAATATGGTAGATTTTTTTATGACATTCAACTTTCTATGAGATATGTTTGGATAAAACGTGACGTGTCGCCCGAAAACACAATAATATATGTTACGCCCGCTTTCAACCCCCAAATACCACCCCATGCCTGCATTGGTTTTCTTACGTTAAAATGAAACTCATTACCATTTCCAACGATAAAAGTCCTGTCTACAATTAGTACACACTCTCAATTTAATTTGCCTGCACTAATACATGAGTGGATATTAAAATCCAAAATTCATCTTTTATCACGGCCCTTATTTTGCATTGTAACCTAATCAATTCATCACCGTATCATGGAACGATCAAAAGATGTAATCGATGAAGTGGTTATTAAAGAATTTGACGCCCGAAAAAAGAGACAAGATCTAATCAAAATATAGGCGGAAACAATCAAGTACACGTTCAAGTATACCGAAAACGATACGGATGATAAGGGAGCCCGCAACCAATGGGCTACCACTCGGCAATCCCAACCTCTATCACTATCATTCAAGTCTACAGCTTAAGCTCATTCCGTGACAACATACCAACGTAATTGCATCAGAAAAAAATTGTGCATCTGTGATCATGTCGTTTAGGATAGATGATATCCTGAAAAGGGAGGAATCCCCAAAATCAAATAGGGAGAACACACCCTCACCACCGAGAGATACAAAAACTGAAGTGCCCTACGGGTTACACCAGGATAGCATTCTTCAACAGACACTACTAAACCGACATATGCAGTATTACAGGCCATCTGTTGATTATACAAATTTAAGACTTTTACCAAATTCGTATTGTGATAAAATGTACATGCCTTACGGGCATTACGATCAGTGCCTAGATAAAGGTGAGTGTCTATTTTTTTGTCTCTTTTGTTTATTGTGGGATCGTATCGTATTTGAGGTACTTGAGGTTTGTTGTTGTACATAATTGGCGCGTATAGTTTTATCTTTATTGTTATTGAGTGTATATTGGCCTATTAACTGTGCAATAAGAGAATTTTATTGATATTGGACGGGCATATAGAGACGTCAATCTTTGAAGAAAATCCATGCCGCGACATTTATGACGCCGATAATTTTATTTCATCCGACTTCAAGTTTATTTCTTTCCTTTTGGGCAATATCTTCTCAGACGGTTGTTTTATATTATATCTATATTTTCTTTTTAATCGGAATGTTATTCCTAACCTCATATTGCTACTTCACAAATGATATAAAAGCTACAAATTAGATTTGTTAGATCCACTCCAAATAGAAAAACATTAAAGAACCGACAATATTACTTTACTAGCTCATCAATTAGATTTCCAACAAAAACTTTTATTCATGATCACTGTACAATAAATTTATTTTTTTAAGTTCTAAATCTACCTTGTACCAATTTCCGCCACAACTCTTGCTAACTTCCAGCCGTATGTCAAATGTCACCTCGTCTTTCACACATGGCACACGTCCTCGCTAGTGTTTTTACTTACCGTAAGTTAATGTTTGCTAAATTATTTATTTATTTTACTTCCACCATTGTTCTTATTGCATTAGGCTGATCTTTATTTATTGATAAGCAGAAGGTGGTTAACGTATTGAAACTATTCTAAAAGATTAACCATCAATGTGAATCTGAATCTTAAAATTAGGTACATGTCTCTAATACGCTATCCACTGATGTCCTATATGAATCGGTCGGTGCAAAAAGTGAGTTCTGAGAAAATTAACAAATAATTTTTCGGTGCAATATCTTGAAAAGTATAGCAGTTAGCTATTTTGTGCCAACAGACAAAACATAAAGTAGTTCACACAGAACTAAACGTATTACATATTTTATTTATATTTGCATTAAAAGCAGAGCTATGATTAAAACATTAATCATGGACATGTACTGTTTTGGAACACGACGGAAAAACAGCGTACATTTTTAGCAATATTTGTTTATTTAAATCATTTAAATACTATTTTTATTATGATGTATAGTGTTTTTGGGGTTCTGATTCCAAACCCGTTGTCATATTTTTTAAATTCAAAATGGCGGATTCATTATGGCGACTAGAAAATTTAGAAAGATGTCGTGTGCGTATGTAACTTATTTGTTGTGATATTTAAAGATCCTAGACTTCAAATCCAAAGTCCAACTTTCAAAATTCAAAATGGCGGAATCAATATGGCGACCAATATGTATAAAATCTACGATTTGCAATAATCTTATTTCCCGTAATATTTGAAGATGGATAATTAAAAATGTTATGTCGGATTTTCAAAATGGCGGATTATACATACTTAGTCAAAATTACCGGAACACCTTAGTAATTCTTCAACCGTAAAGAATTTCAAAGAAAAATTCAAACAAAAGCTTTTTGGTTTTAAACTATCGTCTAAAATTTGTTTTCAATATACAAGATATTTACTTATTTACTGGAAATCTGCTAAGCTCTTGCTGTTCTATTAGAACACCCTATAAATTTGACATTTTTTTATTCTAAGCTTAATTCTAAGAGTTTTGTAAGAATAATTGTTTTATAAACTGATTCTTTGAGTTATGAGCAATTAATCGATCATTACCGGATAAAAGTATAAAGATCAAGAAAAAAATAACTAAACTTTGAAATATCCTTTATTTGGCGTCCAGAAGTTTTGCTTAATTGATTATAACTAAAAAATGATTAGTGTATTAAAAGAATATTTTTTCAGTTTTTCAAGAATAACGCATTTTATAAAAAATCATATAAAAGATTCTTAGAATTAATCTTAGAATTAAAAAAATGTAAAATTATGCAGGATGTTGAAAATGGAAAGTTTACCAGATATCCAGAATAAAATGAATATCCTGTATACTAAAAATAAATTTAAGCGATAGATTGTTTAAAAGAACACAACTTTTACTTGAAGTAAAAAAATAACACTGTTCGTACTTAAATCAGAAGTTCACCTTTTTCATGCAGGAGCAAATTTCGAAACGATATTATTTTGGTACAAAATAATATGTAGGTATATGTATATTTAAAATATGATATAAAGTTTTTTCATTTATGTACGTATTAATATGCATTTTTGTATAAAGGTTGGAGAAATTGCAGAAATTTGAATATTTTTTATGTGGTACATGGAACCTAAAAGGTTGAGAACCCCTGGTCTATTCGATAGAATAACTCATAATGAACATTTTGGCTAGTTCAGTTCAAAATTGCCAATTTTGGACTTGTACTGTTTTCGAACTCGCCGATTCATTTACTTTGGCCTACACAAGAAGCACGAACACTTCACTCACTGTGCTGTGCTTTTTACGCATTTGTTGTGTACAATTTTTTTTGTTGTCCCCTACAATCCCTGTAAGTGTGTTGTAATCTTTATGGGACACCTGTATATACGCCTATACTATATTCCTCATTTTACGAGCTGAAATTACAATTTTGAAACCAAGATATTTACACAAAATTTAGACAAAATACGTACCTTTGGAAAATAATTGTTCCTGGACATTTTGTGTATGCAATTTTATTTGTTTTAAACCGGATAAACAATAAAGTTGAATGTGGATAATATTTTACCAATAACGTATTTCGTACACTACAATATTATAATTTTCTTCAAAATCTAGATAACGGTACTTCCGGCGGTGATCGGTGGCTTTTATAGTCCTTCGCGATGGCGTTTGCTTGGAAATACCTTGTGGTCGAGATTCAAGTTATACTGTAATTATGGCAATATGCGATAATTTGCGGTAGAAGTCGCGATCCCGCTACCACACAGGAAGGAGGTGGCATATTTAATGTATGCATATTATAAAGAGTAATCAATATCTTATCATATATTTTCATATTTATAATAAAATGTATTATTTGACGAGCACATTATTTAGGTTATAAGCCACGAACATGAAGTTGATCTGGCTGGATTCTTAGTGCAACATTTATTTCGACAATACCGTATGATTCAATTTCGAAGCTCACCATGGGGTCTCGCTTATTAGTGGAGATAGAGCCTATGTTTAAATTTGTCAAAGTTTTGTATTTTTGTGTTGATCAATTATCTGAAAAGAAATTTAAGCTATCATATTTCATTTTTAAGTTATCCGCAAAAAACTGAAATTTTAAGATATCGTTTTTATTCTTTAATCAAAACCAAGAGTAGCTAGACATTTGAAACAAAAACATTCCACAGGTACTTTTCAATAAGGAATGCAGTGTTATTTTTACTTTATCATACGCAGTATGGTAAAGTATTGTAATCGTGCCGAAAAAAAAAATTGGGATTTTAGCGGAAATGGGTCTTTTAGGGTCCCCTGAACATTTTTGACCAAGGTACAAAAAAATGTCTGTGTGTGTGTGTGTGTGTGTGTGTGTGTATGTGTGTACCCGATTTTTGTGACGACGATTCCGGAAAAACTAGTAAAGGTATCGGGACGAAAGTTCATATTTAGAAGTTTCATAACCAAACTTAGAGCTGAAAAGCTTTTGGTTCAAAAGGGTTCAAAGGAACTGGCTATTTACTCTTAGCAATTTTCAACGATTTTTCAAATGAGCCGGCATTTCTGTAATTTCGTCAAAATAGTTAAATAATAAATTAAAGTAGAGGAAATTTTGAATAATTTATGCCTATGAATTTTTTTTGTAAAATTAATAGTTTAGCTGCAAGAGCAAATTCTATTTGATCGAGATCGGTCGCATCTGCATTCATATGAAACTACATAGTAGCCAGGATTTTGACAAATATTTTTTGTGCTGTCACCACAGAAATGTCTATGGCTGTCACACTCGAAAACAGCTGATTTCATCAGAGGTTGGAGAACCGCTATGGAACGTTGCCGATCTAGTGCAGCAAAGTACAAAATACAAAATTCAAATAAAATAAGATCAGCAATTTGATTGTTTGTTGATAAGAAATATCAACCCGTTGTTATATCTAATTGTAAAAACGATAAATTGAGAAAATTGTAAATAAAGTATAGCGATGAGTGTAGTTATATTTTAGTATTTTGGTACGGATGTGACATCTACAGTGACATGAACGAATATAAATCTGTCAGAATTTGAAATAGCTTTTTAAACTTGACGTTTCAACCTAACATTTCCTATACCTACAGAAATATAACCATTTTTGATTTTTTTTAAATACGTATTTCTCAAAAAGTAGCACAAAAAACGTTGATGTCACTCCTGTCGAAAGCGCCGCATCACCGGTCGTCGCGCTATTCCGTACTTTCGGCACTTGTGAGATAAATAACTATTATTTTAATTATTTAAATATGCTTAAATACATATTTACTCAAAAAGCAACACAAAAAAACGTGGTATATCACTCCTGCCGAAAACTACATAGCACGACTCGCTCACATGCGACGGCGACGCTCCGCCTTCGGTGACTATTATTCTAATGACAGTAGGTAGTGTCAAATGCTGATGCTTTGACAATACCTACTGTCAATAGTATCAAAATATCTGTCAATTCTAGGCTAACTAGTATAATTTTAATGCAACCACGATTTATCTCAATCAAATAGATTATCATGCAGATAAACTATTAATTGTATATATTGTATGATAAAGTCATGTGCCTGGCCACATCAGATTTTTTAATTTGAAATAACATCAAAGATGGCGGCGTAACCATGGCAACTTTTGTTTTTCTTATGGGCGCCATGTTGAATTTGGCATATCCGATAGTCGTGTTTTTTTCTCATTTCCTCAATTTATAACATGTTGGCACTAGTTTTTAAAACAATGGTGTAATAATAAAAAAACCTTCAGGTACCCAACTGGTGCTTGGTTACAGACCGCCGAACTCGTTGCCATGGATGCAAAATGCTGTTTACCAATAACGAAAACCGTTGTATGAGAAAGGGTTATTATTGTTCTCATAGAAATGCGCCCATCGTACAATATTCCTAACATTGGCCAGAAATTTAGGGTAGCATGGATCGTTTAGTAAACCACAAATAATAACACTGCATTCCTTGTTAAAAAGTAGCTGTAGAATGTTTTTGTTGCAAATGTCTAACTACTCTTGGTTTTGAATTAAAGATTAAAAACGATATCTTAACATTTAAATTTTCTGCGGATATCTTCAAAATGAAAAATGATAGCTTAAATTTCTTTTCAGATAATTGATCAACACAAAAATACATAATATCTCCACTAATAAGTGATATCCCCATGGTGAGGCTCGATATTTTTGAACCCATAGAATGAATGTTACTAACATTGTATCTATAATCAAAATCGATATTTGTCCAATTGCGTAATTTAATTCGGTCGATTTTGATAAGAATAAGAAGCCAATAAGTCGTCAAGTATTGTACAATAGATTGGCCGAATAGGCCGTTAATACCCATGCATTATCCCCATCTAAGAAAAACACTAACGATAACATATCTTAAACAACAATTTTGTACAGAATTAAAACCAATTAATCAGTAAATTCGTAGTGACTGTGATAATTTTAATTATGAAATACCGTTGTCCACCTAATGCGTACTAAAAAATATATTATATCTTTGTGAATCTAATTGCGGACATTAGGAGAGAAGAATTTTATGAAATATCGGATAAATCTGGGATTATGGGTAATCCAGACTAGGTGTCGCGTCATGTTAGCAGTTGCGCTCGATTACATTTGACGTCCTTAATCTTTTGATTTCCAAACATTCGGCCAAAGCTTGGCTTATAGCATCTGGACCCAATAATCCCAATAGCAATACCGTGTCACTTTATTTAACTTAGCGTTATTCATTTATTTACTTAGGAACGTTATATAATGTCCCGAAATATGGGTTTATACGGAATAAGGTGAAAATT
Source organism: Melinopterus prodromus (assembly GCA_964023965.1). Lineage (NCBI taxonomy): Eukaryota > Metazoa > Arthropoda > Insecta > Coleoptera > Scarabaeidae > Melinopterus > Melinopterus prodromus. The sequence goes on from OZ030397.1 coordinate 18,562,863, forward strand.
TATATTTATATTGATATCGATCATTAATACCTAATAATAATACAGATAAATTGATAATAATAAATCTATAATTATTACATTGGTATATTATTTATTACATTGTGTACAAAATAAATATCGATAAATTGTGTATTTTTCACGAGTAGGCACTTGAGTGCCGAAGTTATAGAAACAGAGAAGAGATAAATATTAGAAAGAAAATAATACAATGTTTTCTGAACAAAACACATTCTTCTTTATGAATTATAATACTTTATTATAAAAAAATTACTGAATAATATACCTATTAAGTAGGGTGGTCACTATTTATATAATAAAAATAAAGCCTTTGATTTTTACTTTATCATACATAGTATGATAAAGAAATATGTCTTGTTGGGTCCCCTGAATATTGTTGACCAAGGTACAAAAAATATCTGTTTGTGTACGCCTATGAGTGTGCGCGTGTGTCTGTGTATGTGTATCGGTACGAAACTTCATATTTAGAACTTTCATGACCAAACTTAGAGCTGAAAAGCGGTTTGTTCAAAAGGGTCCAATCGAACTGGATATTTACTCTTAGCATTTTTCAATGTTTTTGCAAATGAACCGACAGTTCTGTAGTTTCGTCAAAATAGTTAAATAATACATAAAACTAGACGAAATTCTGAATAATTTATGTCTATGACATTTTTTAGTAAAATTATTTGATTAGCTGCACGAGCGAATACTATATCATAGAGATCGCTCGTACTGCATTAAAACTAGTTAGCCAGGATGTGACAGATATTTTGATTCTATTGACAATATTACCAAAACATCACAGTTTGACACTGCTGTATAGTATGATAAAGTAATGTGCCTGGCCACATTAGATTTTTTTCTGTAGCCTCTCAATTAGTTCTTTTATATGTATACTTAGTTCCTGTGAAATTTGAGATCGGCCAATACAATGTATTAACCTGTGCCCCAAGTTCACTTTAATAATAAACAAACAAAACAAAACAAATTATTTTGAGTTGTCATAATAAATTTACAAACAACAGTTTTTAGCTTAATTAAAAATATAATTTATTGAGGCTAGATATCAGAGCATTTCACGTTATTTCCAAACACTTAATTTGTTAACAGAACAGGTTGACGGGTACTGCAGAAAAAAAATAAATCAGAAAAGATTAGAAATAAGAACAATGTTTGTCCAAAATTTTAATTTAAAAGAAAAATGCTGTACCAACAAATATTTAAACATGTTAAATGAACCAAAACATATATGTATCGTATTGGCAGAGCCCATAGATTTTGGATGAAGTTTAAGGTTGATTGCAAGTCAATAATAACGATACTCACAAGCAAGCTATATCTATGCATTTTATTGCATGTGCAGTTTTGACATATTTACAGAAAAACTAGAAAAAAGATAATTTTAAACTTCGTTGATATATCTTCTTCGTTGTTAACAAATTATATTAATTTTATCTGCGCGGTAAAATATCAACTATGTATCTACAAAAAAAACACTTCTGTAGATAGTGCTAAATAAACATAAGAGATAATTAAAATCTGTGCCAAATAATTTTGTTTAACAAAATACGACCAAAGAGTCTGGATTAGCAGCGTTTATTATTATTATTACAATGTATTGACTAGTAATTTGTAATTTAATAATGTTTGTATTTTAAAAAATCAGCACATATGAACATATTTAACATACAAATATTGCAGTTGGTATGTGCTCCATAGCGTCCCGTCGGAAAGATCAAAACCGATCATTATCATCTTTGTCAAGTTGAGTATTACTCGACACAGGCAATCCATTAAAGGCAATTTGGAATATACTAGCGCCAATACAAAGGTGTATTTGTGAAGATCGGTATCATCAATATTACTTGTCAACAATCAATAAACGTTATCAAAATTGCTGGTAATACATAACTGTGACCAATTCGTCAAATAAACCATTCCGAAAATAAAATTAATACTACCATTACTACTCCTCTACACATTCCCAAATTTTACAAAAAGAAATATAACCTAAATATTAGCTTTAGCTTTTAATCGACTTTGTCAATAATAACAACTACTAAGCAGTTTAAACTGCCATTCAATTCTGCGTAGCCTCCATAAAAAATTTAAATATTTTTTGTAATTTAATTAATGCTCCGATAGCATATTAAAATTTGTCATATCGACTTTAATATTTTATCTTTTGTTCTACCGTTTGATTTTCTTCTTATTTTATCGTTCGACCTGTCGACAATATTATTAACAACAAATTACGACAACTCCATTTGATAATGTAGTATTGCTAAGTGTCAAGAGTCCAATAACAACAATATCCTATGTTTAAAGCAAACAAACAAAATTAAATTAACGTAGTATTATGTTGCTAAAAAAACCTAACTAAAAAATAATAAAAATAATATGAATAAAATATTAAAGATCCATTATAAGACCGAAGATTGTACATTCTTTACCTTTAGTTTTGTGTATTTTTTTAAAGATTCTGTTAACAAATACCTGAGAAAACCCCTCAGAACTATCATGTTAAAAAACAATACTTTTCATGCAATAAAAATTACTCACTCTAACGTTATTTTTAACCAACTTAGTTCAATTCACTCTCGAAAACAGCGGATTTCGTTCGAAGTTGGAGTGCCGCTATGGAACTTTGCCGCTCTAGTGTGGCAAAGTACAAATTACAAATTTAAACTAAACTAAGATCACCAATTTGATTGTTTGTTGAAAAGAAATATCTACCCGTTGTTATATCTAATTACCGTTGTTATATCTAGTTACAATTCTAAATTAAATATGTATAAAGCACCATATCTTTCGACAAACTCAAATTGCATTCACCCCGAAAAATCTATATAATTTTTATGGTCGTGATATTTTTTTCACATCCCGTCATATACTATCTATATACTATCACTATCACTATCATATACTATCTATATACTATCCCTCTTTTTCTGATTTAAACGTTCTCTCTTAATGACCTACACTGACGTAAAAGTTGGTGTGCGAAGTTATTGTAATCTTATATACATATTTTTTGATATATAATTTTAAAAAACAAAACATTTTGTCTAATATTTTGTTTCTAGTTTCATCCAAACGTCGGATTATGTCCCTTAACGGTCATATTTTGTCCGTCTAGTGTTGTTTTTCTTGTCTTTGTATGTCCTTATAGTCAACCACAATGCTCATTTTGTTAACAATACCACCTTAGTTTATAAGATTTAAATATTTATTTTGTATTTTGATATTTATTTAGTCGCATATAAGAAAACCCAGAGATGGAATACGTTATTTTGATGGAAATTGCATAGTATGATGTGCACGTATTCATGAATGGTTCCACTATTCCACTCTATTCATCACCATCCTTAATCATTTCCGACTGTTTGCGTTCTTATTTACAGTCTATTTATCGGATAATTTGCCTTGATATCGTTTTCAACGTACGCGTGATCGCAATTTTGTGGCACATTTATGCGTGTTGACTTAATAAGCTGATTATCCGGCATAGAGCGTATTGCAAAATACGCGACCGCTTCATAATGCTCAAAAATCGAGGACCTTATCTTCTTCCAAATATTTACCTAGTACACATTTGCGCTTTAAAATATCGTTCATATCGTCAATTGCCTATTTGTTTACTTACAACCTAAGAACACGTTCTGAATAACACAAATAATTGACTGCTGGGTGTGACTCCCCGGTATAAATGTTGCATTTTCCAATATTATCATTATTAGCAATAGAATATGGGAAAACAAGAATGATTCACTTTTTAGATGAAACTGTTATAAATATTACTTCTTTCTTTTAAGTATGCTTTGTGTAATACGATAATACGTAATGTGCATCTTGATATTCAATTACTTTTTAACCACTTTACTGATATCACTATAACACTTTACTGATGTTTCTTTGTTTCGGTTATAAATAGAAGTTTTTTTATGTTTTCTAGTTTATCCTTGTTTTGTAGTAGATACACAACTAATACGTATTTTGATATATAATAATTAATAACTTTTGAACTAGTTTACCGCTATTTCGATATTTGAAAACAAAAAAATACGGCTTATTGTACACAGTCATCAAAAATATTTATTACAGGCAAACATATAGAATTTATTAATTGGAGTGACTCCTTGTAACAACATCGCAGAGATGAAATCTATAATAAAAAATCTGATGTGGCCAGGCACATGACTTTATCATACAATATATAAAATTAATAGTTTAACAGCATGAGAATCTATTCTATTGATAAATCGTAGGTATTGTCAAAGCATCAGCATTTGACACTACCTACACTACGTCATTAGAATAATAGTTATTTATGTCACAAATGGCGAAAGTACGGAATAGCGCGACGAGCGGTGATGCGGCGCGTCACCGAAGGCGGAGTGTCGCCGTTGCATGTGAGCGAGTCGCGCTATCTAGTTTTTGGCAGGAGCGACATCAACGTTTATTGTGTTGGTAATGGTAGCTAATGGCGGTGGTAGAATACGAAATTATAGTATTTCTTACATTCGTGATTATGACACATATTAGTTTGCATGTACATAAACATGAGTCACTAGCAATTTTCTATTTGAAATACTATAATGGCGTCTGCTACCACTGCCATTATCACTAATGAAAACGCACCTTAAAATGGTAATTCAAATTCTGGCAGATTTATAATTGTTCATGACACATCCCTACCAACATACTAAAATAAAAGTACACTTATCGCTATACTATTTATAATTTTCTCAATTTATTGTTTTTAGAATTAGATATAAAGGCGGGTGGATATTTCTTATCAACAAACAATCAAATTGGTGATCTTATTTTATTTGAAATTTGTATATTATAATTTGCCGCACTAGAGCGGCAACGTTCCATAGTGGTTCTCCAACCTCTGATGAGATCAGCTGTTTTCAAATGTGACAACACAAAAAATTCTTGTCAAAATCCTGGCTACTATGTAGTTTCCTATTAATGCAGATGCGACCGATCTCGATCAAATAGAATTTGCTCTTGCAGCTAAACTATGAATTTTACGAAAAAATGTCATAAACATAAATTATTCAAAATTTCCTCTAGTTTAATTTATTATTTAACTATTTTGACGAAATTACAGAAATGGCGGCTCATTTGCAAAATCCTTGAAAAAGGCTTAGAATAAACTACCAGTTCCTTTGGACCCTTGTGAGCCAAAAGCTTTTCAGCTCTAAGTTAGGCCATGAAACTTCTAAATATGAACTTTCGTTCCGATACCTTCAGTAGTTTCTCCGGAATCGTCTCCACAAAAATCGTTTACACACACACACACACACACACACACACACACACACACACACACACACACACACACACACACACACACACACACACACACACACACACACACACACACACACACACACACACACACACACACACACACACACACACAGACATTTTTTTGGACCTTGGTCAAAAATGTTCAGGGGACCCAAAAAGACCTATTTCCGCTAAAATCTCAATTTTTTTTTCGGCACGATTACAATACTTTACATACTGCGTATGATAAAGTAAAAATATAAAATCTATAATATGTATATCCGGGCGACCAACGCTATAGATATGCCCGTTATTTTTTTTATGTCCTACATGATCATAAAGTGACCTTTGACATCTTAGATACCGGGGCAAAAACTGCATCTTAACGCCAGCGAGGGCGTTCCGCGCGGGCGTTAAGGGTTGCCATGGTTATCAATTATTGGCGATTTAGGTTAGACATGGGTTAGACAATTAATTGTCTGTAGTGTCACTCGGCAATGTCAATTATTCGCGATTAAGGTTATAACTTTGACAATTAATTGTCTGTATTGACACAACTCCGAATTGTTTGTATTGCTATTCAACTCCGTAGATAGGTGTGTCACTTGATAACGTCAAAATATGTTTATTAATATTATACAAACAGAGGAACAAAACCATTGTAGGACATACAATTTTGTAAGCACCTCGGGCATTACTTGATGTTTATACCCTCGGGCGACTTAAGAAGCTCTCCGGCCTGTCGGCCCTCGAGCTTTTTAAACTGTCACCGACGGGGCATAAACATCCGTCTAATGGCCTTGGTACATAAATAACTATAGTTATGACGCTGAACGAGTGAAATTTTGATGTGTGCTAATAGACAAAAAATTACATTTTTGGATACTCTTGAGATTAGTATGGCCGGTTTTTCAGGAAAAACGTTATGAATGAAAATTTGAATGAGGAACCCTATATTATTTATGTGATATTTTCAATCTGTCTGATATTCTGAACTCAAAAACATATTGATCGTCAATTTTTATCAACAAGGCAAAGAAAAATTAAACAAAAATATGAACCTAGGTAGTTATGAATTGGTGAAAATAGTCGAGAATTGTGAAATCAGCACTCATTGACTCGATTTTGTCCGAAATTGTATTAATGGCGCCCTATAGCGTGATTTAATCGGCTTTTGGCCAATAAATAATCTTTTCCGGTGTATTTCATGCTTACACCTTAACTATTTGGTAGAAAACATTTTTCCAATTACAATAACATCGAATACTTGACAATTTGCTGAAAGCCGTAGCGTGGAAATGTCGTTTAAAGCGGGGAAATAGACAAAAATATTGAACTATGGATGAATGCTAACATCCGAATTTGACAGTTAATAAAGCGGCAAACAAAGTTTTACATATGATTTCAGCGCCTATTTTCGATAATGACGTTATTACTAATTGTACTACATTTCACTAACATATTTGTTTGGTACATCAACCAACATTGTTTCTTTTTTAATGGAATTGTTTTCTCGAAAATTTAGCAGCATTTTTATACAAATGATATCTAAATTTTATTATTTATTTAGCCTGATAACTAAACTTTTAGAGAAAAAATATTGAAAATCTTAATATATTTATTACTCTAATGAGCATGGATTTTGTGAATGGAAATTAAAGTGGTTTTCATACAATAAAACTACGGTTTTGTTTGCAAATTTTAATTAAAAAATCTAGCGATCGATTTCGACTTTTTACGTCATCATCAGGCTATCTGAAAAGGACGTCGTGTTAATTACATATATTAAAAACATATACGCCAGGTACTCACTTGTCAAAGGAATGGTTTTGATAGATTTATTTACGCTAAAGCACAAAGCTTTTGAAAAATTAGTAAAACAGTTTTTGCGGATTTATAACGGCTCAACTGTAAGTCTATATAAATTAAATTATCCGACAAAGCTCCACTAATAATAACTAAATACCTACCCAAACCGCCTAACAAAAATAAATTAAATGAATAAATTTAATTTAAATCATTAAATAGAAAACACAATATATCCTAGATTAAAACATAAAATTGTATTACAATACTCATTAACATGCGTTTTATGTTTGTTTTATCGCAAGGTTAGTATAGCATCGTAGCTAGTATAGATGTAGTTAACGGTTTTGCGTTGAAACGCATAAAACCACACCTAAGTACACAACGGCTTGTTTGGTTCAATAAATTCCCAATTGCGAATCGATTATATTGTTTGAATCATCACAAATTTACAGCGAACCATAAATTACCGACTGTAAATCGATTGCTCGGTTCATCTCTTCAATTTCGACACATGATGATGCGCTATCCCACCGCCAAATACGATAAGGAGGCTTAGCGCGAATAAGGTGCCAGACGAGGACGGAGAGTACCGCTGTTGGTACTAGATCGGTGAGACGTTAATCCTCAAAGGATCTAGTACAAAACAAATTACATTTTAATCTCTCCGCTCCATACGAGCCGCTTACGTTTAATAATACTTCTGATCGATCAAATAGCTCGTAATATTACAATCAATAATTCCTGATAAATACGTCAAATGTGGCTTATATTTCTGATTAATCGACGCTAAGGTAATCCAGTATAAATATACGGGTGTTCAGGTTCCCTATGGGTTTTTATTGCTCAACGCCCAACGCGGTGGTCTGTTTACCATGTCGGATTCATTTGAGGATCGGAGAATGTCACCGAATGCCCATCGACAGCACAACCAGATAAAGAAGATTTTTATTACACATCCTACGGAAGCCCTACGATCAATCTAAATGCCATATAGGCATAATCCATACCGATTATGCTACCGATATTAAACCAGACCGCGGCAGAGAGATTTGTGGGACAACGTACGTTTGGACCATATTCAAATATTAATAACAATGTAGTACCTACATACATATGATATACTAATAAATATCAGAAAACTCATTTTATTATCTTTGAAATATGACAAAAAATCCCATTGTCAATCCAACCATCATCGTCTTGCTGATCTTGCATCTGATTGGCCTGTTTCAATTCTTCTTTTTCGCAAAGTTGCTTCCCTCAGCATACCCCGCTATATTTTTCTATCCCTTTCTAGTTAGTTCTTAGCTTGGTTGCTTTTATATTAACTCTTGTATCTTTAAGCGACACCTCGTTTCGGCAGCTTCTATTCTCTTCTCATTCAGTACTAAATAGGGTACTTGACTGTATTAAAAATATGGCTTGTATTATAGTCATCCTAATAGATTAAGTTTAAGGAAACACTGTGTAATTGGCTCAGTCTCCAGTGACGTCGCATGCTTCTCTCGTTTGAATTTACTACGTTAGTGGTAATCTATCGATGGTTAACGCTTTCATGGTAGAATTCTTCTTTAAACATAATCCTTATTTTTACGCTCCGGAACTAAGCGACGCCTACGTGCAAAAAGTGCCATGTACGCATAAGTTTGTAGGTTAGGTTAGTCCTAACCTTAAACTGTCAGATTATACCTGGATCGAAAATACGACAGATAACTTATTCTAGTCAGTTTTACTTATGTCGAAGTAATCTTCACAACAAAAAACACTTGTATGGGCCGCTATTTATTGCATTTGGATTTCTACGAGCCAATCTCAACCACTTTCTTCGCAGTTTCAAATCTTGCAGAACAGCTACAAATAGTTTATCCGGAGTTTTTATTGGCGTATATCTGCGTTTTTGATTTATACACCATTTATAACCCATTTTGATGTAGAAATTGTGAAAACACCACATCATACAACACAATTACCAAACGGCGACGATTCCGATGCTTACAGACTATATGAGCCGATTGGACTTCTAGTATGTGTGACGACACAAGAATCACGTGATCTACGTACAACAGAAAGTATCGTTTTGGCGGGACTTTTTGTGATTCTATTTTTAACGCAGATTTTTATATTGGGGAAATAATTAAGAAAAATTGCGCATTTACAAAGTAGAGTGAGAGAATAAACACACTAAGATGGTTTTCCAATAATAGTCAAATACCCTATTGTTAGCTCCATCTATATTATAGATAATGTATAATAATAATACAAATATTAATATTAACAATAAAACGGCCGGTTACTGATCCTTTTAGTTCAACTTAGTACAAATTCTTCATAAAACATTAATATGGTGCTAATTCCAAATATTTTACATTAAGATTATAATGACTAATCTTCTCGATTCGGGCCGGACACATCGGAATTTTGACAGCTTGTCCCGCGTGATCACGAATTTAGTTCCGCATTTTTAAAATGTCCAAAACTTTCAAGACCATTATTGAAAATAATGCGTACAATTACCGGGCGCATAGAACATAACAAAATTATTCTGGGACAGAACAAACAATGTTATAACGCTTCAGATGAATCATTACAAGTAAGTACGTCCTACAAAACAAGCATCCATAGAGTGCTGAATTTTGTATCAATTCTCATATGTTATACATCACAGCAAAATTTGTACCGTTTTTTTTGGCCCAGAGTTTACAGGGTCCTGCAACTCAGCTCCCGTCTTCTGTAGCTCAGTTAGTAATTAAGCTAAGAGTTTGACATTTTGCAGGCTTACCCTGTACTCAAGGTACATTTCAAGAAATTATTTTTGATTATACAGGCTGTCCCAAAAATGTGCAACGCCATGGTAATATATTTTTATTAATTGCATGCTATTTATTTTTATACATATTTGGAAGCCTTTTATGGTTGCCTACATACCACCAAAATTTTATTGAAATCGGTTCAGTGACTGCAGCGCAAAAAAACAAAAACCAGAAAATAATTGATCGTTTGCTTCTCCACGATCTTTGAAGATAACTCAAGTACGCAATTAGATTTCCCCTTGGCGTTGCACTGTTTTTCTTAGAAACACTGTTTCTCTCCACTGTTTTTTAGTAAAAACAATAAAAAGGATTCAAACTAGTTTTATAACACTAAACTGCATTCCCAAGCCTTATTCCCTAGCAAAGAGAGAATTAAAGTGGATTGGGGAATCTAGTATTTCGTAACTTTATTTTCTAAGACCTGCCACTCATAACAAAGTATTATTGAAATTTTCCACCTTTTCCATAATTGCAGTAGGTATATAATAATAATAATCAAACTTCAATAGTTATTCTGGAATGTGTTCTTTATTTCTTGGCGATCGATTTCGACCCGCCTCAGGTCATCCTCAGGTCAAATTAAAATGATAATACGACGGTATCAACATCAAACGATTCACAAATGCTTGATACACCTTAAAATATATCATGTAAGAGACATAAAATAGTATATTATTTGACGAGCACATAATTAAGGATATAAATCGCGAGCATGAAGTTTACACTTGAGCCGTAGGCGAGCGTGTAATCATGCGAGCGATTTATATCCGGTATGTGCGAGTCAAATACGACGTTTTATCTACGACTCATAAATTCCATTTTATGCAAAATATTTTAAATGTATTTGTCAATGATGTCGAGGCGAACTGTCAAATAACTGTCATCCACGTAGGTTTTGACAGACTTTGACAATAGTGTTGTATAATGATGACAGTTCGTTCAAATAATGAGGTTATTATTTGAACAAACTGTCATTATTATACAACGCTAGTGTCATTATAATCATTGGCGCATATAATGATGGGGATTATATAGTCATAGATACGTATGCAATGAACTTATTATATGTGAGTCGTAGATAAATATATTAATTATAAACAACTCCCTGGCAGAGCAGCAACTAAACAGACATCACAGCGGATAGTAGTTTCTGCGGTTTATGTCAATTTATGTTTTATAATATATGAAGTTTGTTTATTATACATCACAAAGCCTTGTCCTCATAGTTTACGACGATAAAAAGAAATTAACTACTTAAGATACCAATCTGTTTAAATTATTGAACATATTTCATTTATGACATGGAAACTTAGAGACGTTCATAGCACACGGAAACATGATCCAAAAACTGTAAAAATGCTATTCCATTCCAGGTAGGCACAACATTCTTCTAAAGGTTGCCCATTTAAATATAATCGCGTGATTAATTAGCTTTGTCCAGCAAGGTAAGAATATCAGGGAATACAAACTGGTGGGATCGCGAAATGTTTCTTGCACCAGTACGATGTAGAATTAGTTGAACGAAAATTGTTTTCACATAAAACCTAGCCGGTACATAGATAGCTAAATCAGGGAGTAAATGATAATTAATCCATGTGATGATAAAGTGTGGAAAGAATACCTCGGCCTGGATTTGAACCAAGAACCTCCCAATTTCCGGTCGGGATACCTAACAGTTGAGCTACCGAGGCAGTATTTTGTAATGCTTATGCCCAAATAAAGGTGTATACAAAGGTCTAGCAGGGTTTGAAATTGTGAAATCCTTATGTCACTGGTCTATAAATAAACGTCTTGGCTTTTGTGTAGCGTTTTACGTAGTACATAAAGTCAGTTATTTTTCTAATTATTGTGTTCAGAGACTATTATAGTTATGTACAGTTCTGTATCTCTTACTTGGAAGCAGACAACAAAGCTTGTTTTGTCTAATGTTTGTACTTAACGTGTAATACTTTAATTCATAGACGGTATATTAGCCCTCAATAGAAAAATTACAATCCCGGTCTAAATCTGTACGAAATCTGAGCTATTAAAAGATGGGTCAGCACAATCTTAGCGTTTGAAGGTTTTAACAGTATTTAACTGCCGTCTTAGCCCGAAATCAAGAGATTACCATAATCCTCGTCCAAATTAAAAAAAGGTATTGATTACTGAGCTATGGGTGAATTATTTTGGACAGTCTATGCACTGAAACGTCGATTTTATCTTGATTTTTATCAGACTGGAAATCCGATGTAATGCTCAACTTTCAAAACAACCTCATAGATTATCGTCTTATAGACTTTTTCGGATTAGTTCTGCGCCCATTTGAATCAATGCTAATGCATCAAGTGAAGCTCGTCTCCACGTCACAATTTTGTATTTTCTACTCTGTAATTGGTAACTTTATGGTCACGTGAGGCTTATATTAAGTGACGAATATGTAATTAAGTATTTAGATCCAGTGATTATCTTTAAAACAAGGTACTGCATACTTAGTAATCATGGTTGTTAATCTAAAATACCAAATAAAATATTGATAATGTTTAGGGTGTTTCAGAAATAACCCATGAGCATAATAAGCATGTTTTGTCAAATAACGTGTGGTTTGAGTTAACGTATTCTTGAGAAAATTAATTAAAAACGGGGTCCCACCCTGTTCAGTGCAAGAAAGTCGTCTACACGTAACCACAGTTGTGCTGCAATTGCCGACAAAACAACGCCGCTGTCAAATTATCGGACTCCTTCAACTCTTGTGTTTCTCGTTTACAGTGTTACTACGTAGGCAACTGCCTACGGCGGCAAAATTTAAGGGCGGCAAAACTAACTGAACTAAAACAAATAAAGAGTTTAAAAATATTCAACTTATAGAAGATGGTGATATCTAGAAAATAAATGAATAGTAAAATAAAATCAAAGAGAACAGGAATTGACAGAGTTTTGGCAATACCTATATTTTCAGATGCACAGCAGACAAATAAAATAGCTCATGATTTTTTTAACGAAATAATATCGGATTAATGCTTTAACGCCGTTATCTTAGAACCTGAAAAATTAGTTAACGAAATAAAAAGAAATCATTTGAAAGTGTACTCGAACCTATACAAAAATCAAAAGAGAAATATAAAATAGCCATAACGACTCTTTTGAGTTTTTATACGATATCACCAAACTGAAAGAAAATATTATATTTATATTAAGTAAAAATGATACACTGGCCCATTGCAAAGATATGGAAAACGTCTTAACACATGGTAATTCCTCCGATTTTAACGGTTTAGAATTGTCTGACCAAAAAGTACTTAGATTTTAGCACCCACATCAGTAGCCCGCCTTTGAAAATAATATCAAAATGTTTGCTGAATATTTGATGCATTATTATTGAAATTAATTCAAAACTATCAGTGATTGAACAAATCAGCATGAAATGCTTGCATCAATTTCTCCGAACATATTAAGCTTAGCAGAACATATTATACACCATACAAAGAAGCAAGTATACAGAGTATTACAGAGTAAATTTTGGTAAAGATTTGTATACATGATAAATGAAGAATTACTTAAAAATATTGAAAGATGTCGATTTTGGAGAAGCCAAAAACAGACATATTATGACAATATCTATTCTGTAAAGAAATACAAAAGTTTGCTGATGAGAGATGACTTGACAGAATAGATATTGACATAATATTTCGGTTCTGAAAACCCATTTTTGAACCATCTTCCAAACCGAAATCCCAAACTTACATCTTTCAATATTTTTAAGTAATTCTTTGTTTATCTTGTACCGACTTCTTTCGTCTTTAACGATGTAGCCTACCGGTAGTACTTTGTAGATTGGGAATTCTAGCGTTAGTAAGCGTTGTATAGATATGAAATTTTTACAGTTGTTTTTTATGTTGTACTGTAGCCCGGAAAGTATATAAAACCAAAACTTTTTAGTAAACATTGCTTTTTTATGAAAATGTCTTTCCAGCGTACAACATAAAAAAATACAAAGGTATCACGTATGAATTTTTTGAATTATTTTTGGTGTTTATGTGATTTGTAACATACGATTTAGAAAAAAAATTTGAAAAAACACCCTTGACTTTACCGTTTTTTTTTTCAAGCGTTTTGTTTACGTTCTGTACAACCTGTGGTTAGTTTCCATTGCAGATAGCGTTTTTTTAAACAATTTTCATTAGTGGGGTAAACTTGCTCCTTTGTATGGTGTAGAATTTGTTCTACTAAGCTTAATACTTTCGGAGATATCGATGCAAGCATTCCTGATATATGTATGATTTCTTTTATCACTGATAGTTTTTATTAATTTCAATAATAATATCATCAAACATGCAGTAAAAAATTTGATATGATGGTATTATTGGTATTATTTTCATAGGTGGACGAAATAAGTATGATGTTCAATAATTTTGCATCTAGAATGACTAGACTATAGACCTTGTTTCCAGAAGGGCGAGTTGACGTTTTTAAATTCATTACCTGCCTTAACATTTGGCCAAATTTAGCATTTCTTTAAGAATTTTGCGAGCCCTATCCATAACTGTTCCTACCGGTGGGAGCGATAGATTGTTTTCTAAACAAAAAATAATAACAAGAATACTTTACAATCAAGTTTACTCAAAATCGACTTAATGGGTTAGCAATGTTGGCCACTGAATTGAGTAATACATTACATCTAAAGAAACCTATTAGCGGTTTTGCAGAAAAAATCAGAATACTTTATTTTCATTTAGGGTTCAAGTTTGTATATTGTGTATAAAGTATTACTTGCACTATTTAAAAATCCAAAGATTGTATTTTTAATTTTTTTAAATCATAAATATTGTATTATTGTATTGTAATACATATTGGATAGTTTTAACAGTATTTTTCTAGGTCGAGCTTTTTTTAGAAATCTGGTTTCTTTTGAGTTTAAAGTTTTTGAAGTTTGGGAGGCGGCACTTATGAGGTTTGTCTACGGCGGCAAAAACGGTAAGGCCGGCCCTGGTGTTACATTGACATACATTCTGTTCATATCATCGTAGTCAGCTGTTTGTTGGTTGGTTTGTTGTTTGTTTATCTACAATAAGAATCTTTTGGTGTTTGTGTATTGATTTGTGTTGTACCTAAGACGGACGGGTAGCAATTTTATGCGACGGATGACTCGTATGCGATATAACTTTGATCGACCGCGTCGTGCAGTTACGGCGTTAACTAGCTTAGTTTTGTCCGAAGTTTTGCAATCACAATTTTCGTAAATCCGCTTCACATTTCTGGTTCAACTACGTACCAATCATCTTAATTTTTTGATTGATAAATATTCCTTCGTAAGTTCACAATCGTCTTTCGGTCAAGCGCGGTCGGCTATCCACCAGGGCAGGCCTTAGACGATTTCTTTAATACAGTTTTGTTAGTACTGTTAGTACTTTGAAATACACAGTGTGTCTCACTGGACGTTGGATTGTATGGGTATTTTTGTTATTATTACAGATAGAAAGTCGGTTAAATGGACAAAGTAGTGCATATTTATTTATTAAGACGCGGCAATCTTGGTAACCATGATACTTCTGAATAGGTAGCAATTACTCTCCGTTTATGTCTTATATCTAGTTCCTCACAATTCGGGCATTATGTGCAGGTGCTTTGTCGTGTTAAAACCAAAAATTAAAAACGTAGTAAACTAGTCTTTATTATCTACTCATCGCATTTCTTTTACTACGTTTGTTGGTAAAATATTGTATGATACTCATATTAAAAGCCTTTTGTATTATTATAATTATATGATGGGGGACGTCGAAATGTAGTAAATTTCCACTTCGACCTTTTAAGTTTCCAAATTTCGACTTTTTAGGTTTTCTTTTCACCCAAAATTGCTGCGACTATTGCTGCATGACTCTTTCAGAATAAACTACATATTTATATAAGCCAGTTCAACCACCGCCACCGCACAGGCACAAAATCTTTTTCTTGCAATTTTTGTTTTGGCTGGCCGATTTTAGTATTTTGTTCACTTGTAACTCTCTATGCAAAAAAATGATCATCTTGCTTAAGCAACTTGTATATATATTTCTTCTGTTTCAGTGAGTGCATTTTCAAGTGTTTATTCGCGGCCGAGGTTTTGGCCAATGTATCCACATCCGGTAGTTTTCCCACTTCCTTATACGCACTACTCAAAGAGAAAAGGCGGCCAGGTGCGGTTTACTGCGTCACAGACGGACGCCTTAGAAAAACGATTCAATTCCCACAAATATCTCAGCCCTGAAGACAGAAGAGTTCTCGCCGATTCTCTCAAACTGTCCGATCGACAAGTAAGTTAGTATACGAAAACATATTGGGAAATATACTCGGTGACACGGAAAAGCGAAATCCAAGAATGGGTGGGATTTGTTTACCATTTTTGTTTTGCTGAAGTGTTTACTTATGTACTTAGCATTGTAAAACATTGATAACTTGATGAGGAACATGGATTATGTAAATGTTAAATGAATAGGTGGTTTGATGTATTTCTTTACACTGAATGCGAGGTGCTCAAAAGCTCTTAATATAATTCCCCAAAATTTGAACATCGTTGAAATCAAAAAGAAATAGTCTTCTAAATTTCGGAATAGTCTCCACAAGCTCGGCATCATATGAGAAAAATTATATTCACTTGTTTTATTACTAGGACAATTTAGAAAATAAACTGCTTCTGGGTTATGCCGTGTGTCAAGATTTGTAAATCCTGACGTTTCGCGAACCATGTTGCTCGCATCATCAGCGTTCACTAAACGTCAGCTTTTGCAAATCTTGACATACGGCATAACCCGGAAGCAGTTTATTTTCTTAATGATTCTGGCTGTGAAAGCCTACACACTTACTAGGATAATTATTATCATATTATTATAAAAATACGACACACCACTATATTAGGTATCAGACACATGCAAGTTATAGCTTTAGCTTCGATTCACAATGATGGGGAATTTGAAGATGAGATTTTTTTCCTGTATCAGTTCTTTTATTGACCACAGTATGCAGAATTATATTTAAATTTATTTATTATTCAAAAGTAACATCAAATCAAATTGGGCACATTGTCCCATTCCCTGTTAAAAAAAAAATCAGTAAGTAAAATAATAAAGTAAGTGAAACAAAATTCAAGATACAATTATATATTTAAATTTAGTTAAACGACTCACAATATATTAACAATATATTATTTATAATAAGATAATAAATAATAATGCGAAGTTGGAGTTTTCTTGTGTCTACGTCCGGAAATCTTATGGAGAAGTAATTACCTACAGGAAGTGAATATTGCATAATTTGTCAGTAGTACTTGTTTAAAATTTCCAATTTCCCGTTAAACCAAATGAAAAAGTGACGTGTTTGGGGTATGGCGCATTTAAAGTATTGTAATCGTCCTGAAAAAAATGTGATTTTAGCGAAAATAGGTTTTTTGGGTCCCCTGAACATTTTTGACCAAGGTACAAAAAAACTTCTGTGTGTGTGTGTATGTGTGTGCCCGATTTTTGTGGCGACGATTCCGGAGAAACTACTGAAGGTATCGTGACGAAAGTTCATATTTAGAAGTTTTATGACCAAACTGAGAGCTGAAAAGGGTCAAAAGGAACTAGATGTGTCCTCTTGCAAATGTGCTGCCATTTCTGTAATTTCATCAAAATAGCTAAATAATAAATTAAAGTAGAGGAAATTTTGTATATTTTATGTCGATGACATTTTATGGTAAAACTAATAGTTTAGCTGTATGACCAAATTATATTTGATCGAGATCGTATCTGCATTAAACCTAGTTAGCCAGGATTTGACAATCATTTTCATTCTAATGACAGTGACAAACGGTGATTTTTTGACAATACCTACTATCAATATTATCAAAATATCTGTCAAATCCTGGTTAACTTCTTTTATTTTAATGCAAACACGATCGATCTCGATGAAATAGAATCTCATGCAGGTAAACTATTGTTTTATATATTGTATGATAAAGTCATGCGCCGGCCACATCAGATTTTTTAAATTAATTACACTAGAAATAAAACACTGTACTAACGTGAGCATAAAAACTCAAATTTCACTAATTAAACTGGTCGTCGTAATGTCATGTAAGTACGTTTGTCATATCAGACTAAAGTTTTGACGTAAGAAATAAAAATGCCGCAATAGAATGAATTTCAGAAGGCAATAATTCAAACTTAACTGCGTGATGGTAACAGCATTCTAGAAATTGCTACTGAATTAAGCAAGAATACCGCGAAGCATTTAATTGATGCTTTGGCTTTGCTACATCCGCCATAATCTTTATTTTGACGTTTTACACCAACATTGACAGTCATCTTAAACCAATGTGAATTCATCGACAAATGTTAAAATAACTATTTCTCTTTTTTTAGGTTAAAACTTGGTTTCAAAACAGGCGGGCAAAATGGAGGCGCTGCAATAGCATTTCTTCAAATTCTCAAATGGAACAGAATGAAGATGAAAGCGAATCCGATCCAGAAATCTGCGACGACACGCCAGACCATGAAAAGACCGAGTCGACGGTTAAATAATGATTAATAGATTAACAGTTTTGTTGTTTCAATCGTGTTGTATTATATTTATTGTTTTTCTATTATTTTATGTAAATATCTTTTTACGAACAGTATTATTAATAAAGTTAACAGTATTCAATCGTTGTTTATGTCTTAGTTGTTGATAGATGTGTAGATTGTGTAGGTTAGCCCCTAACCACGTTAACACTAATCATGAAAGTAAATGTCATTTATTGAATATCTTTTTACGCAAAATTTCCAAAAATTCAATTAAACACCATTTTGAGACATTTTGCCGTTGAGTTAGCCAGCACATTTCGCATTTCTTGACTCACATGGTTACACGACGCAAATACATCTCAAACCCGCACACTCCATTGTGCCAATTTAATTTGTTAAAAATATGGATTAAAAGATGACAATTGGCCTTGTCTTATAAATAAAATTGTTGTAAGGATGATAACTTGATAAAAAACAATAACTACATAATTTAAAAAAATTAAAAACAAAATTAATTTAAGAATTCAGTACAATAATCTAAACAAGAATAAAAATAGTTTGGGTTCCGTTCGGGTGCGGCGCGGCGCGGCAACAAAACGATAGCGTCAATTGTGGTGTCAATCCAAGAATATTAGAATCCAAAGCTAGCTTTCCACGGTGCGTGCTTTTACGGATCGTCTGCGCCATACATCGCACCGAGGCTTCGCCCACGGTGCGTGATTTTACGGATGGTACCGCGCACAGCAGACGACCACGCACCGTGCCGAGGCTTCTCCCACGGTGCGTGGCGATCCGTACCAGTGTGCGGCGCGAAGCCATCGCAAGATAAATTTTAATTAATACTTTAGCTGCAAGAGCAAAATATATTTGATCGAGATCGGTCGCATGTGCATTGATATGGAACAAGGATTTGACAAATATTTTGTATCCTACACGATGCGAAAATGTCGTTTTCGCGTCTCTATGGAGACACGAAAGATGCTATTTGCCAGCCAGCGCCAGCCCGGCCTGTAATGAACACTTTTCGGGGCTAGCCCGGAAAATGCAATATCTCTGTCCAATCAAAACACAGTTTCGATTCGGTTTGACGTTTGTGATTAAAACGTCAACGGATTTTATTTGTCAAAAGCCAATATGTCAGAGATTAGTGTTGAGAAACGGGCGATTTTATTACAATATTGTTGTATAGGATAAAAAATTATGTGTGCACCACGCCCAGAAAGTGGTTTTCCGGGCCTCAAGAAGTGCCCAAGCTCGTTACGTTCGCCTGTGCATCTCTTCTCTCGCCCGGAAAATAACTTTCTCGGCTTGGTACACAATATACTATTATTCTAATGACAGTAGGTACTGTCGAATGACGAATAGTGATGCTTTGACAATACGTTCTGTCAAAATAGTATCAAAACATCTGTAAAATTCTGGCTAACTAGTTTAATTTTAATGCAGATACGACTTGTCTCAATCAAATAGATTCTTATGCAGCTAAACTATTAATTTTATATATTGTATGATAAAGTCATGTGCCTGCCCACATCAGATTTTTTCTCTTATCCTGCTCCACGCATGATAAGTATAATTTCTATTTTTGTGTTGTGCTGTTGACGCGTTCCACAATGACGGCTCATTTATCTGTATTGCTCTTATGTTTTGGGATAATAAAGACAATTTATTATTATTATTATTTTCATAAAGGGTGAGGAATTCTAACACTAAGTCGTTTGACCACATGACCACTCCATTTTAAACTGCTCCCAACCACGGCCGTCGATGAACTCTTGTTTACAAGAGTTCATCGACAGCCGTTATTTTAATACACGTTTATCCCCACCAGCCAGACAGTAACGGACACACCACTTATGGCCGGTTTCTGGCACGACCTGTAACTCTCTGGGTACGGTTACCTGACCGGTATATGCGCATTTCGGTTTCTGGTACGTATTTACCAGGCTGTTGTTAGGTAACTCACTGTGACGATGGGTTATCTTACTTCACCCCAACTACCTTCGCTAATATATGATATATCTGCACGCTGTCGCTGTGAGATTGTAAGGTTAGGTTATTTGGTTGAATTGCATTTGGTTCGATTCTTTTGAAGAGATAATTGAATTGTTTAATTGAATAGGGGTATAAAGTAGTATAAAGGTTTGTGTGATAACTATTATCATAAATGTTTTATATATTAAGATATCTTTATTTATTGAATATAAGCATGAAAAAAACTTTGAAAACAAACTTCATATGTAAATGTGAATGAAAATATTTTTAATACTGGTATTGTAATTTGTAGATTGTATATATTACTTACCTTATTTTCGAAAGGTTCATGAAAGTGCCCATGGACAAATAAAAATACTTTTCGAATAATAATTATAAATCCATATTTTTTTATAGCTTCATATACAGAAACATACTGTTTGTTGTAAGTTAAAGTGGTATTTACAAACCAAATAATAACAACTATTGATGAGCGGCATGAAATAAACTTTGAAGAAAACATTTTATAAGGCGTATATTACATAATTTGTTTTTTTTTATAAAGACTAAAATATTAACATTAGTATAAATAAAATTTAATCGTACACTATGCATATAAATAATGTGTTTGGATGAATGGTTGCTGATTTGCTTATAGTGTCAATTATTTATAAATTATTTGCTTTGACCGTTGGTAAACAGTTGTCTGGCAAAATTGTTGTGAAGGTAACATATTGTCGGCACATCAGTGGAGTTCTTCACACGGTTATACAGGACGTTCAAATAACAAGAGTACTAAAAATCGATTTTTTTTACTTTTATCGAGTTCAACTTTAACCTTATACTTTGAACAATCTGTATAACTTTTCGAAAACTCTGCCAATGTGTCGATATGATGTTAGTTTCACAATAACTTTACAAACAACATTTTGCCACCGGCCATCGCAAATAATTTATACATAATTAATTATAAAGTGATTTTGCAGCAGTTGTTTATTGAAAAATTTAATAATATCAAAAACGACACGTTTGGTAAAGGATATGTAAAATACAATACAATTAAACGAAGGGTATAGGGTGTTGCGTATTTGAAATATTGCCACAACTTCCGGTGAAACTAGTGTTATTCGTGGGGTCACTGGGTAGCGTAAATCATACACAACACACTGTCTTTAGGACACGAAGGTATATTGAATAAAATATAAAACTATATGAATTATATGATATATGAATGTATAATAGGTGCACGCTCTCTCTCTGACGACGACTATATTACGACTGAGTGTACTCGCGACTCGCGTGCCTGCCCGATAGGGATGGCTGGTATTGGTCCGTCGCACACACGGAGTGCGCGCCATCTCTGGTCGGTTTCCAACAACTCGGCCTTCCTGCTCTGGCGGAGTCCCTTCCGCCTCATGGTCCCCTTCGTCAAGGTCTGGGTCGTCATCATCTGAGTCCTCGTCGTCTTCCTCCAGGATGGTACACCACGGCTTCATTAAACCTGAACAGAAAACGGTTTTGAAGATCGTTGTGCTCCCGGTATGTCGTTTAGCACGTATCTGTCGTTTCCGAGCACTCGCGTTACGATATAGGGTCCCTTATATTTCGGCAATAACTTTCGCGATTGTCCCGTTGCCGCGAACTCGCGTTTCACTAACACCATGTCGTCAACACTGTACGTTTGCGGTTGTTTGTGCTTCTTGTCGAAATACTCCTTGTCCCGTTTTTGTTGTTCCCCAATTCGTCGTACTGCTTCTCTTCGCAGGTCTTCGATGTCTTCCGGATAGCTAAGTTTGCTCACAGCTAACGCTACCTGGTTTTGTAGAGCGTTTCTCGGATGATATCCAAATAGTAGTTGGTGTGGCGTCTTCCCAGTTGTTTTGTTCTCTGCATCATTTAAAGCAAATTGGATTTGGTGGATTCTCTTGTCCCAATCTCTGCCGTCTTCGTCTTCGTACATTGTTGTAGGTGCTGTCAAAAGTGTTTGGTTCTGTCTTTCGGCCTGCCCGCTTGCTCTTGGCGTCGCTGTAGCATTTTTGATATGTTGGATCTGGTTCTCTTCGCAGAACTTCTCGAACTCGTTCGACGTAAATGCTGTCCCTCTATCAGTTATTATACGTTGAGGTGTTCCGAAATAACTGAACACTTCCTTCAAGTTATTAACGACAGGTCTGGTTTTTGTTGACTTCACCGCCCTCAGTATTGTGTACTTCGTAAAGTTATCTTGGTACAACAACACATAATCATGTTTCTTGGCGCTATTGACGAATGGTCCTAGGTGATCCATGTTTACTGTGTGAAATGGGATTGGTGTTCTCTCTATAATGTGTAGTTCAGCCTCCGGTTTTTCTTTCACGGTTTTATGGTACGCACATCTAACGCAAGAAGATATGTAATTCTTCACTTTCTTTCTCATCTTTGCGAACCAATATTGCCGTCGTAGGTTCTTCAACGTTCTCTCAATTCCATAATGTCCCATCTTATCGTGACTTTCTTCTATGACTTGACCAATCACCCCCCTCGAAACCACCCATCTCAGTCCATTTTCGGTTTTTCTACAAATTCTATTGTCTTCTATCTCGTAATCTGCATTGATCTGTTTTTCTTCTATTGTATTTGAACGTTTCTCTCGCAATACTTCGTAGATTCTCGTTAGATTACCATCTTGGAGCTGCATAGTCAATAACCAGTCAGCTTCGTCAATCCTTAGAGTCTAGATCTTCAGATCCGCTTCTTCTGGTTCTTTTCCAGGTTCGGTAGGGTGTCTACTCAAGGCGTCGACATGTGACATCCTTTCTCCAGGTCGATGTGTGACTGAAAAATCGTATTCTTGTAACTTTAAAAGCCATCGTCCGATTCTTGGCGTCATGTCTCTTTTTGTCATGATTGTCTTCAAAGAGTTACAGTCAGTAACTACAGTAAAGTGTCTGCCTAGCAGGTATATTCTCAATCTATCGATGGTTTCCACTACTGCCAAAGCTTCAAGCTCGTAGCTATGGTACTTAGCTTCCAAATCGGTCGTCTTTCTGCTATAATACGCCAATGGCTGGAATGTTCCTTCGTTGTTCTTCTGTAGAAGCATGCCTGCAATTCCGTCTTTACAAGCATCTGTGTGTACTGCAAGTTCAGCCTTCTGATCATAAAGCGCTAATATCGGTTGTTCGGTCAATCTGTCCTTCAATGTCTGAAACGCTTTCTCCTGCGGTTCATTCCACACGAAGCTTCGATCCTTCTTGGTCAGTTCCGTCAATGGTCTGGCTATCAATGAGAATCCTCGTACGAATTTTCGAAAGAATCCGCATAATCCCAAAAATTGCCTAACCTCGTGAACATTAGTAGGAGTCTCAAAATTCATCACGGCTTCGGGTTTGCGCTTACCCGGTCTTACACCATCACAATCAATTTCAAACCCTAGATAGTCTAATCGCGTATGTAGAAATTTACACTTGCTTAATTTTAATGTTAACCCTAACTCTCGCAACACTCCCAGTACTTTTCGTAGTTTCGCGATACCCTCCGCTACTGTCGCACTTGGTATTAACATATCGTCCATATAAGTTAAAACAATGTTCGGTCCGATGCGCTGCACGACACGTTGCATCAGTTTATTAAATTCATTTGGCGCGTTCACTAAACCAAACGGCATCTTGTTGAACTCGAGTTGTCCCTCGGTTGTTACAAACGCGGTTAAGTGTTTTGATTGTTCATCTATCGGGATCTGGTAATAGCCACTCATAGAATCTAATGTTGTAAAGTATTTGTTACCCGCCAACATGTCTAGTTGTTCGTCAATCGAAGGCATCGTCACGTGAGCTTTACGAGTTATCGCGTTTAAGCGTCTATAGTCTATGCATAGTCTTTGAGAACCGTCTTTTTTCGGAACTAAAATCACTGGACTCGAATACTCCGATGTTGACTCGCGAATAATACCGGAATTTAAAAGATCGTCTATCATAGTTTTCACTTGTTCGCGTTCCGCGTAAGGTAGTCTATATGGTCTGCACCGCACTACTTCCTGAGTAATAAGTTCAATGTTCATAGTCACTAGGTCTGTCACAAGACCAATGTCACAAGAGTGTGTAGAAAATACTGAATTGAAGTGACTCACCAAATCTCGCACGTTCTCCGTTTCGTCATTACCTATGTCCGGATTGATGTCCACTTCTTCAGTCTGGGGTCTCGCCTCTTCTATTTTGAAAATCTTCTCAATAGTCAACGTCTTGTCTTCTTTGGTCACTCTTATCCCTGGCTGATCCAATGCGCTTCGTCCCACTATCATGGACTCCTGTTGTGCTTCATTTGGTACGATTAGAACATCAGCTTCAATTTCGACGTCATCTATCTCCAACAGCAATGTCCTCTTTCCCTTTATTTCACATGTTCCTTGTCCAAATCCTGTCAGTCTACTGTGGTGTGGCAAATACTTTATGTTCATCTCCGTGGCTGTCTTCTCTCTGATCGTGACTACGTCGCTTCCAAGGTCGATGAACGCCATTGTCTTCTTTCCGTCGATATTCACCTCCTTGTAGTATTCGCTTCCTTGCTCGACAGTTGCAATCTTCTTCACTGATAGTTGTTTCGGATTCGCTGGTAAGGATGTTTTCTTCGAGCACTCGTTTGCTTTATGCCCAAATTCTCTACAGCGGAAACATTTGACTCCCTTTTCCTTGCTCTTACAGTCTGCCACAAAATGACCTTTCTCGCCACAGCTAAAACAATATTTGGGTTTCTCTCCAGGTTTGCTCTCGTCTGTTCGTTCATTTTGTCTCGGCTTGTATGTTTTTGTCTGCTTCTGCTTACGTATTTTATCGTAGATCTCTAGTTTTTCTTTAAATTCGCTATTGGTTCTCGCTCCATACAAAACTACTTTGTTGGTTGGTTCGTCTTCTATTCCATCTATTATATATTGGTATAATGCCTCTTTCTCTACATTTCCTCGACTTCCTAGTTCTCGCATTTTCAAAAAAATACTCTCCTACTGTTTCTTCACTCTTCATTTTTCTCCGTGACAGCATCTTGTGCAACTCAGCAGAGTTAAATTTTCTGCCAAACTCATCTTCTAATCTTCTTCTCAGCTTTTTCCACGTAGTGATTCCTCTTTCACTCTGGATAAACAGCTTCGCTACTCCTCTTAGCAATTTCTTGCAATAAATGAATTTTTGCACATCTGTCCACTCCAACAGAACGGCGTTTTCTTCAAATTCTTCCATCCAGGCATCTATTGCACAATCGCCCTTGCCATCAAAAGGTCGAATGGTATCTTCAACGTCTCTGAATGTCATCATGAATTTCGCCGTCGTGCATAGTTCATCTTCATACGTCTTCGGTTTCTTCTTCGTCGTCGCTTTTGGTTTCATCTGAGAACCACGTCGTTTTCCTTCTATATCTTCATCATCGCCATCAGTTTGGTCATCTTCGTCGTCGTCTCCAGTATCGTCGTCTTTTTGCACCTTTCCATCACCGTCTCCATTGTTTTCTTCTTCGCGTTCTTCTGCAACATTTGTCACGGCTAATTAACTTAAATCCATCAAACTCATGCAAATTTTTTTCGATAAATCTTCAAAAGTGGCACAATCAAAATCTATATTCAGCACATAACAGCATGCAAATAAATCTTTCAGTGTTAGGCTATCTTTAATGTATTTTAATTTCTTGCTAAATTCGTCAGAATTTTCGTCAAATGAGAACCCATGGACCTATGTGAAGTTAGCCCCCAGCCCCCTCTTATGGGAATTTACGTGTATAGAAAAAGTCTAATTACTCGAGTGCCTTTTGAGATATTGCAATGAAACTAACACTGTTCGAACGAGCTTTCTTCGGCCAATCTAAAAATTGAAAAGTCCGATCCGAAATATGTAAATTAGGGCCCGTAATTAATTAATAACTGATTAGGTGACACGGAATATTTGCAAAAATCGGGGTATTCAATGGGCTGTATCTCGTTAACCCTTTGTTCAATCTTATTAAAACCAACACCATTCGATTCCCCGCTTCTTCGACTATAGAAATCTCAAAAAGTCCGATCGCAATTAGATACGTTTGATGTATTATGCGTGGGCGAAGGTCGGCATGTTTTGCGACAGCTTGCGTTGTTAAACCGGACGGCCGTCTTCCAGCCCCCTCATATGGGAATTTACGTGTATAGAAAAACTCTAATTACCCGAGTACCCTCAGCGATACCGCAACGAAACAAACACTGTTCGAACGAGAGTTCTTCGGCCAATCTAAAAATGGAAAAGTCCGATCCGAAATATGAAAATTAGGCTCCGTAATTAATTAATAACTGATTAGGTGACACGGAATATTTGCGAAAATCGGGATATTGAATGGGCTGTATCTCGTTAACCCTTTGTTCAATCTTAATAAAACCAACACCATTCGATTCCCCTCTTCTTAGACTATAGGAATGTCAAAAAGTCTGATCGCAATTACATAGGTTTGAGGTAGTATGCGTGGGTGAAGGTCGGCGTGTTTTGCGACAGATGTATCTCGTTAACCCTTTATTCAATCTTAATAAAATCAACACCATTCGATTCCCCTTTTATTAGACTATAGGAATGTCGAAAAGTCCGATCGCAATTACATAGGTTTGAGGTAGTATGCGTGGGTGAAGGTCGGCGTGTTTTGCGACAGCTTGCGTTGTTAACCCGGGCGGCCGTCTTCCAGCCCCCTCTTATGGGAATTTACGTGTATAGAAAAAGTCTAATTACTCGAGTGCCCTTTGGGATATCGCAATGAAACTAACACTGTTCAAACGAGCGTTCTTCAGCCAATCTAAAAGTGGAAAAGTCCGATCCGAAATATGTAAATTAGTGTCTGTAATTAATTAATAACTGATTAGGTGACATGGAATATGTGAAAATATCGGGATAAAATTCTGAATGTCAAAAAGTCCGTTCGAATCTTATAGTGGAAAAGTCCTATCTGAAAGTACATTTATATGAATATGTATACGAATATGTATAAAAAAATTGACTGTTCTGCTTAAAAATAAAAGCTGATGTGGACTATAGCAATAACAACGTCATATTGGACAAAACAGGTATTGTCATCGTACGCCCAGAAGAAATTTGGTAAGAAGATTTTAAGACTTTTTCGTAGAGCGCAAATATTCGACTCGGTCACTTGAACCTGGTAAATGTGGAAAAGCCCGGCCATAAATAAGAATTTGAGATTTTGTCTGATTAATACATTTTTATTGGATTTTTATGCCAAAATCCAGATGGATGGATAAAGTCTGTTAATGATTGTCTTTTAAGTTGTACCACAAAAATCACACACAAAATATTTTGTTGAGTTGCCATAACAAACTTGATGACATCGCCTGTTGCATTTACTGCATTCATGTGTAGGCTCCATTCCACCTTCTCCGCAGTATATACATGAATTAACTGTGAGTTCAGAATAACTTAGTATGGTGTCTTTTATATATGCTCTATAGGAGGCTGGTATAAAGTTCGTTGCCATCGAATTTTCTTTAAAAATACATTCGGCGTAATGAATTATGTAAACACCACAGTTATAGGAATCGCGTTGAATTGGGTATGAAATATTTTTGCATTTGAATGTCACAAATGCGTGCGGAAAAGCAGCTGATTTTAAGAAATGTTGCATTCTATCTAAATATGTGGATGTGGAAGGATTATTTGTTAGTGGATCCAGCACCATGAATGTATGGTTATATAAATTTGCAACAATCAGTATCCAATGATTATTATTTATATTCAATGGAAACAAGCAAGTTTCTGCTGATCCTATTTGATAAGGTTGTTGACCACCATTATATACATTTAATGCCTGGTAACATTCTAATGTATGCACTTTAGGATTTACAAACTTATATGCAAATATTTTGAATATAAAATCAATTGTAAAATTGTCTAGGTACATATTTAAAGGATTGGCAGAAAATGTCAAACATTGCCAACTCTCAAAATAGAGTTTGTTCTTTTGAAATAAACTGACAATATAATTTCGAGAGGTTTTTACTGGTTCTGCAGTTCTCAGCATTTTCTTATTATATTTCGTTTTAAATATGATTGTTTTTGTTTTTTGTGTTTACGCCAGGTTTCCATGTTTTCTTCGTCATCAGCAGGGATTTTTAGATTTTTTCTTTTTTGAAATGTTTTTCGGACTTTTTGACATTCCTATAGTCTAAGAAGACGGAAATCGAATGGTGTTGGTTTTATTAAGATTGAACAAACGGTTAACGAGATACAGCCCATTGAATATCCCGATTTTTGCAAATATTCCATGTCACCTAATCAGTTATTAATTAATTACGGACACTAATTTACATATTTCGGATCGGACTTTTCCACCTTTAGATTGACCCAAGAACGCTCGTTTGAACAGTGTTAGTTTCATTGCGATATCTCAAAGGGCACTCGCGTAATTAGATTTTTTCTATACACGTAAATTCCCATAAGAGGGGGCTGGAAGACGGCCGCCCGGGTTAACAACGCAAGCTGTCGAAAAACACGCCGACCTTCACCCACGCATACTACCTCAAACCTATGTAATTGCGTTCGGACTTTTTGACATTCCTATAGTCTAAGAAAAGGGGAATCGAATGGTGTTGGCTTTATTAAGATTGAACAAAGGGTTAACGAGATACAGCCCATTGAATATCCCGATTTTTGCAAATATTCCGTGTCACCTAATCAGTTATTAATTAATTACGGACACTAATTAACATATTTCGGATCGGACTTTTCCACTTTTAGATTGGCAGAAGAAAGCTCGTTCGAACAGTGTTAGTTTTGTTGCGGTATCTCTAAGGGTAGTCGAGTAATTTGAGTTTTTCTATACACGTAAATTCCCATAAGAGGGGGCTGGTGCGCGCCATCTCTGGTCGGTTTCCAACACTAGAAGTAACAAAAAACTGACAATATTTTAGTTCAAAAATGTCAATCCCTCACTCCATTCGGTCTCGCTGTGAAAGATCCTGCCAACTGAATCTTATTCACTGTTATTCAAAGTGCGCTTCACATTGCTGCTTGACATAGTTCATGATTAACTTCAACTTCTTCGTCTATCTCTATGTTTCAAGTGCCATCTTCTTCTGTTTCCCACATACATGCTTCAAAGTGAACCTAAGCAGAAAAAATAAAGTGAGTTGATTTAATTACACATTATGCTGATCAGTCGATAAACAAAACAAATTAAATTAAATAGTAATTTGAAACAAACTTACTTCACAATGTCATGAATATTTTGTTGGTTCCTTTTCATTAACCACTCTTTTTGTCCTTGACGATCACTTGGAAAAGCATTTAATAACTAGCTCAGCTCTGTTGTAGAACTGCATGCCTGCACAACAACTTTCCTATAACCTAAAAAATAAATAAAATTACTGAAACTACCTATATAATAAAATAAATAATTTAACAAAATTATTATCCGTACGTGTTTATAACATTAATATTACATTAAACTAGCCAATAATACTACTACTATAGAAATATACACCATAATAGTGTGAACTACATAACCTGTGTGAACGAAACTTATCACATCTTATTTTACTTGATATAATATGCAAACTGTACAATCCATTCATTATTACTTCTTCTTTCATATCATTGTTAAAGAAACGCATCCTATAACTTAACGTAAACACAAATAAATTGACTTAACATAACTTGACAGTTGGCAAGTTTGTACGACGTGGGAGACGGGAACACGTGACCGAGCAGCCAATAAAAATTGAGGTATTGTATTAACAGCCAGATGTACCAGAAACACACTTTAGGCCCCTCCCTGACGGGCCGGTACGGTAGCGACACAACAAGGGTGCGACATATGTTGCAACGATGCTGTGCCGTACATCACTCTCGCACGGCTCTGCACGTTTTAGTTGTTTTGTCACTTACCGTCAGTAACATAACTTCAAAACCACCACACGATAAACAGCTGACCAGTAAATGCTGCTTTACCGCTTCAAAATGTCCAGATTTGCGGCATATCGAATACATGTTGTGTTGCTGCCGCATCGTGCAGACCCGTGTGCGACCGACCATTGAAATATAAGGCGGCGACAGTCGCTCGGCATGTCGAGCGCTTACCGAGACAATGTTGTACCGGTACCGTACCGGTCCGTAAGGGAACGGCCTAAAATGTAGCGATGGTTACCGGTTTGTTAAATTTCGGCAGGTAACTTCCAACAGTTGGGTAACCAACCGATTATGTACCAGAAACCGGGCACTAGACACGGTATGTTGAAGCGCAGATTACTGCCCCCACCACTTGAACGCAAGTGACGTTTTTACTTTTTTATACACTAACGCCTCCATTTGAATGCGAACTCACGTGACGTCATGCGCTAGGAGAACGCGTTTATTAAGGATCTTGTCCAGCATACCGTGTTGTAGGTTTACCGTGGGACACACTAGCTGTAGCTCGAACCGCACGCACACGCACCTTTGAAGTTTACCGACTCTCGACGGATTCGGGCGCACCACTACGGACGAGCCCGCACAGCCCCGGTCGGCACCATTCCCACGGTGCGTTGTGGGAGGATGTCCGTGGATTTACACACCACTACGGACGAGCCCGGCCGGCACCATTCCAACGGTGCGTTGTTGTCTGTGGATTTACGCACCACTACGGACGAACCCTCACAGCCCCGGACGGCACCATTCCCACGGTGCGTTGTGTGCACCGTGGGAACCTAGCTTTTACAAGGATTGCTCAATGGTCAATTTCCACCTAAATGACAATGAACGCAGCTGACGTCAGCGGTACTAGATTACAGGACAACAACGTAAGCGCGAAATGTCAAATACGTAAATTAACCTAACTTTTTTTACAATTTACTGAATTCATTACTGAATTATGGAGAAGTGATTTTAAACTTTTTGTTTTAATTATAACTTGTTGTTGAAATAAATGTAT
This sequence comes from Melinopterus prodromus, assembly GCA_964023965.1. Taxonomy (NCBI): domain Eukaryota; kingdom Metazoa; phylum Arthropoda; class Insecta; order Coleoptera; family Scarabaeidae; genus Melinopterus; species Melinopterus prodromus. Next base: position 18,594,148 of record OZ030397.1, read on the forward strand.
TAGCTCTCATAATAGATTCGTTCGCTTAGCGCCTTCGGAACGAGTTCGGACGAATTTATCATGTGTGATGATGGTAAGGGAATCACGGCAGTGGTCCATGCAATGGTCCAATATAATAACAAGATGCCTGAACTAGTTCGGGATTTGCGCGTCGAACAAATCTATTATCCAATCTTCTAATGTTGCATCGCGTCATTTGCTTTTAAAAAGAGATGGTAGACTATATCTTTGTGGCTTTGACCATAAAAGTTTTTGCAAACTGCAATATCACATCTCCTTGAAATTATACTTCATTGCTGTTCAAGCACTTGTAGAAATATCTAGTCGAACGAAATAATAGTTGTATTGTAACTAAATTGTTAAAAACAAAGAAATGAGTTATGTACGAACATAAAATGTTTTAATAAACAAATACACTACACTACACTACACTACAACAGCTTTCATAGCCAGGTTATTTACCAACACCTTCCTGACATTTCTTAACCGATAATAAAACCAAACTCCACAGCACACTCGAAGAAATCAACTTTGTGTTTGTGAAATTGCATCATAGTATCCCGTTATAATTTGTGGTTTTGAAATACCCGCGTTCCTACGTGTCAAGTGTGATAATTCAAACAGACCAATCTCAATCATTAGAATAGTTCGTGTTTGCTCCGACCATTTGACAATGCACGCATATGACGTCATAGCGCTGTTAACATTGAAAGATTGGGATTGAGCAATCCTTGTAAGAATCTGCTATTCTTGGTGTCAATGCACGTGATATTACCAGCGATGACGTATATCAAAATACGATACTCGCGGCGGTACCTTTGATGTCGGTGTTCCTAGTTTTACAAAAGTAGTTGGCCTGTGAAAGTAGTTCAGCAGTGATTTAAAAGAATCCGATAGATGGTGCCACTGCAGTAGGGGCAAATCACAAATATACACTAGACCACGTAGGAACCTTCTGCGGATACAATTTTGTGGATGCACAGTGGGCCCCCACCTAATGTAGCCACGCGAGAGACGCTTGTCTTTGTTTACATATTGTGGGGAGCGCAAGTGAGATAGAGTGTTGTTGTTATGCTGTCAGTGGTGTTTTGGAAGAGTGGGGATTTATACAGACCGATCTGAAAGTACGGTGTTCTAATTTAGGTACATCATGCGTTGCATTACTTGGTCCAATACGAATGAAAACAAAAATAATCAAGTCAATAATCAATAATCATTTAATGCGTTAGTACAATAAAATAATGTTTGATCCTCACTTCCTATTTATTTCTTTAATGTTATTATGCCCCTACATGTGATACGCCTTTGGCACAAACACGCCGCTACTGAGTTGTAGTCGTAAACACAAGAATGCAACAACATGGCTTGCGCCCATAACTCATTCAGCCGCGCAACCCTCTACACATTCTAGGTTGTATTCAATTCTGTGGGGCCAATTTATATAATTTAAAACTGACACTGGCACACTGATAGGAAAGTGAAAAAGCCTTTGCCGCTGTCCGTCACGAAGAATACTAGAATCTTACAAGGATTGCTCAATCCCTATCTTCCAATGTTACCAGCGCTATGACGTCACACGCGGTCATTGTCAAATGGTCGGAACTCGGAGCAAACACGAAGTATTATCGGGAGGCTTCGTCGCTTCGGCGCTGTCAGCACAATGCTAATTATTGTGACTGGTCTATTTGAACTGTCACACTTGACACGTAAAAACGCGGGGATTTCAAAGCGACCACTTATAACGCGATACAATGATGCAATATCGCAAACACAAAGTGGATTTCTTTGAATGTGCTTTTAATATCGGTAAAGAAATGTCAGGAAGGTGTTGTGCTGTTGCGGTTTGCTTAAACTATTCTGTAACAACAAAGACTAAATCAAAATAAATGAAATTAATAATTATTTTGTCCAATTAAGTTTAACCAATTAACTTGTGTAATACGGAAACTATGTATTTTTTGTCTATTTGGTAAATAAATCTGGCTATGAAAGCCATTATAGTGTTGTAATGTAATGTGGTGTATTTGTTTAATAAAATAAATACATGACTCATTATTTTGTTCTTAACATTTTGGTTACAATACAACTATTCTTTAGTTCGACCAGATATTTTCTGCAAGTGCTTGAAATTCCATGAAGTACCTATAATTTCAAGGAGGTGTGCCTTTGATATTTGTAAAAGCTTTTACGGTCAAATCCATAATCAACCATAGCTTTCTAAAAACAAATGACGCGACGCAACATTAGAAGATTGGATAAGAATAGATTTGTTCGCCGAGCAAATCCCGAACTAGTTCAGGAATCTTTTTATATTGGACCAATGGTATGATTCCCTTACTATCATCAAACAAAATAAATTACGCCCCGAACACGTTCCGAACGCGCTCAGCGCACTAAGCTATTATGAGAGCTAAAAAATAATTCAACAAGTTATAATTTTTTGCAATTTGCATTTTTTGCAGTCGCGATGTCCGGAAAGTGCGCACCGCACTTTCCGGACATCAATATGTGTTATTGCACGCACCGTGCAATAACACATATTGACGCCAGGACGCAGTTCGATGCTCGGGTTTTTGTGGAGATTTTTTCCATGTAAAGTGTGCTACCGGTGTCACTAGTGAACTGTATGACTTATTGACAAAATCTAAGAATTTCCAATGGTGGTGAGACTCCTGTGACCGTGATGGTACAATAGATGGAAAAACGCTATTGTTGGATCTGGTTAAAATGGTGAAAGACGTTGTGGTATCCGTACATAAACACGCCGTGGCACTAAAGGAAATTCACTGGGCTTTAGACAAAATGGATTCCTTGGTAAGAAATGCCAGCAAAGAAGTGTTAAGCGAAGTGCAGAAGGTTGCTTCCAGTACTATGGCATCGTACGCGGAAAGTTAAAGTTGTTTCAAAGAAACCAGGTCCTGTTATGGTGTTGAAGCCAAAAGATGAAAAAACAACCTCTGAGCAAACAACAAAATTTTTGAAGGAAAGGGTGAGTCCAGTGAGTGAGTCGGTAACGGCGATGCGTAACGCTGCAAAGGGAGCTATTGTTTTCGAATGCCAGTCTGCCGATACGACTACTAAGCTGAGTGAAGAAAATACCAAGGTTTAAAATAGTCGGAATGGAAGACCTGCGAAGCAAGGACTAAGTAATTGTGAATTACTTAAAGTCGCAGAATAGTTTTTTGGACGCTGAAGCTATCGTAAACGTATTGCGCGTACAAAAGATGGCCAGAAAGTCGATGTTTACAGCCATTGCAGAGGTGGAAGGCAAGACATTCGCCAAATTAATGGCGGAAGATACGGTAGGTGCGTATTTATTGGAGTGACTGCCGGGTATATCAGGTGATAAACGTTTTGAGGTGCTATAAATGCTGCGCATATAATCATATAGCCGATGATTGCAAGAAAGATGTCGTCTGCCCGCTATGTGCTGACAACCACGAGGTTGCAAATCCAAACCAAATTAAGGTCCTGTGCTAAGTGCAAATACGCCAGTGATGTACTGGGGCTGAATGTTTCATCAGTTAATCATGCAGTGTGGTCCGATGAATGCCCTGCTTACCAGAGGAAAGCTAGCATCGAGCGCCTAAAAATTAACTACCAGGCTTCTTTTTTAAAGTAACGCAAGCTGGAGTCAATACCTCGGATAGCAAACGCATTGGAGGCGACCTTGCTGTTTCAGCACTAAATCGACGTGGTGACAATCGCAGGTCATTATTCATAATATTCATGCATGTAAACATTAGATCAATAGTCAGCAAGTTTGCACTGTTTAAGGAATTTGTCCTACATTTGGATTGTGATGTGTTTGCAGTAAGTGAAACTTGGTTCTTTAATACTATTTCAATCGACGCAATCGCTATACCTGGTTTTAATATTATTCGAAAAGATCGCGGCAGTAGGGGTGGCGGTGTCGCCCTATACATTAGAAACACAATATTTTTCACTGCTATAGACGTCGATGATCATCTGGAGTGGTGTACCGCCCGCCTAGCGGTGGAATTGCATCGTTATCGCACTTTGAGAGCGTTTTAAACACTGTTCACTTGAATACGCAGACAGTCATCATACTGGGATATTTTAAAATTAATATGTTGATAGATTCTCAAAAAGAAAATCCCTTCAGCAAATGTTCAACGATTATTCTCTGGTTCAAGTTATTGCGGAACCTATGCGGGTCACTATGGAATCTGAATCGCTGATCGAGTTATTTATTGTTGATAAACGCCTACAAAACATAAAGACAGAAGTTATTGATAGCGACCTATCTGACCACCACACTGTCGCGTGTTGAGTTCCGCTTGCTCTCCCACCTGCTCAGACCACGCGAAGATTGGTGCGAAGCTACAAACGCTTCTCTCACTCTGACTTCCTTCGGGACGCTGCGTTGATCCCATGGAACGAGATGTATGCCATGTTGGAGCTGGATAATAAGCTGGCATTTTTTAATAACATAAACAGAGTTTTTGACATACATGCACCCTTTGTTTATAGCAGCGACCGTTATAAGCCACATAACCCTTGGTTTACCGACACTCTACGAATGATTAGGAATGAGAAGAATTAGGCGTGGCGCAGATACAAGGTTACTCGTTCAGCAACACATCGAGAATATTTTTGTGATTTACGGAATTACTACAACAATGCTGTCATTCGGAAAAAGGCATACTATGCCTCCAAGCTTAGAGGAGTCACCGATCAGCGGCGACTTTGGGGTCGTTTGAGAAGTTGGGGCGTGACTGGGACTTGTTTTGGCGACAGGAACCCTTCACAGTCGCGTGACGCGGGTGCTTTCAGTGACTTCTTTGCCGGATCCGCCCCTAGAGTGCCTGCGGACCATCGATACGTCGGCGGATTTGCTTCGGGAAATTTCCATATTGAAGAACAATTTAGCTACAGACCAGTCGATGTGGAGTGCGTTCGCAAGATGATATTTGCCCAGAAATCTGCAAGTTGCGGTGTTGATGGGATATCTGCTAGAATGCTTCCACTTTCTTCTTGCTTTTGTTCTGAACCATTGACGCACCTTATTAATTATTGCTTTGAAATCGGTAAATTCCCTACCTTGTGGAAATCAGCCTTTGTTAAACCAATTCCTGAGCGAGCCTCTTCCTCTTCCTTTAACAACTTTCGCCCGATCAGTATCCTATCAATTCCCTCAAAAATTGCTGAATCGCTACTACAAATTCAGCTGAACGAGTACTTGGAGAGTAAGTGAGTCTTAGCTGCCATGCAATCTGGTTTCGGGAAGTCGCACAGTGCTGGGTTGGCCCTGCTGGCTATTCTGGACGTCTTTCCAACAGATGGATAGAGTTACCGTACTAGTTCTTCTCGACATGTCAAAGGCCTTCGACAGCGTAAGCTTCGACGGTAAACTTAAATATTATGGAGTTGATGGTCTGGTTTTGAACTGGTTTCGAGAGTACCTAGTTGGACGCACAAACTACACTAAAATCGACGCAGACAATATTTCTCAGCCATCAGTGTCACTGTCGGGCGTTCCCCAGGGATCAGTGCTAGGTCCACTGCTTTTCAACATCCTAACTGCCGATATGCCGACTACCCTCGGGCACTGCAGTTACCACATGTATGCCGATGATATCCAGCTGTATGCGCCCATTCACTCCGAGGCCGTCAACTACAGGCTGGACTCCATTAGCGAAGACTTGGCGCGTGTCTACGGCTGGGCAGCTAGCAACTCCTGGAATGGTGCTGAATCCTGGAAAATGCCAGGTTCTATGTATTGGCAACGAGGAGGACGTCGAGGCTGTGACATTAGCTGGAGTTGAGCTCGGAGTTAGATGGTGCTCGTCTTCCTGTGGTGACAGAAGCAAGAAACTTTGGAATCGTCTTCGACCGTGGTCTTACCTTTGATGGATACGTAGATAGGCTTTGTCAGGCTGCGTATGTCAAATTGAAGCAATTGCATCAATTTCGGTTTTACCGACTGATACTAAGCTTATGGTTTCAGATTCGTTGGTGCTTTCAGCTGTAGGTTATGGTGACATCGTTTATGGTCCGTTCCTCTCCCAGGCAAACAAGAGGCGTCTTCAAGGAATACAATATAGTTGCATTTCCTATGCAACTGGATGTGACAACACGTAGGTCATGTTTTTCGGGAGCACCGACAGCTTCGGTTGACTGAGAGGCGATCACCCACTACGCAGAGATGGTTCGTTCACCGGTGTATGAAGGTCAACCCTCCTATCTGGCGGCCAAGATCGAGCTAAGAGGGGAATCTCATACGAGAAGACTTCGCTATGTCATCTGCACGGCGACAGTACCAGTGCACAGGACAGCATCCTTCAGAAAGACTTTTTCGTACCTTGCATCAAGAATCTTAAATACGACTCTCATTGAATTCGGTCCTTATAGCAAAAGTACAACCAAAGCTATTTTGAAGAAAGAGATTTTTGAGGGAGGCTTAGCGGTCGAAGATGATATGTATTAGTTTCAGTTTTTAATCTGTTTCTTGAATTTTTTAATGGTGGCATTTCAAATCACCTTGGTGTTATTGGTACCTTTTGTAGTTATTTACATACAATAAAACATTTAGTTATTATTAGTATAATGTTTAAAATCACTTCTTGGCAGTTCAGTAATGAATTCATTGAATCTGTAAATAAAGTTAGGTTAACTAACGTATTTGACATATCGCGCTTGAGTTGTTTTGCTGTGTTGTGCTAATCACAACTAAACTCATTTATAAAAAACTAGTATAGAAATACTATAACAACCTTTTGAGATTGACAAGAATCACTGACATGCGTATCTACGGACTTGAATACCAATACAAACAATTCGGAGTTGAGTGACGATAGGTTTGTTCGAGCAGCACCAAAATAAGTGCATAAAGCACTTAATCTTACTTCTGCGCATGCAGAATGGGGGTTTTGCCCGTCCAAAACGTTCATTGCGCATGCGCAGAAGAATACTGCTGCTCGAACAAACCTAAAGCCCGACACTGACGGTACTGCGCCGCGTTATGATTTTATCTTTCCATCTTCGTTTCGTCGGCGTCCAAATTCATGCTATCTTCGTCAGATCGTACTGCGCCGCAGTACCGTCAGTGACGAGCTTAATACAGACAATTAGGTAATTGTCAAACAGAATACCTTAATTGCCAATAATTAATATTGATATATATATATATATATATATATATATATATATATATATATATATATATATATATATATATATATATATATATATATATATATATATATATATATATATATTATGTTAGGTGTTCTCCCGCCACTTGAATACGTGAACCCCGGCTTTAACTTAGGGATACGAGTTTTTAAATACCTGCTCGATGATATCATGCCTGTGGCCGTTCGGATGACACAATTTTATAACAGTTGCGTTCTTGTATTTGATACGAAAGGTTGTGTGGAATAAATTGATTTGTAGCAGTGATAGTTTGTTTTATTTTCACGAGTAGTTGTCTGTTAACATCAGAAGCGGGACTGAATTCACGTGCAAAACCCAAGAACAACGAAGATAGGAAGTTATTTGAACAATGGCGCCCCAAGAAATGAACAAAGAAACAATAGGAAAATAACAACTCTCACAACCTGGCAAAAGTACTTGAGATCATATTATGGAGATTATGGTACTAGGTATCAAAACTGTTTGTTTTCGAGATATTAGTGATGCTAAAAAAAGAAATCTTATAATTTTGGTGAGTCATAACTTGTTGAGATAATTAGTTGCACTACAGTGAATGAAAAATCATGTAAGTAGGGTTGCGCATAATTGCCATTTCTAAAACTGGTGTCAATTTTCGATATGAAGTGAATGTATTGTTGTTTTTGTTTTTATACCGAGAGAATTGCACGACTGAAGTCAATGGATGTCAGATGAATTTTGAATAACCCGCACTGGTTCAATTGTTGATGCAAATCAGGATGAACGAGCGGTTTGTGAAAGATTTTGCTGGTGCTGTGTTCTACACCGCTTAGAGGCGTGTTGAAGAGATGGAATGTTCTTTAACATTGGAAATGTACGCAACGATGATATGAATCGTAGGTTGGTGTAGCGGAGACGGAGTAAGAAAAAAATATTCTTTTTATGGTGTCTGATGGATATACCTGAATGGTTTGTGTTTTATAATTTAACAAGTGATCGTTTTCCGTAATGAGTTTAGGTAATTACTGAATAATTTAAAACTGTTTGCAGCTTGTTGTTTATTAGTGAACAATTGAAAATGCAAAGTATCGTGTATGATATTGTTACGTAGCTCTTAATGGGGGACGGCTCTAGGTCAGGATGGAGATGTAAATAAAAGTCGGCAGTGTTGTCTACATAGGTCGTGTATTGCTGATCACATGGAATTCCAATATTACAGCTGACTGGCGACCGTGAAACACGATCGTTGAGCGTATACTATACTCAGGTGCTGCAAATTACTGATTGATTCTCTACCTATCCCATGCCGTGGCTTTTATATGAATTCGGCAAGACGTCATGACCTGCTTTAGGCCCCCAAAAATCCTGAGTTTGGATTTTTGGTTGCACACGGCTTTTTGATATAAGTAAATGTTAATGTGCACGCTTTGTACTCGTGCCACAAGGAATTTCCTTTGTTCTATATCAAAAAGCCTGACGCCTGCATTTCTGACTAAGCAACTGTCTGCCGGACGGACGGGTTAAATGACCTGCCCTAAATTATATAATGTAATGTACTATACTTTCGTCACAATATTATAGAATTGAAATTTATTAGCCATTTATTAGCATATTAAAAAATTAACGTAGGTATGCTTAGTGCATTATTTGAGAATTAAGACTAATTAGTCTGCTTATGATAATTTGAGAATTTGGAGCTGTTATGCCTTTTATAATTGGATAATTCAAGTTTGTTTATACTGCCTTATTTATGAATTCAAAAGGTTTTATAGTTCGTGTGTCCTAATGAATGGGAGTAGACTGCTTTTACGCTTTGCATTTAATGGTTGTAGTCTTTTTGGTACTAGTATTGTTATGAGATCTATCATATGTGGCCGTGAGATCGAATTGAACGTTGAATTGATGCTATCAAATCCAGAAATGAATTTTGTAAAACGGTTGCCATAAACCAACAGAGGTATTAAGTTACTACTATTTATTCTATCAGATTTGATTTTGAGTAGACTGTAGAGATCATCGCGTTTTATGATTCGGTCTCTATCTCGTTAGTGGTAGAGCCAAGATGTTGGCTAACGTGCCACCAGTGATCTATTTTTGTTTCTGTTCTGTCAGAGGTTGAGCTTCAGGTATGGCTGTAGTCCCACTGCTTTTAATGTCAAGAAATTAGATTCAACAAAAGCAGAAAAGAAGGTGAACATTTTGAAATCGGAGACCAAGTTGTCGTTGAGGACACCCAGGCAGCGGGGTCAGGCAAATTAGGTAACAAGTACCTAGGACCATTTGAAGTCGTTCGCGTCCTGGAAAACGACCGCTATGTATTAAAAAGGGTGGACAAAAGGTCTAAAGTCACCAGAGCTGCTGCTCTAGACCAACTGAGACGATGGCCAAGGGACAATTAAGAATGGCACGTTAATCTAACTTTGTAATGTTAAGGTTAGTACTGTTATTTTACGGACCATAAATGGTCAAGTATTAATTGTTCTACGGACCTTAAATGGTCAAGTATTAACTGTTCTATGGACCATAAATGGTCAAGGACCATAAATGGTCAGTGTTATCGTTTTATGGACCATAAATGGTCAGTGTTATTGTTTTATGGACCATAAATGGTCAAGGACCATACATGGTCAAGGACCATAAATGGTCTGTGTTATTGTTTTATGGACCATAAATGGTCAAGGACCATACATGGTCAAGGACCATAAAAGGTCAGTGTTATTGTTTTATGGACCATAAATGGTCAAGGACCATACATGGTCAAGGACCATAAATGGTTAGTGTTATCGTTTTATGGGCCATAAATGGTCAAGGGCCATACATGGTCAAGGACGATAAATGGTCAGTGTTACTGTTTTATGGACCATAAATGGTCAAGGACCATAAATGGTCAAGGACCATAAATGGTCAAGGACCATAAATGGTCAAGGACCATACATGGTCAGGTATTGTTTTATGGACCAGAAATGGTCAGGTACTAAACTTCTATGGACCATAAATGGTCAAGTACTGTTATTTTGTGGGCTAGAAATGGTCAGGCACTATTGTTGTATGGACCATAAATGGTCAGGAACTACTGTTGTATGGACCATAACTGGTCAGGAACTACTGTTGTATGGACCATAAATGGTCAGGAACTACTGTTTTATGGACCATAAATGGTCAGATACTAATTGCTTTGTGGGCCATAAATGGTCAGGTACTGTTATTTTATGGACCATAAATGGTCATGTACTAATAGTTCTATGGACCATAAATGGTCAAGTACTATAAATGGTCAACGACTAAAAATGGTCAATTAGTATTGTTGTATGGACCATAAATGGTCAGTGCTATTCTGTGTTTCTGTTTCAGCGGATGGGAATTATATATTGGGCAAAGTAAATTCTGCAGCCGGGATTACACGAGGGCACGAGGACTTGCCAAGACCAGGATGGCCGTGTTAGGTGTTTCCCGCCACTTGAATACGTGAACCCCGGCTTTAACTTAGGGATACGAGTTTTTAAATACCTTCTCGATGATATCATGCCTGTGGCCGTTCGGATGACACAATTTTATAACAGTTGCGTTCTTGTATTTGATACGAAAGGTTGTGTGGAATAAATTGATTTGTAGCAGTGATAGTTTGTTTTATTTTCACGAGTAGTTGTCTGTTAACATATATGTTAACATACTGTTTTTTTAATATGTTTGTTTAATCGTGAGATTTTGTGAACGTGTAAAAAAACTTTTGTTATAAAGAGCCTCTATTCCCAATACTAATAAACAATTTTTGTGAAAAAGTTGTGTGTTTTTAATATATTGACAAGGCTAACTAATTTATTTAAATAAATACTATATATATATATAAAGGAGAAAGGTATTTTGTCGGGCAATTCCGTCACACGAAGAAGCAACCGTAGACACGTGTTTCGGACTATTAGTCCTCATCAGTACGGTATAGCCAAGGAGTAAGATGGACACTCAATGGAAAAGAACACTCAAATGGAGACCATAAGGGGGGGTGCCCAATGTCGCCAATTGGTGCTTCAGTCACAACATCTTCAGGATTCGAAGACAAGATGTAACGTCGCGCCGGAGGTGACGGACACCCCAGGCCCACCATAGCCCATGGAGGTATAGATCGAAAACAGGTTTATCGACGGTAAGATATTAAAGGAGAAAGGTATTTTGTCGGGCAATTCCGTCACACGAAGAAGCAACCGTAGACACGTGTTTCGGACTATTAGTCCTCATCAGTACGGTATTGCCAAGGAGTAAGATGGACACTCAATGGAAAAGAACACTCAAATGGAGACCATAAGGGGGGTGCCCAATGTCGCCAATTGGTGCTTCAGTCACAACATCTTCAGGATTCGAAGACAAGATGTAACGTCGCGCCGGAGGTGATGGACACCCCAGGCCCACCATAGCCCATGGAGGTATAGATGGAAAACAGGTTTATCGACGGTAAGATATCGACGTTACATCTTGTCTTCGAATCCTGAAGATGTTGTGACTGAAGCACCAATTGGCGACATTGGGCACCCCCCTTATGGTCTCCATTTGAGTGTTTTTTCCATTGAGTGTCCATCTTACTCCTTGGCTATACCGTACTGATGAGGACTAATAGTCCGAAACACGTGTCTACGGTTGCTTCTTCGTGTGACGGAATTGCCCGACAAATTACCTTTCTCCTTATATATATATATTGATATTGACATATTGACATATAAACCATTGCAACGCTTAATGCCCGCGCGGTTATTGCCCTTGCGGGCAAGAAGAAGTTGTTTTCGCCCCGGTATCTAAGATGTAGTAGTATATCATGATACAAGTTTTATAAGACAAAATTCGTTCCACTCGTGCGCCAATACGTGTTATATACTATTTTTCTACTTTGCGATATTAGTTTTACATACATTTCGAAAATTGCGGTTGTCATCTTACAATCTAGAGTAGTTTTACATTCAACAGTTGCTAATTATAGTAAAATTCACAAATACTATTGACGCGAGCAAATAGCGGTTTCGTTATGAGTTTATAAATTTATTACTGAATGTAACTGTAAGAATTTAGGTTATAGTAAAAAAGAAAACCGTTTCATTTTGATTCCTTTCCGAAAATGATTACGATTTTATCACGTTTCTGAATAATTTTTTATGCAGTTTTTTTTTTCCTTTTACACAATATTTTTTTAAAACAAAAGCTAAAAATTTTCTGGAGCAGCACCCCCACTAGTTTACCTACGAGCCGCCACCATCGAGTTTAATATATAGTAATCTGGTGGTCGAATGGTACAGGAGTGGGGGCGGCCGAAAATCCTAACAGCCTCGCAGGCTCCGGAAGTTAGGCGTTCTAGTGATTTTTAAGTAACTAACATTAGTTGCTAATGTAAATTGTATTTTATTGCGCTCGGTTCGTGTTTGATATCGATTTTCGTTTGATATTTGGACGAAACATTTTAGCAATTGGCCTGTCACCACGCGCCTGTGCCAGCAATAGTAAACAAGTGCTGTATTAGGCGGGTCAGCTCACCTCATACCAAGACAAGTCATACCAGGACAACTCATACCAGGACACCTCATACCAAGGGACAACTCATACCAGGACAACTCATACCAGGACAACTCATACCAGGACAACTCATACCAGGACAACTCATACCAAGACAACTCATACCAGGACAACTCATACCAGGACAACTCATACCAGGACAACTCATACCAGGACAACTCATACCAGGACAACTCATTCCAGGACAACTCATACCAGGACAACTCATACCACGAACAACTCATACCACGACAACTAATACCAGGACAACTCATACCACGACAACTCATACCAGGACAACTCATACCAGGACAACTCATACCACGACAACTCATACCACGCCAATTCATACCAAAACGCCCATAACAAGCCGACAAATGATTGTTGTCTGGTAAGGTATCATCTATTGTGATTAGGAAACTCTCTTTAACGACTTTGAGGTAATTGAGTTTAAATTTCTACACTGTCGAGTATTGGCAAACAGATCACATTTTATACAACGCGGAAGGCTATCTAGTGAAGGACTAATATGTATACCCTAATAATAAGGCATGACATGATATGCAGGTTGTCTTGAATAACTTTGCTATTACAATAAATAGCAAGACGAAAGTTTGTAGTCTTACATATATACATTATACACGGCGGGCCAAAAAAACGGTACAAATTTTTGTTCACTGCAGTCTGAAGATTGCAACCCCACCATACTCGCAATAACGGAACTTTTCAATCCAAAGTTATATTGCTTTATGCTTGGCTATGCAACATTTCTGATAACATCGGGCCAATTTAATGTGCAATGAAAGGTGTAATAAAATTAGTAGGTAATGACATTTGTTTTCTTTTGGTCAAAAGGGACCGTAGAGATTTTATAGCATCGTATAACATGGTAATTTTTTTGTATACAGGGTCAAATGTTGAAACATCGTTTTTTGCTGTTTTTACTCAAAAAAGAAGTGGAATTTCGAATATTGTATGTTTTCAATCCTCACAACATAAGCAGTTTTTCAAAGAAATATTTGCTTGAATTTACGTAAAATTTTGGAAATATGAGTAATTGAACATTTGTGCCGCTTTTTTGGCCCAGATTGTATATCTTACGTATATTCTTACACTCAGAAGCCATTTTTGGTATCAAAAATGTTTTTGTCCATCAATTGGCTGGGCAGTATTCAACTTTTTTTATTTCTTATGGACGCGTTATTGAATTTTTACAGATTATTGAATATATAATTGATTTCAATAAACTTATTAATGAATTTTCCGTCATGTACCAATCTGAATCTTTTCGATTTCAGTTTATCCGAACTAATTATACGTATATAGAAAATAAGACTTGGCTGACGCATTATATATTGTATCTGGGTAATTCCATGTCAAATCAATACAGTTTTTTCTCACCACCTTTGATTCTGATGACATTTTGTACAATTGTTGTCTTCATGTTGTTAAAGAAAAATACAAAATTTTATGAAAATATGTTATCCCATAATTCCAAAACGGTTATGCTTATTGTTATGTTAATTCTTATGGGTAACATTACCGTGTTTTTTGCGGTAATATTACCAATCGGAATTAACATGCGCTCGGTAATATTACCGGTAATTTAACGTCAGTAGTTACATTGTGTTTATGTTCGTTACATAACTCTTTCACTAGACGGCGGTAGCATTCCGCGTTGTGTAAAACGTGATATGTACTATGCGCGCCAAAAGAAATGTAGAGCTAATTTTTATATAACATAATTATGGCTTGTTTTTATTTTTCAACTTTACAGTTGATGCATGTATTGTACGTTATTAATTATTGATTAATGTCAGAATGACAGCGCATAGGTACGTTATAAAGGAACCATTTACAAAGTTAACAAAAACATTTTCAGTATATTTGGTTGCATATGTAGTGTACTACTTTTTTGGCGCGCGTAGTACATATAAAATGGCAATACTTGGCAATTTTCAAATACCTAATACGGCATTATAGAAAATGTAGAGAACAGCCACACACTGACCAAAATTTGTTAATCACACTAGATGACACCGTACGTGACAATAATCACTTGTCGGCTTGTAACGGGTGTTTTGGTATGAATTGTCGTGGTATGAGTTGTCGTGGTATGAGTTGTCGTGATATGAGTTGTCGTGGTATGAGTTGTCGTGATATGAGTTGTCCTGGTATGAGTTGTCCTGGTATGAGTTGTCCTGGTATGGGTTGTCGTGGTATGAGTTGTCCTGGTATGAGTTGTCCTGGTATGAGTTATCCTGGTATGAGTTGTCCTGGTATGAGTTGTCCTGGTATGAGTTGTCCTGGTATGAGTTGTCCTGGTATGAGTTGTCCTGGCATGAGTTGTCCTGGTATGAGTTGTCCTGGTATGAGTTGTCCTGGTATGAGTTGTCCTGGTATGAGTTGTCCCTTGGTATGAGATGTCCCTTGGTATGACTTGTCTTGGTATGACTTGTCCCGGTATGAGTTGTCGTGGTATGAGGTGTCCGGGTATGAGGTGTCCGGTTATGAGGTGCACCCTACCCAGTGAAATTTTGTTTAAAGCTGTTTTTGTGCTGTTTATACAAACGTCTTTGATTGCCTTAAAACCAAATTTTAAATTTTGAGATTGGTAATAGCCATGTTATTTTACTAACCAAAGAAGTGACAAAAATGTATTTAGTATGCAGATTACATTATATTTGTAGAATGAACATTAGACAAAAATTGAATAAAATTGTTCTTTTTAGTAATCAATAAAAATGTTTCTTTTTTATGATTTTTAATAATTAATCTTAGATATTTCATATATTTACTATTTTTGAAATAAATATGTACGTTTGTGAATAAAAAACAGTTTTTTCTTGGGTATTCATTCGGAAAACATTCTGACTTGGTAATCTTTTTTATAAATATGTAATACAATTCCGGTATTAGTGGAGTGCAACTAAACATTAAAAAGCTTGAAACCAGATGAATATGGTGAGATTTTTATAAAAGTGTATGCATTTATGCAAGAAAATTTTCGAGAAAAGATATTTTCTCGTAAAATATTTATTATTCTAAAGTACCTATATGGATATTGTAAATGGCAATTGAATACGTTTTTGATGGATTTCAATTGCAAATCAGTAATTTATTTATTTACGTTACTAATTAATTTAACGTTACATATTGATTATAAACAAAAAATCCTAGAAAATATATAAAGTAAGTGTTCTGTATTTTCGAATTTCCCGAGCGTTGGCTCTCTGTAATCGCCTGTAATAACTAGTCGGCTTTTGACCCGTTTTCGCCGTGGTGGGGACTATAGCGTGCGACCACCAGATACTATACCGGTGAGGAAAAAGTACCGGGACACCTAAATAACTCCTGACGCGTGGGAGATTTCGGATTAAAATTTACAGGGTTACAATGGTATCACTTAATCTACCACATAGCACCAAGAATGCCCATTTTGCCACCTCCGGTGGTCGGGGGGTAGGGGGTGCATAAAAATCTTAAACGGGATGGTGGGTCGTGTGAGGGTTCGTTTGAAAGAGCCTGTCGAGACGAGAATAACACCGTATCGTAGAGGTCGATACGATTTTTTTTCGCAGAGTTATTGTGACTTAAACATTGAGATTTTAAAGAGGAAGCCGGCACACGACGGCGGCAAAAACGTGAGAAAGACTTTCCGGATTTTCTTTTTCGGACAAGTGAAGGTGTGTGTGTGTGGGTGCGCGCGTGTGTGTGTGTATGATATTTTGTGTCGTGAGGTACACTTTCCTGTACGAACACGTATGGACTATGGATAGAAGCGCATGTATGTAGGTAGGTACTAGGAAAGCATGTGCGGTATGAGTGCTTCCGCAGTGATATTTACTATTCGCCGGCTTTTCAATAACTTTCAAATAATAGTTTCTTTACTTTGAGCCATTTTCACCTCTAGACCGTTGTCTGAATATCGCTATGTTACGCCTTTCGGAACGAGAGCGCATATTCCTCTTGATGATGAGAGGCTGGGGCGATCGATTGAGATCGTATACTGATTTCATCGACGGGAATTTAACAGCTACGAAGTACGGGGATATGCTAAGAAATGAAATAGTTCCAGCAATACAGGTAATCGTGGAGGACAATTTTGAGCACACATGGTTTCAACAAGATGGTGCTGCACCGCATTACGGAAGGAACGTCCGTCATTATCTTAGCACTGTGTTTCCTGAGCGATGGATAGGTAGAAGAGGAGCTATCGAATGGCCTCCTAGATCACCTGACCTAACACCTCTCGACTTCTTTCTGTGGGGTTACATAAAAGATAGAGTTTATAACAGCAAACCACAAAATCTCGATGAATTCCGAAACCGGATTCTTCAGGAAGCTGCTATTATCCCTCATAATTACATTCAAAAAGCCGTTTCATCTTTTTATCATCGGATAGCATGTTGCCAAACTGTTGATGGTGCACATTTTGAACAATTAATAAAGTAAACTTACACACTTGCCTTGATAACACATACCCAGAACTTCAAAGTACCCACGCACACACACACACAGCAGAGTGGGTTTGGAGTCGTTAACTACTGTGGAATTGACGAACCACAGGGTCCCTTTCTCTCCTGTGAAATTCTCTACACACACACACACACACACTCACACACACACACACACACACACGCACGCACGCACGCACGCACGCACGCACGCACGCACGCACGCACGCACGCACGCACGCACGCACGCACGCACGCACGCACGCACGCACGCACGCACGCACGCACGCACGCACGCACGCACGCACGCACGCACACACGCACGCACGCACGCACGCACACACACACACACACACAAACACACACACACACACACACACACACACACACACACACACACACACACACACACACACACACACACACACACACACACACACACACACACACACACACACACACACACACACACACACACACACACACACACACACGCTCGCGCAGGCGCAGGCGCACGCACACATCCGCAAAGTGTCCGAAAGTGTCCGAAAAGGAAAATCCTTGCAGTGTAAAATCTCAATTTTTAAATGACAATAACTCTGCGAAAAAAAATCGTATCGATCTCTACGATATCGTGTTATTCTCGTCTCGAAACGCCCTTTCAAATGAACCCTCACACGACCCACCATTCCATTTAATATTTTTATGCACCCCCTACCCCCCGACTACCGGAGGTGGCAAAATGGGCGTTCTTGGTGCTATGTTGTAGATTATGTGATACCATTGTAACCCTGTAAATTTCAATCCGAAATCTCCCACCCTTCAGAAGTTATTTAGGTGTCCCGGTACTTTTTCCTCACCCTGTATATTAAACTCGATGGCCGCATGCCGCCACGCCGCCACTGCCAATACCGGAAACGTAGTTTGAAAAACATTGGACGCATTCGACCCATGATGTAAGGACTTAACTTGGTGAGCACAAAACTTTGCCCCTTCCTCACAAATTCATTTGAAAATTACCTGAGCCAACACGAAAAAGTAAAATATTGCGCAGAGTCGTTGGAACGTTTAACATGCAATAAATTAACTGTCTGGTTAGCTCTTAATTTGTGTTTGTTCATAGGATGTTGTAATTATAGATAATGTGGTTAAAACTCCATACTTACTTTTCCTCGAATACCAACCCCAAAATGTAAAATTTTATTCTTGTGAGTGCCTACTGCCTACAGTCTAGCTTTTTCGATCAGTTTTTATTTTATTTTTAAGTCAACATTTACATAACTTAGTTTGATTTTTGGTTAGATTTTGTAGGTTATTCTAACAAGTATTATAAGTTTATTTATGGTCATTATTTACAATGAAGGGGTCGGGTGCACCTCATACCCGGACAACTCATACCACGACAACTCATACCGGGACATCTCATACCAAGACAAGTCATACCAAGGGACAACTCATACCAGGACAACTCATACCAGGACAACTCATACCAGGACAACCATACCAGGACAACTCATACCAGGTCAACTCATACCAGGGCAACTCATACCAGGACAGCTTATACCAGGACAACTCAGACCAGGACAACTCATACCAGGACAACTCATACCACGACAACTCATACCAAGACAACTCATACCAGGACAACTCATACCAGGACAACTCATACCAGGACAACTCATACCAGAACAACTCATACCAGTACAACTCATACCAGGACAACTCATACCAGGACAACTCATACCAGGACAACTCATACCAGGACAACTCATACCAGGGCAACTCACACCACGACAACTGATACCAGGACAACTCATACCAGGACAACTCATACCAGGACAACTGATACCACGACAACTCATACCACGACAACTCATACCCCGCAACTCATACCACGACAATTCATACCAAAACACCCGTTACAAGCCGACAAAGTGATTGTTATCATGTACGGTGTCATTTAGTGTGATTAACAAACTTTGGTCAATGTTTGGATGCGTAGATGTTCTCTACATTTTCTGTAATGCCATATTAAATATTTGAAAATTGTCGAGTATTGCCATTTTATATGTACCACGCGCGCAAAAAAAGTCGTACACTACATATGCAATCAAATAACTGAAAATATTTTTGTTAACTTTGTAAATGGTTCTTGTATAAACTATGCGCTGTCATTCTGGTATTAATCTTAAGGGTGCCGAAACGGGTGCTGAACGCACCCTAGAAAGTTCAGCAACGAACTTCGTAAATCGTACCGATCTTTTAATTTTGCTTTTAAATTTGAGATTTTTCGCAGTCAAAGGGTATTAATTGAATGTAGCTACAACATACGAACAGGGCAACGATAACTAAAAAGAGAATAGGTACCTCTCCGTTCAAACGTACAAAAATCGTCGTTTTTGCTGCTTCGTACCGATTTTCTAATTAAAGTCATTTCTTGGATATTTTACTGCATGTATTGATAGGTGATTTTAATATGCAGTGTATGAAGCAAGGATTTATAAATCCAAAAACAAAATTGTAAGTTATTGTCTATTGTTCAATTCTGACCAATTTTCGGTATGTATTCCCTTTTTAGTTATCGTTGTTCTGTTCGTATGCTGTAGCTACATTCAATTAATACCCTTTGAGTGCAAAAAATCTCAAATTTAAAAGCAAAATTAAAAGATCGGTACGAAGTACGTTTTTACAATTTACATACAATTTGCGGGTGAGTTCCGCACGCGTTTCGGCACCCTTAAGTACAGTACATGCATCAACTGTCAAGTTGAAAAATGAAAACAAGCCAGAATTACATCATGTAAACATTAGCTGTAAATTTTTTTGGCGCGCTTTGTAAAGTTCTATTAAAAAAAAAGCGTACAAATAGTAAGCACAGTTTTGGGTAGATTGCCATATTGTAAACCTATCTTTTAATTGTTGTCACTTAGTAACCTGTAGTAACCTGTAACTACAAACTCGATGAGAACCGAATTATGTCGATATTTTTTCGAGGATTTTATTATTTTTTACTTCATTTCTTAGCCAATCGAAATTCTTAAGCTACTGCCCTTATAGACCACCCTTCTTCCAACTTAGTAACGATTCGCGCTCTAGTTATCGATATTGTTTGTCGCGGCATAATTAAATTATAAAGAGCAATTTGCACACATTTCAAATACAAAATGTCAGAAATATGTTTCCTTGGAAACGATTCATAAATTATCCCTTTTTACAATAGCCATCAATACGTGTACGCTCTTTTATTAAATAGAACTGTACATATCACATTTTATACAACGCAGAAGGCTACCGCCATCTAGTGAAAGAGTTTTGTAACATGAACATAAACACAACGTAATTACTGATTATCGTTGATATTACCGAGCGCCAGGGGCGGATTAACCATAGGGCGGAAATGGGCGATCGCCAGGGGCGAAAAGTTAAAGGGGGCGAAAATCAAAACCGCCGCCAACACCAAACCGAAGTGTGTGGCAGCACTTTATAGAAATCAACGTAAACAAGCGCCGCTCAAACAATAAAACCCACGTCCAGCCGAAAGGCGGCGACCGCCGCGCCGATGTGTGTATTGTGTGTCATATGTCATTTGAAAACATACACATGCGCAGAGTCCGTAGAAAGTAGGCAACCGAACATATACCACAGTTTAATGCGTTGCCTACCGAGGCGGATATTATAGGAATTAATGTAATATTTGTATCTTTACTAATTACGTAACCCTTTAGGGCAACCAAATTACGTTTAAAAAAACCGGAAATGTGATCTAAAACCCGGCAATTTTTTACGTTAAATATTTACGTTCAGTATTGGAGGTTTGAAATGTAATTCTAAGAAAAGACACTCTTTTTTGTACAACAGAGTCAAAACCGTATAAAAAGAATGCTATTGCGTTCTAACGCACGTGAGTTTATAGGAATGAGTTAAAAGTATAAGTTAAATAACAGCAGAAATACATTGCTCATTTGCAGCACTCGTGAAATTTTCTCATATTCGCGTTTGATGTCGATCTGTCACTGAGAGGGCTGTTTCATGTTTCCTGGA
Source organism: Melinopterus prodromus (assembly GCA_964023965.1). Taxonomy (NCBI): domain Eukaryota; kingdom Metazoa; phylum Arthropoda; class Insecta; order Coleoptera; family Scarabaeidae; genus Melinopterus; species Melinopterus prodromus. The sequence goes on from OZ030397.1 coordinate 18,615,315, forward strand.
TGTCGAATGGTGCGTCGCGGGTGCGTGATTTTTTAGACATTACTCCGAACGAGTAGAAATTTACGATTTACAAGAATTTCTTATTTCGTCCGTTTTTTTTTGTGGTTATAGCCATTGTTTTCGTCTTACCTCACAACATAACAATATGTCTAGTTCGTATTACAATAAATTAAGTGGTGCTAAACGGCGAAAACTTGAAAAGGAGAAACAGAAAAGAGCCGAAGAAGTTCTCAAGTAAGTTCCAAAATTAGATACTTTTTTTATAAAAAACGCGGTTGAAGATAAGGCCGAAAATGGTAAGTTAAAGTTGTATAACTGTTAAGACAAAATAAAGCCAAATTGCCGTTAAAATATGTTCAAATCGATATTTTTAATGTAAATTCAATCCGAACTGAAGTTTGAAGTGAAACCAACGTCGACTTCACGTCTGCTTTAAGATCAAAAATGTAAATTTGCTTTGTTTCGATATTGAGTCCATATTTTTTAGGGCAAGGTGGACAAGTAGATGAAGTCAAAAGTGATTCTTCAACCTCATTAGATTATCCTACTACTTCTTCAAAAACAAATGAAGAACACGAAAACCACATACATGCAACTAACACTGGAGCATTTGTATCTCAAATTGAAACCGATGACGACTGTTCTGATTTTGACCAATTTGATCCTGCAACGTGGAAAATTAGCGACAGTTCAATTAATATGATTATAAAATCATCATCATTTCAAGATTTGGATAAGCTTGATTTCAAGAATTCAAAGAGAGTTTATGAACATGAATCCAGATATGCAACAAGAAAAATGTTTTATATTCAACGAGTCAATGGCGAAACTGTACGCCGTGATTGGCTCTTGTATTCTTCATCTACAAATAAAGTATACTGCATCCCGTGCAAATTATTTAGCAGTGGGAATACTTGCAATATGAACCCATTTGTTTACGGTTTCAATGATTGGAACCATTTGGAGAGAATAATTGATCACGAGCGACTGCTTGACCACAAAAATAATATCACTACATATATTCTAAGAGCCAAGACACAAGGACGAATGGACACTACTTTAGAGAGACAACGTTTGATTGAAGAAGATTATTGGAAGAACGGTTTAAAGAGAATTCTGGCTACTGTAAAATTTTTATCTCGGCAAGGATTGGCATTCAGAGGAAGGATGGAACATTTGGGTGAAGAACAATCAGGGAATTATTTAGCCACTTTGGAGTTAATTGCCCAGTTTGATCCTTTTCTCAAAAACCATTTAGAGTTAAAAGCCAACCAAGGAAGAGGAAATGTATTGTATATCTCCAAAACTATATGCGACGAATTTATCGCGTGTATCGCAAAGATGATCAGGGAACAGATACAAACTGAAGTACAAAAATGTAAATATTACGCAATTAGTGTTGATTCAACCCCTGATATATCCCGAACAGACCAGCTAACATTCATAATTAGATACACAGATCAAAATGGTAAAGTGATTGAACGTTTTGTTAAATTTATAAGCAGAGTCGGCCACAAAGCTTCCGACATGGAAGAAACTATTCTAAGAACTTTAAAAGCACTAGATCTAGATATAAACCATTGCAGAGGTCAATCTTATGATAACGCAAGCAATATGTCTGGCCACTACACAGGATTGCAAGCACGAATAAAGGAGCATAATGATTTAGCTTTCTATATTCCTTGCGCTGCACATTCGCTAAATTTAGTGGGAAATTGTTCTGCCGAATGCTGCTTGAGTGCCACAAAATTTTTCATGTTTGTCAACGAGTATTATACATTTTTTTCTGCTTCAACATATCGATGGGAAATATTGAGGGATATAATTTTATCTTCAAATACTGCTTGTTCTCTGCCAAAAAAACTTTCACCGACAACATGGTCAGCCAGAGCGGATGCAGTAAACGCAATGTATGAAGGGTATGAAGCATTCAAATCTGCTTTGGAAAAGTGTAGGAATGATCCCTCACAACCACCTAATGTCAAAGCTCAAACAAGTGGCATGATAAAAATGATAACATCTTTGGAAACTGGTGTTTTACTAGCTTTGTGGAACCACATTCTCATACAATTTGATAAAACCAGTAAAACGCTACAAAACAAAAATACAGACGTTCTTTTGGTTGTAAAATTGTATGAGTCATTAGTAGGATTTATTAAAAGTCTTCGAGATAATTCCAATTATTTCGAAAACATCGGAAAAAAAATTACTAACTGTCAGAATTACCTAATCGACAACAAAAGGGCAAAAAGAAGAATGCTACAAGACGACGAAGCTAGACTAAATGAATCACAATTTGATGGAAGAGAGAATATGCGAGTAAATGTATTTCTTACAATTATAGATACACTTGTTAGTGAAATAACAAAACGAAAAACAGCATATGACAAAATTTTTGAACTATTCGGCTTTTTAGAAAAAATTGTATTATCATCTGACGATGAAATTAAAACAAAAGCACAGAACCTTAAAGAAATATATAACAATGATCTGGACGATTATTTTCCTCAGGAATGTGTTCAGTACAAATATTTTTTAATTCGTAGTGGTCACGATGGTACTCTAAATTTGAGCGCACTTCTTCAAAGTTTAAAATCTGATAACCTGATTTCGACATTTCCAAACATTGATGTTGTTCTGAGAATCTATCTCTGCCTTCCATCAACCAACGCTTCTGCAGAGACTTTAAGGAGAATTAAAGATTATCTGAGAAACTCCCTTTCAGCAGAGAAGACAAGTGACCTGGCACTGATCAACGTTACACAAGACATTTTAAATTCTATTAGTAAAGAAGAAATTATAAATAGATTTATATCATTAAAACAAAGAAAAAAGTGTTAGGATTTTTTGTTGTTGAATATCTATCATGTTAGGATTTCTTTTATGTTCATCTTAGTTTAAAATAAAGATATAGTTTTGCATAATAAAAGACTAAAGTATTGTAGTTTTTTCAATCATCTACATTTAAAAAAAAGGGGTAGTCAGAAGACCCGGCAGGGGCGAAATGGTTTTGATCGCCCAAGGGCGAAAAATGTCTTAATCCGCCCCTGCCGAGCGCATGTTAATTCTGATCGGTAATATTACCGCATAAAACTCGGTAATATTACCCATCAGAATTAACATAACCATAAGCATAACCGTTTTGGAATTATGGAATAACATACATGGACATGGAATTACAGATACAATAAATTATGCGTCAGCCAAGTTTTATTTTCTTTATACGTATAACTAGTTCGGATAAACTGAAATCGAACAGATTCAGATTGGTACATGACGGAAAATTCATTAATAAGTTTAAAATATTCAATATTCTATTTATAATATTTATTATATAATATTATATTCAATAATCTGTAAAAATTCAATAAAGAGTCCATAAGAAATAAAAAAGTTGAATATCGCCCAACCAAAGCTGATGAACAAAAACATTTTTTGATACCTAAAGTAGCTTGTGAGTGTAAGAATATACGTAAGATCTACACTGTGGGCCAAAAAAATTGGTACGAATGTTCAATTACTCATATTTCCAAAATTGTACGTAAATTCAAGCAGGGCATTTCTTTCTAATTGCTTGTGTTGTGAGGATTGAAAACATACAATATTCGCAATTCCACTTCTTTTTTTAGTAATAACAGCAAAAAACGATGCTTCAAGCAATTCTTTTTAAAAGAAATATTTGAATTGACTACATATTATTGGAAATACGAGTGATTAAAAATTTGTACCTTTTTCTTTTTGGTCCACTGTGTATATGTATAATGTATATATGTTAGGATACAAAATCTCGTCTTTCTATTTATTGTAATAGCAAAGTTATTCAAGACACCTATAGGTATATCCTGTCATGCCTTATTATTAGGTTATATTAGTCTTTCACTACTGGCAGTAGCCTTCCGCGTTGCATAAAATGTGGTTTGCAAATACTCCACAGTGTAGAAATTTAAACTCAATTACCTAATAATAAGTCGTTAAATAGAGTTTCTTAATCACAATATAGATGCCACCGAACCAGACAACAATCATTTGTCGGCTTGTTATCGGCGCTTTGGTATGAATTGTCGTGGTATGAGTTGCCGTGGTATGAGTTGTCCTGGTATGAGTTGTTCTGGTATGAGTTGTCCTGGTATGAGTTGTCCTGGTATGAGTTGTCCTGGTATGAGTTGTCCTGGTATGAGTTGTCCTGGTATGAGTTGTCGTGGTATGAGTTGTCCTGGTATGAGTTGTCGTGGTATGAGTTGTCCTGGTATGAGTTGTCCTGGTATGAGTTGTCCCTTGGTATGAGTTGTCGTGGTATGAGTTGTCGTGGTATGAGTTGTCCTGGTATGAGTTGTCGTGGTATGAGTTGTCCTGGTATGAGTTGTCCTGGTATGAGTTGTCCTGGTATGAGTTGCCTTGGTATGAGTTGTCCTGGTATGAGTTGTCGTGGTATGAGTTGTCCTGGTATGAGTTGTCCTGGTATGAGTTGTCGTGGTATGAGTTGTCCTGGTATGAGTTGTCGTGGTATGAGTTGTCCTGGTATGAGTTGTCCTGGTATGAGTTGTCCTGGTATGAGTTGCCTTGGTATGAGTTGTCCTGGTATGAGTTGTCGTGGTATGAGTTGTCCTGGTATGAGTTGTCCTGGTATGAGTTGTGCTGGTATGAGTTGTCCTGGTATGAGTTGTCCCTTGGTATGAGGTGTCCCGGTATGAGTTGTCGTGGTATGAGTTGTCCCTTGGTATGAGTTGTCCTGGTATGAGTTGTCCGGGTATGACTTGTCTTGGTATGAGGTGAGCTGACCCGCTATTACAAGAGTGTTGCAGTTACATGCGCCTATTAAACAAACAAATACCTAGTATGGGGTCATTATAAATGATTGTAGTCGAAGTAGGCCGTGTCAATGTTAATAATTTTGTGCCGCTATACCCAAATAACTGTCAAACATGAAAAAGGTTATGTAACCAATGTCAGTTTTGTGTGTAGAACAGTGGTATTCCTTTCAAATAGAGCGGCAACCAGAAATATTTACATTTGATTTCATGGCATACTTCGACTACAATCATTTATAATGACCCTATATAATAATAATAATAATGAGTAAATAAAGGTGGACGACCGGCACATAATTTTTGGAGCAACGAAAACTTCGAACAAAGAAAAATTGGTGGAAGATGTGTCGCATTTTGTAATAATTGTAAAAAAACCTTACAAAATACTGCTCTGAAGAGGTTACAGGCACACAGTTTTGTTTCGAAGTTATTATTTAATAAAAAAACACTAAATTTATATTACATTTTAGGAACGTATGCACACTACCTATCGATGATACAGTGCCAACCTCTAATCGACTAAAGACGAAGAATGTCGGGTCAACTCACCTCATACCAAGACAAGTCATACCCGGACAACTCATACCAGGACAACTCATACCAAGGGACAACTCATACCACGACAACTCATACCGGGACACCTCATACCAAGGGACAACTCATACCAGGACAACTCATACCAGGACAACTCATACCAGGACAACTCATACCAGGACAACTCATACCACGACAACTCATACCAGGACAACTCATACCAGGACAACTCATACCAGGACAACTCATACCAGGACAACTCATACCAGGACAACTCATACCAGGACAACTCATACCAGGACAACTCATACCAGGACAACTCATACCAGGACAACTCATACCAGGACAACTCATACCAGGACAACTCATACCAGGACAACTCATACCAGGACGACTCATACCAGGACAACTCATACCAGGACATCTCATACCAGGACAACTCATACCACGACAACTCATACCACGACAATTCATACCAAAACGCCCATAACAAGCCGACAAATGATTGTCGTCTGGTACGGTATCATCTATTGTGATTAGGAAACTCTCTTTAACGAGTTATTATTAGGTAATTGAGTTTTTATCCTACACGATGCCAAAATGTCGTTTTCGCGTCTGTATGGAGACACGAAAGATGCTATTCGCCAGCCTGCCCCAGCCCGGCCTGTAATGAACACTTTTCGGGGCTAGCCCGGAAAATGCAATATCTCTGTCCAATCAAAACACAGTTTCGATTCGGTTTGACGTTTGTCATTAAAACGTCAACGGATTTTTTTTGTCAAAAGCTAATATGTCAGAGATTAGTCTTTAGAAACGGGTGATTTTATTACGATATTGTTGTGTAGGATAAAAAATTATGTGTGCACCACGCCCAGAAAGTGGTTTTCCGGGCCTCAAGAAGTGCCCAGGCGCGCTACGCTCGCCTGTGCAACTCTTCTCTCGCCCGGAAAAGAACCACTTTCTCGGCTTGGTACACAATATACCATTAAATTTCTACACTGTCGCGTATTGGCAAACATATCACATTTTATACAACGCGGAAGGCTATCTAGTGAAAGACTAATATAGCCTAATAATAAGGCATGACATGATATACAGGTTGTTGAATAACTTGCTATTACAATAAATAGCAAGACGAAATGGTGTATTCTTACATATATACATTATACACGGGGGGCAAAAAAAACGGTACAAATTTTTAATCACTGTAGTGTGAAAATTGCAACCACACCATACTCGCAATAACAGAACGTTTCAATCCAAAGTTATGTTGCTTTGTGGCTATGCAACATTTCTGATAACATCGGGGCAATTTAATGTGAAATGAAAGGTGTAATAAAATTAATAGGTAATGACATTTGTTTTCTTTTGGTCAAAAGGGACCGTAGAGATTTTATACCATCGTATACATGGTGATTTTTTTGTATACAGGCTGAAGTGTTGAAACATCGTTTTTTTCTGCTTTTACTCAAAAGAGAAGTGGAATTGCGAATATTGTATGTTTTCAATCCTCACAACATAAACAATTAGTTTTTCAAAGAAATGTTTGCTTGAATTTACGTAAAATTTTAGAAATATGAGTAATTGAACATTTGTCCCGTTTTTTGCCCACATTGTATATCTTACGTATATTCTTACACTCAGAAGCCATTTTTAGTATCAAAAAATGCTTTTGTCCATCAAATTTGGCTGGGCAATATTCAACTTTTTTTATTTCTTCTGGACACGTTATTGAATTTTTACAGATTATTGAATAGAATATTATATAATAAATATTATAAATAGAATATTGAATATTTTAAATAGAATTGATTTCAATAAACTTATTAATGAATTTTCCGTCATGTACCAATCTGAATCTTTTCGATTTCAATTTATCCGAACTAATTATACGTATAAAGAAAATAAGACTTGGTTGACGCATTATTTATTGTATCTGGGTAATTCCATGTCAAATCAATACAGCTTTTTCTCACCACCTTTGATTCTGATGACATTTTGTACAATTGTTGTCTTCATGTCGTTAAAGAAAAATTCAAAATTTTATGAACATATGTTATCCCATAATTCCAAAACGGTTATGCTTATGGTTATGTTAATTCTTATGGGTAATATTACCGAGTTTTTTGCGGTAATATTACCAATCACAATTAACAGGCGCTCAGTAATATTACCGGTAATTTAACGTCAGTAGACTAGACGGCGCGGCGGTAGCCTTCCGCGTTGTGTAAAATGTGATATGTACTATTCGCGCCAAAAAAAAATCGTAGAGCTAATTTTTACATATATAACTATGGCTTGTTTTTATTTTTCAATTTTACAGTTGATGCATGTACTTATACATATACATATTGTACTTAAGATTAATGTCAGAATAACAGCGCATAGGTTATAAAAGAACCAGTTACAAAGTTAACAAAAATATTTTTAGTATATTTGGTTGCCTACGACCTTTTTGGCACGCGTTGTACATATAAAATGGCAATACTCGGTAATTTTCAAATACCTAATACGGCATTACAGAATATGTAGAGAACATCCACACATTGACCAAAATTTGTTAATCACACTAGATGACACCGTACGTGACAACAATCACTTGTCGGCTTGTAACGAGTGTTTTGGTATGAATTGTCGTGGTATGAGTTGTCGTGGTATGAGTTGTCGTGGTATGAGTTGTCCTGGTATGAGTTGTCGTGGTATGAGTTGTCGTGGTATGAGTTGTCCTGGTATGAGTTGTCCTGGTATGAGTTGTCCTGGTATGAGTTGTCCTGGTATGAGTTGTCGTGGTATGAGTTGTCCTGGTATGAGTTGTCGTGGTATGAGTTGTCCTGGTATGAGTTGTCGTGGTATGAGTTGTCCTGGTATGAGTTGTCCTGGTATGAGTTGTCCTGGTATGAGTTGTCCTGGTATGAGTTGTCCTGGTATGAGTTGTCCTGGTATGAGTTGTCCCTTGGTATGAGATGTCCCTTGGTATGACTTGTCTTGGTATGAGTTGTCCCGGTATGAGTTGTCGTGGTATGAGGTGTCCGGGTATGAGGTGCACCCGACCCGAAGAATGTCATTTCAAGCGATGAAGAGCAAGATGATGAAAACATACCTTTGATTAATTTAATAAGAAGAGAGAATAAAAATACCAATCACGGGAAAAATGAAAAGAGTAAAACTCAAAATCGTGATTGTGATTCAATCAACGCTGTTCCTTCGACTTCGAATAGTGTTAATCTTTTAACATTAAATGAAGCCACATTACTGACTAATTCCTCTTGTACGTTCTTTACATCAGTTGGGACACCGCCGACACCGGCGACAGCTTCAGCATCTGATAAGTCAACACCTCCAGATTCTCCAGCAAGTTCATCGGTAAGAAGACCATTATTTTACATAAACGAGCCAGGCATATCGTCCGTAGATGACAGTGTACACCCTACTAAGCCAGCAAACAAATTTAATCCTACCAAACCTAAAGTTGATAAGCAGACCATTATGAAACACTTTGCAGATACTATGACTAGTTCAGATATTGACGCTATAAATTTATCATTAGGGTATTTAATATTTGGCTGAAATATTCCCTTTAGCGTGATTGAATCTGACCATTTCAAAAATTTTATAAAATTGCGACCAGCGTATAAACTCCCAACGAGAAAGACATTGTCAACAACCATTTTAGATAAAACTTTTCACAACATTACAAAAGAGTCTTTAAATCTACATAATACTGAATCTGTTTTGCTCATAGACGGCTGGAAAAACACGTCGAATAATACAAAGAATGTTGTTTGTATGGTCCATAACGCAAGTTCTGAAATGTACCTACTTATTACAGTCATACGACTTTACCGGAGAAAGTGAAAGCGGTGATGCTCTTGCAAACGTTGTACGAGATTCTGTAGAACTTGCAAGAACGAAATATTCAACTAATATATATGCGGTAGTATCGGACAATGCGAGTCGAATGATCAAAATGCGGGTCAGCACACCTCATACCAAGACAAGTCATACCCGGACAACTCATACCAAGACAACTCATACCAAGGGACAACTCATACCACGACAACTCATACCGGGATACCTCATACCAAGGGACAACTCATACCAGGACAACTCATACCAGAACAACTCATACCAGGACAACTCATACCAGGACAACTCATACCAGGACAACTCATACCACGACAAGTCATACCACGACAACTCATACCACGACAACTCATACCACGACAATTCATAGCAAAACGCCTATAACAAGCCGACAAATGATTGTTGTCTGGTGCGGTGTCATCTATATTGTAATTAGGAAACTCTCTTTAATGACTTATTATTAGATAATTGCGTTTAAATATCTACACTGTCGAGTATTGGCAAACATATATCACATTTTATACAACGCGGAAGGCTATTGCCATCTAGTGAAAGACTAATATAACCTAATAATAAGGCATGACAGGATATACAGGCTGTCTAGAATAACTTTGCTATTACAATAATTAGAACGACGAAATTTTGTATCCATATACATATATAAATATACAGTATATACACAGTGGGCAAAAAAACTGTACAAATTTTTAATCACTCGTATTTCCAATAATATTTAGTAAATTCAAATGTATCATTTAAAAACGAATTGCTTGTAGTGTGAAGATTAAAACCACACCATACTCGCAATAACAGGACGTTTCCATCCAAAGTTATGTTGCTTACTTGGCTATGCAACATTTCTGATAACATTGGGTCAATTTAATGTGAAATGAAAGGTGTAATAAAACTAGTAGGTAATGACATATGTTTTCTTTCGGTCAAAAGGGACAGTAGAGATTTTATAGCATCGTATACATGGTGACTTTTTGTATACAGGGTGAAATTTTGAAACATCGTTTTTTGCTGTTTCTACTCAAAAAAGAAGGGGAATTGCAAATATTGTATGTTTTCAATCCTCACAACGTAAGCAATTAATTTTTCAAAGAAATCCTTGCTTGAATTTACGTAAAATTTTGGAAATATGAGTAATTGATTTAATTTGTACCGCTTTTTTGCCGACAGTGTATATCTACGTATATTGTCACACTCGGAAGCTATTTTCGGTAACAAAAAATGTTTTTGTCCATCAGCTTTGGCTGGGTGATATTCAACTTGTTTATTTCTTATGGACGCGATATTGAATTTTTACAGATTATTGAATATAATATTATATAATAATTATTATAAATAGAATATTGAATATTTTAAATAGAATTGATTTCAATAAACCTATTAATGAATTTTTCGTCATTTTTAAAGAGAATTGCTTGAAGCATCGTTTTTTGCTGTTATTACTAAAAAAGAAGTGGAATTGCGAATATTGTATGTTTTCAATCCTCACAACATAAGCAATTAGAAAGAAATGCCCTGCTTGAATTTACGTACAATTTTGGAAATATGAGTAATTGAACATTTGTACCAATTTTTTTGGCCCACAGTGTAGATCTTATGTATATTCTTACACTCACAAGCTACTTTAGGTATCAAAAAATGTTTTTGTTCATCAGCTTTGGTTGGGCGATATTCAACTTTTTTATTTCTTATGGACTCTATTGAATTTTTACAGATTATTGAATATAATATTATATAATAAATATTATAAATAGAATATTGAATATTTTAAACTTATTAATGAATTTTCCGTCATGTACCAATCTGAATCTTTTCGATTTCAGTTTATCCGAACTAATTATACGTATAAAGAAAATAAGTCTGGGTAATTCCATGTCAAATCAATACAGTTTTTTCTCACCACCTTTGATTCTGATGACATTTTGTACAATTGTTGTCTTCATGTAGTTAATGAAAAATACCAAATTTTATGGTAATATGTTATCCCATAATTCCAAAACGGTTATGCGTATGGTTATGTTAATTCTTATGGGTAATATTACCGAGTTTTATGCGGTAATATTACCAATCAGAATTAACATACGATCGGTAATATTACCGATAATTTAACATCAGTAGTTTCATTGTGTTTATGTTAATGTTACATAACTCTTTCTCTAGATGGCGGGAGCCTTCCACGTTGTATAAAATGTGATATGTACAACGCGCGCAAAAAAAATCGTAGGTACAGCTAATTTTTACATCATGTAATTTTGGCTTGTTTTTATTTTTAAACTTAAGAGTTGATGATTGTATTGTACTTAAGATTAATGTCACAATGACAGCGCATAGGTTATAAAAGAACCATTTACAAAGTTAACAAAAATATTTTCTGTATATTTGGTTGCATAGGTATGTAGTGTACGACTTTTTTTGGCGCGCGTAGTATATATAAAATGGCAATACTAGGCAATTTTCAAATTCCTAATATGGCATTACAGAAAATGTACAGAACATCTACGCATCCACACATTGACCAAAGTTTTTTAATCACACTAGTGACTAGATGACACCGTACGTGACAACAAACACTTGTCGGCTTGTAACGGGTGTTTTGGTATGAGTTGTCCTGGTATGAGTTGTCGTGGTATGAGTTGTCCTGGTATGAGTTGTCCTGGTATGAGTTGTCCTGGTATGAGTTGTCCTGGTATGAGTTGTCCTGGTATGAGTTGTCCTGGTATGAGTTGTCCTGGTATGAGCTGTCCTGGTATGAGTTATCTTGGTATGAGTTGTCCTGGTATGAGTTGTCCTGGTATGAGTTGTTCTGGTATGAGTTGTCCTGGTATGAGTTGTCTTGGTATGAGTTGTCCCTTGGTATGAGATGTCTCTTGGTATAACTTGTCTTGGTATGAGTTATCCCGGTATGAGTTGTCGTGGTATGAGTTGTCCAGGAATGAGGTGCACCCGACCCTTGTAATAGCACCAATAAGTAGGAATGACTATCGCAATGTATACAAAATGGGGAACCACCGGCCTAACTGCGGTGCGCTGTACTCTGCGCAGTATCGACCTCCACAAATACAACACAAGACGGTGGTATTCTACGTATTATACGTATTTAGTAGTTTTCGACGTAGTTTTCTACGCGTAATGTAGAAAACAGTTTTCTACGCGTATTTACCCAACCCTGGTTTTTATTTAAAAAAATCTGATATCGCCAGGCACATGATCATACTAAATATAAAATTATTATCATACTATATATAAAATGAATAGTTTAGCTGCATGAGATTCTATTTGATCGAGATCGGTCGTGCCTGCATTAAAATAAAACTAGTGAGTCAGGGTTTGACAGATATTTTGATACTATTGACAGTAGGTATATTGTCAAAACATCAGCGTTTGACACTACCTACTGTAATTAGAATGAAAATATCTGTCAAAACTGGCTAACTAGTTTTATATTAATGCAGACACGACCGATCTCCATGAAATACAATTGGCAGCTAAACTATTAATTTTACAAAAAAAAATCATAGAGAAAATTATTCAGAATTTCCTCTACTTTAATTTATTATGTAACTATTTTGACAAAATTATAGACATTGCGGCTCATTTACAACTTCGTTAAAATACTAAGAGTAAACATACAGTTCCTTGGACCCTTTTGAACAAAAATCTTTTTCTACTTTGCGTTCGTTATAAGCTCATCACGAAACTGCTTTCGGTGTCGTTATGAAAACACTAGATCACAAACTTTCAGTAACGTTTAGCTTTCCAAGATTGACGTCAAGTGTCAAGTAAGGCTGACATCTGAATCGCTATTGGCTCGCCTCAGTCGTATTTGTGAATTTTAATACAACTACCAACTGTTGAAGACAAAAAATACACTAGATTGTAAGATGACAACTGCAATTTTTGATATTTATGTAAAATTAATGTCGCAAAGTAGAAAAAATAGTATATAACATTCGTTTTATAAGTCGCATTGGCGCACTCGGTTCATTTGGGCAAAACAACTCATGCGCCAATTTTTGTCTTATAAAACTTGTATTATAATATATTATTTCACCTCTAAGTTTGGTCCCGATACCTTTAGTAGGTTCTCCGGAGTCGTTGCCACAAAAAAAAGGGTAATCATTTTTTACCTTAGTTAAAAATGTTCTGGGGACCCGAAAGGTCATATTTCCGATAAATCTCAAAACTCTTTCGACACAATACTATACTTTGTCATATATATATATATAAGAAAGTAAAAACATAATATTCATAAAAAAGCAACTATCAAATAAAAATCTGATGTCGCCAGGCACATGACTTTATCATATAATAGATAAAATTAATAGTTTAGCTGCATGAGATTTTATTTGATCGAGATCGATCGTGTCTGCATTTAAATAAAACAAGTTGGCCAGGATTTGACACATACTTTGAAAATATCACAAATACAAAATGATATAAAGAATGTTGGTAACAGCAGGCTGTTCCAACACTAGCATTGCGACATATACCTCTCTCACCGACGTAGTGCCACTGGACTCACTACGCATGCGTCAAGTTCGTGGATTCGACTGGCTGGATTGGATCCATAGGCTGCCACAGTGCTGCCACCAGCTGCCACATGTATAAGGTTATCTATGGGCTGTCAGTGGTTTGGCGTTAGTGAGCTGCCACATGTATAAGGTTATCTATGGGCTGTCACTGGTTTGGCGTTAGTGATGCCGAATATTACCGGCTAACGGCAGCGGTACTACCGATCGCGCACCTTAAGCTACAATAGCGCCATCTGTCAACGGTCATAATAACTACTGGCCACGCATGCGCAGTTTGATCCCGGGCACCACATCGATAGACATTATAAAATCTCTCTAACCATACCATATGTCACAAAGTTAATCTCATAAAAGGGATGAAAAACAGAGTGTCCAGGATCAGCCACCCCTCTTTCTTGCAACAAAACTTAAATCAGCTTTCAGGATTGTTCCTGAACAACGCTTATCCCAAAGCCCTAATTAACAAGATTTTATTTAATACTCAGGAGCGAGTTCCCAACCAGTTACCTCCGGTTTCCCCCGATCTCAGATATTTTAAATTTCCATACATACCTCAGATTGCCTCCAGGATATCCGGCGTTTTTGCGAGCGACAAGGTGAGGTTGGCCTTCTACAATTATCACCCAGTAGGTAAATATTTCACCAAAACTAAGGATAAAACACAGTTACAATACAAGTCCAACATTATTTATTCAATTCCGTGCGGGGTTTGTGAGCTGGTGTATGTGGGACAGACTTCCACTTGGTTAAAACAAAGGCTTACGCTCCATATGAGTGACATTAGAACTAAAAAAAATCGATGTGCATTGGCATCCCATACAATTAACACCAACCATGAAATTGATTTTGACAGGGTGGAAGTCAAACGAACAGTACAGCTTCGTAAAAGCAGGGAATTTCTGGAGATGGTAGAAATTAATAACACGCCTAATAACATGAATTTCAGGTCAGATGTGAATGGTCTCAGTGAGGGTTACGCTTATATTTTGAGTTTGGGACGTTCCAACAATGGTGAAATTGCTTTTGTTTGAGTTTTGTATACTATTTAGATCGATAAGTTATTTACCGCCAGATGTCGCGACGTATACCGACTTCGTATATATGACTTTATAATTCGCCACTAGATGTCGTTAGTCAATACGCATGCGTCGCTAGCATATATTACTGTACCAGATACCAGACACACACTGTATCATAAGTATTGCAATATACCAGTTGAACACATCATCAAGTTTTTTACTAAAATCGTCGTCGTCGCAAACTCCAGCGACAGTTGGGGCACAACGAATATACATCAACATATGGTCCGTCGAGCCGGATTCGTCATTCTTCGCAACATATCATCATCGCAACCAAACGTAAGTCGCTTCCTTTGTTTCTTTTCCCTCGTTTTGTCGTTCACGTACACAGTCGTTCGCCGCGCGTTGTAACTCGCAATGGCGGAATTGGACAATTTGGTCAAAAAACGTGCTCTCCTAAAGGCTAAGTTAAGTCGTTTTGAAACGTTTTTAAATACACAAGGGCTTGAACATCCTGATCAATTAAAAGTTAGGGTGGATAAAATTGCCAACATATTGAACGAGTATGAATTAATCCAAGACGATATAGAATGTATTGATTCTAATCAGGAATCAGACAGACTCGCATTTGAGAACAGATTCTATGAATTGTTGACAGCAGCCAACAAAATTATCTCGCAATCTATTAACAAAAGTAGCACAAGCGATACTTTGAGTGATAGTTCATCTTTGGGCGGGGCACCGAAACAAACAAATGTCAAGTTACCGAAGATTTCTTTGCCGGAATTTAGCGGAAGCTACGAAACATGGCTACCATTCGCGGACGCGTTTCGTTCTTTAATTGACGAAAATGAACAACTAAATACCATCCAAAAATTTTATTATTTAAGATCTTGCCTAAAAGGTGAAGCCGCGCAGGTTATCAATGCATTAGAAGCGTCGGAGCAAAATTATGTCGAAGCGTGGGAATTACTAAAAAGCAGATACGAAAACAAACGTATTATTGTTCAGGCGCACGTGAAGGAGTTATTCGAATATTCTACGGTACAACATGAATCTTGTGCACATTTGAGGAAATTAGTCGATCATTTTCAGAAACATATAAGGTCTTTGCAAACATTAGGTCAACCAACGAACAGTTGGGATACTCTTTTGATTTATTTGATTGTTTCTAAACTCGATAACAAAACAAAAAGAGCTTGGGAAGCTTCAATTAAGACAAATAAAACTCCAGATTTAAAGCAATTATTAGATTTTTTGTCAAATCAATGTATGATACTTGAGTCTTTAGATAGGGGTAAACACACAAACAAAACAAATGCTATATCCTATGTCGTAACACATAAACAAAACTGTAAAATGTGTCAAGGAAATCATTTTTTGTATCATTGCACTAAATTCTTGGAATTGTCTCCTAAACAAAGATTTGAAAAGGTTAAAAGTTTGAGACTTTGTAATAATTGTCTGGGATTTGGTCACCCTAGTAAAGAATGTAAAGCGAGCAATTGCAAGAAATGTGATAAGCCACATAACACGTTGTTGCATTTTGGTAAATCGACCGATTCGGTAAAGCCATCTCCTGAAACTGAGACCGCAGATGTAATCACCGCGCATAGTATGGCAAATAAAAGTGAATATGTTTTACTTTCAACAGCATTAATTTGGATCAAAAATTCACAGGGGAACTTAATTAAATGTCGTGCTCTAATAGATTCTTGCTCACAATCCAATTTTGTAACATCCAAATTATCAGAGAAATTAAATTTAAAACGTTCGAATATTTCAACATCAGTAAGTGGAATCAATGAGGCAACGTTTAACGCAAAAACGTTGGTACATGCTGAACTTTTTTCATCAAATAAACAATATCACAAAAAATTACCATTTTTGATCATTGATAAAATCACCGATAAATTGCCGCAGCATAAAATCAATGTAGGTGACTTAAGCATTCCTGCAAATTTACAATTAGCAGATCCTTCGTTCGATCAACCTGGTGATATCGACGCTCTGTTGGGCGCATCTATTTTCTTTGACTTACTCAGTATCGGACAAATAAAATTGGGACCTAACAAACCAATATTTCAAAAAACAAAATTAGGTTGGATCATTTCGGGTCCAATAGCAGCTTCACTGCATACACAAACATGTTTCTTCACAACAAACACTAAAAGGGATAATACAGAATTACTAAATGCTATTGAGAAATTTTGGCAAATTGAGGAGCCGCAAATGGCTGTAAAATATAAGTCAGCAGAAGAGAACGAGTGTGAACAACACTTTTGCAATACTTTTCAAAGAGACGAAGCTGGTCGTTTTCAAGTGTCAATACCTTTACGGGATAATTGGAAAAATTTGGGTGAATCTTTAGAAATTGCAGAAAAAAGATTAATTTCAATGGAACGGAAGTTCACGAACAATCCTAGTTTGAAACAACAGTATTTAAAATTTATGGCAGAATATGAGTCATTAGGACATATGTCACAAATTTCAGAACATACCGACAATGAGCAATTAGCTAATTATTTACCACATCATTGTGTTTTTAAGTTAACAAGTACCACGACAAAACTTAGAGTGGTGTTTGACGCATCGGCTAAGACGTCATCAGGATTGTCATTAAATGACGTTCAAAAGGTGGGACCCGTAGTTCAAGACGATTTATTATCAATCATTTTGCGATTTAGGCTATACGATTTTGTACTCACAGGAGACATAACAAAGATGTATAGGCAAGTCAACATCGATCCACTTCAACGTAATTTACAAAGAGTATTATGGCGCGAATCATCCGATATTCCGATGAAACATTACTCATTGAATACCGTGACTTACGGGACAGCATCAGCATCATACTTAAGTACTCGGTGTTTGCAACAGTTAGCAGACGAAAATAGGGATAAATATCCAAAGGCAGCCCGAGCAATTAAACATGATTTTTACATGGACGATCTCCTCACAGGAGCGGCAACAATAAGCGAATTGCTAAAATTAAAACTAGAAATTACAAATATTTTGCAAGAAGGCAACTTTGAGTTAAGAAAGTTTAATTCTAACAGTAAACAGATTAACGAAAACAATAATATCATGGACTTGAATTTGGTTGAGGCTAAAATTTTAGGCATCGCTTGGGATTCAATTTTAGACAAATTTCAGTTTATAGCTAATATAGATATTGAAAACAAACGATTCACAAAAAGACTTATACTTGCTACTGTTTCACAGATATTCGACCCTTTGGGATTGGTTGGCCCGGTAATATTACGTGGCAAATTGTTATTACAAAAATTATGGCAAGAAAGAATTGATTGGGATGAAACAATTCCACAAGAATTATATTTACAGACAGTTGAATTTTTTGATGATTTAAAACAAATAAATAATATATACATACCAAGACAAGTGACACTAAAAAAATCCTTATTGCATCAAATATGCGGATTTTGCGATGCATCTGAGAGTGCTTATGGTGCTTGTATCTATTTGAGGTCAATTAATGAGCATGGACAAGTAGCAACTAAATTGTTAACTGCCAAATCAAAGGTGGCACCAATAAAAACACTAACAGTGCCTCGGTTAGAATTATCAGCAGCTGTATTGCTTTCGAGATTGATTAGTAGCGTTAAAATATCATTAAATATTAACATCGACAATACTTGGTGTTTTTCGGATTCAAGCATAGTTTTAGCGTGGATTTCAATGTCACCTAATACTTTAAAAACATTTGTTGCAAACCGTGTTAGCGAAATACAAACCACTACCGACACCAATTCTTGGCGACATGTCAGCTCCAAGGATAATCCCGGAGACATTATATCTAGGGGAATTAGTTCATCTGATATCAAAAATAATGACTTATGGTGGAATGGTCCATCGTGGCTTTTATTAGATGATCAACTTTGGCCTAATTTAGATTTTAATAAACCTGAAAACATTTCAGAAACAAAAACAGTCAGCTTACCTGTTATCGATTTTGGAGAGGATATTTTTGAGAAATATTCTACTTGGACTAAATTGACAAGAGTTATCAGTCTTTGTCTACGTTTTATAAAGAACTGTTCAACAGAACCTGAAAAAAGATCTCTTGGCAAATTAACTATTGAAGAATTAAATAATGGCAAATTGAAATTAATAAATTTGGCTCAGACACAGGCATTTAGAAACGAAAAATCTGCAATAAAAACAGACAATGATGTCAGTAAAAATAGCAGCATAAAGACATTAGATCCATTTTTGGATGAATACGGTATTTTACGAGTTGGTGGTCGATTAAAAAATACTGATTTACATTATTCACAAAAGCATCCTATTATCTTACCACGAAGTCACAAAATAACAGAATTGATAGTGAGACATAAACATTTAGAAAATCTTCATGCTGGTGTACAAACTTTGCTGTCTATTATAGGATTAGATTATTGGCCTATAAATGCAAAAAATACAATCAGACGAATATTACGATCATGTACTATTTGTTTTAGGGTTAAACCACGTAGGGAATTTCCTAAAATGGGCATTTTGCCGAAAGAGCGAGTAACACCTTCACGGCCATTTTTAAACGTTGGTTTAGATTATGCGGGACCTATACTAATTAAAGATGGGAAATTAAGAAATAGGAAATTTATAAAGTCCTATATTTGTTTGTTTGTGTGCCTCGCCACAAAGGCCGTACATATAGAGTTAGTTACAGATTTGTCAGCTGATACATTCTTAAATGCTTTAAAAAGATTTGTAAGTAGACGCGGACTTTGTGAGAATCTATACTCTGATAACGCTACAAATTTTAAAGGAGCTTATAATCAAATAATAAAAACAGTTACCGAGTTTAAAAAACTTGATTTAATTCAGAGTTACTTGGGGTCTAAACAGATACGTTGGCATTTTATCCCACCTCGTAGTCCTCATTTCGGGGGTATTTGGGAAGCCGCTGTGAAAAGTACTAAAACTCATCTTATTCGGGTCATGGGTAACGAGCGACTGACGTATGAAGCACTATCCACAATCCTAATTCAAATTGAGGCTATCCTAAATTCCAGACCATTATTACCCTTATCCTTTGATCCCAACGACTTACAGGTTCTTACACCTGGACATTTTTTGATTGGCGAAGCTTTGGTGGCAGTACCTGAGAGGAGTGCAGTCGAAATCCCACTTAACAGACTAACCAATTACAAACAACTCATGAAAATGTACCAGAACTTCTGGAAAAGATGGTCTGTAGAGTATCTTCATACCCTTCAGCAGCGATCCAAGTGGATGTTCAATCAACCAAATGCGATCAACATTGGAGACCTGGTGCTGATAAGAGAAGACAATCTTCCCCCTCTTCAATGGTCCAGAGGTCGTATAGAAAAAGTGCACCGCGGTAGTGATGGCATAGTGCGGGTCGTAGAACTAAAAACAGCGCACGGACCGTTATCGCGTAGTGTACATACTATTTGTCCATTTCCAAAAGACTAATATTTTAAAAGACATTTTATTTTTTAAATTAATCATCAATCTTAGTTGAATTATTGCATAGTTTAAGTTACGTTTTCTTTTTTATTTTTCTCTTTCGTTGAAAGGCGAGCCTTTCAAGGCCGGCGATATGTTTGAGTTTTGTATACTATTTAGATCGATAAGTTATTTACCGCCAGATGTCGCGACGTATACCGACTTCGTATATATGACTTTATAATTCGCCACTAGATGTCGTTAGTCAATACGCATGCGTCGCTAGCATATATTACTGTACCAGATACCAGACACACACTGTATCATAAGTATTGCAATATACCAGTTGAACACATCATCAAGTTTTTTACTAAAATCGTCGTCGTCGCAAACTCCAGCGACAGTTGGGGCACAACGAATATACATCAACAGCTTTATAACGCGCCTTCAGCTAATAAAGTATTTTTTGTTTAGTGTTTTATGTCAGGTTCATTTGTATTTTATATTTCGACTTCAAAAATTGTATCAGTTCATTTTCTGTTGTTATGTTGGTCTTGGAGACACATTTTGTGGTTCGGGGCAGCCTGCTACTCGCTTCAGCGTCGGCACTGGTTTTGGCGCGCTTTATACACACAGGCTATTGACATCGCCAGGTGTCCTGAAAGTGACAGTGAATTTTACTCGCGATAAATTCGTGGCAGACAGTCCCGAAACCAACTCCAATGACTGCTTTGGATATCACTTATGTTTGCTAAATCACCAACTTGCTTTCTTCTCAATAACGTACAAATTGTAAGTAGACTTAATTATTTTAAAGCTTGTTTCTAATTGTTGTGTTTCTTCAGGTGACCCTGAAGAAGCGTGTATCCACACGCGAAAATTTGGTGATATAATAAAGAACGTACTAATTATTTAAAACGTTTACTATTGCTGGATTCCCCAATAATTACACCAATTTATATTCCAACGGCAAAGACTACGTGTCCTAATTATATATATATATATATATATATATATATATATATATATATATATATATATATATATATATAATATTATTTATCACTTAGAAAGTTTAGCCTTGTCAATATATTAAAAAATACACAACTTTCGTTTAAAAAATTGTTTATTGGTTGGGGTTAGAGGCTTTGTTTAAAATGTTTACATGTTCACATTACATTAAACAGTAAAACAACATATTAAAAACTTGACGTTTCGATGCGAACCGCACCTTGGTCACAGAAGTACTGCGGTTCGCATCGAAACGTCAAGTTTTTAATATGTTGTTTTACTGTTTAATGTAATGTGAACATGTAAACATTTTAAACAAAGCCTCTAACCCCAACCAATAAACAATTTTTTAAACGAAAGTTGTGTATTTTTTAATATATATATATATATATATATTTAATTTTATATTTTCACGATCATTATTTATATATATAATTAACGTAGAATAAAATTATCGTGGGAATATCGGTCAGTGGGCGTAGTAGAATAAAGGAAACTCCTTTTGTCTAGGTTCAAATTTTCGTTTTAATTTTAAAACTTCATCAGGAACGAGCTAAAATTGACAAACATAAGTATGAGCTTCACTCTACAATGCAAAACACTTTCATAACACAAATGAACGTTACAAAAATACAGTCACTATAGTAAAACTCATCAAAACAACTTACATCATAGAGTTAAAGAAGTTCGCCAACAGAAACATGTCATCAGAACCAACACCACCATTAAACACATCACTTGTGGTTCAATTAAATAGCTGAAGGCCCAAAACAAAACTCACAAACAGAAAAGCACGAAACACGAAACGGTACATGTGTTCAGCCTTTCAATGCTACAAAACAAAATAACTGTGAAGCAGCAACAAAACAAACTAACAACCACCAACCTAACACGATCGTGGAAGCCAGGGCTACCAACACCAACAACAATATCGTATTGTTAAAACTACGATTAATTAAAAACGAATATATGTTGCTAAGTTGACCTGTATCAGACTTAAAATTTAAACTGCTATCTTTGTTTAGTTGAATGTGAAACATTTCTAGGAAGAGTCTAGCTTTATGGTTGCTTTCAATCGCAATGATTTCGGTGTTACTCCAATCCATAACATGGTTACAATCAACGACATGTTGCGCCACCGCACAATTTCTTCTGCGTAATTTAGCGTCACTCTTATGTAATGCCAAGCGTGATTTCAACCATTGGGTGTCTGGCCATAATATTTCATGGAGCAACCACCACACGGAATACAGTAAATGACATTAGATTTTAACGAATGGGGCGTTTTGTCTTTGATTTTTGAAAAGATGTTATTAATAGTCCTTACATTGTTAGTAACCACAATGCGAAAATCGTCATTCCTCAGCAATTGAACCAACTTGACGGATAAGCCATCAATTTGACTGAGTTTCATATATTTGACTTTAACAGCGCTGGCACCATCGTCCGTCGCATAATCATGGCGTGGGCTATTATACACAATCCTTTTAACTAGGGTTTTAGGATAACCATTGTTGATGAATGTCTCACACAGGTCACGTAAATTGCTCTCGATGAAAATTAGGTCGCTAATATGCAATACTCTATTCCTCATTGCCAAGAGTGTATTGATTTTTTGCTTCATAGAATGATTTGAATAAAAATTGATATATCTTCTGGACGCCGTGGGCTTCCTATACCAGTTCAATCTAACCGTATTGTCTGTAGGATCACGTACTACCTTGGTGTCCAAAAAGGGGACTCCAAAATCGACCTCTTCCTCCACAGTAAATTGTAAGTGAGGATTATACCCATTAAACGTGGTTAAGATCTCTTGTACCTTGTTATTCGGTACTGCGCAAATTATGTCATCGACATATTTGTATATGAAAGGTAACTTAAACGTGAGTTTTTTAATACAGTTATCTAGGAGGCTATCCATGACCCACTGTGCAAGTATCGGACTGAGCGGAGAACCCAAGGGTGTACCAAAAATTTTTTTAAAAAATGTATCTTGAAAAGTAAAATAACAGTTACTGGAAACAAATCTAATCAAATTTAGAAAATGCTCTTTTTGAATAGAACAGCAATCAGCAACAACCTCCCATCCATCGTCTATCACTCGAACGACCAGATCAAGTGGTATGTTAGTAAAAAGCGACACTACATCCAACGAGATTAAGACAAAATCCGGTGGCAGCGCTATCCGTTCCATTAATTTAGAAAAAGTAAAAGAGTCTTTTATATTAAATTTTTCATTATCCTGAAGGGAAGTTTGTAAAATATCAGCTAGGAATTTAGAAAGAGCATATGTTGGAGAACCTATGGAGGAAACAATTTGCCTTAGGGGAACATTGATTTTATGGATTTTTGGTAGCCCGTAGAACTTTGAGGGGATGGAATTGTATTTAGTAAGAGATCTAGCAATGTCTTCATCAATATAATGTTTGTCTCTTAATAGAAATATAAGTTCGTTGTTCTTTTTTTGTATAGTGATGGTGGGGTCTTTAATTAATTTCTGATACACGACAGTGTTATTCAGGAGGGCCAATGATTCGTCCACATACTTCTCCCTTCTCATCGCCACTGTGGTACTACCTTTATCCGCCCTAGTTATCATAATTTCAGGTCTACTTTTCAAAAAAGCCAGAGTCCTCCCAAAAATTTCATCAAAGGGTGAAACACTTGCATGATGTGAAGCATCAGACAAGTAGCAGTTGGTGATAGTGTTAGTTGCCCGCGCCCTGTACAAATCCTGGCGGTCAGAGGGTAGGGCCCGTATAATATTCTCAACTTGTGACAATAAGACAGAAATAGGAACATCCTTATGAGTGGTATTTAAACTAAATTTCGGACCCAATGCCAAAAAATTTTTAATGTCCTCAGGGAACACTGTATCAGTTAGGTTTTTGAACCATTTCGAATTGTCTTTACACGGTTTGATACCAACCACCTCTGATTTCAGCTTATTAAGTTTTTTTAAATTGTTGTTCTTTATCTTAGTGAATTTTCGTTCTTTGTTAATGATCCTGTCTACAAGGTTGGTATTATAGCCATTGTTCCTGGCTATTGTTTTTATTATTATAGTTTCTTTTTTGTAATTTTCCTCGGAAATAGGGAGGCTGAAGAGACGGTGCACCAGGCTATTAATAGAAAGAAACTATAGTTTGGTTCATCTACGTATGTGTATTTGTATGACGTATTTATGTGACTTCTACAATTTTTTGACGATATTTAAGTGTATACTGCTGACCGTTTTTGTGAATCGTGAGTTTTTAACTGATTTACTGTTGTTTTGTAATTATTGTAGCGCCTGAAGAAGCGTCTAGTTAGACGCGAAACATGTAGCGACCATCAAATAAGGAAAATAATAAGGACTACCACATGAATTTTTAATTAAACGACACCTTATTGGACACCGAACAATTTATTAAATAAAATTGATAGTTTAGCTGCATGAGATTCTATTTGATAGAGATCGGTCGTGTCTGCATTAAAATCAAAACTAGTTAGCCAGGATGCTATTGACAGTAGGTATTGCCAAAACATTAGCTTTTGACACTACCTACTGTCATTAGAAAGAAAATATCTGTCAAATCCTAACTAACTAGTTTTATATTAATGCAGACAGGACCGATCTCAATGCAGTGGCGTGCGGTGCTTTTGTTCATAAGGTGTCCAGTGAAAAATAAATTTATGTAAATGTTTAATAAAAGGTAGAAGTTTCTTAAAAATGTATAAAAATGGTAAGCTTACCGTTAAAATCAAGTGCAAGAGGCACAAGGCATCAGATATCAGGCGACAGAATGATGCATCAGTGTTTTTTAAGTTACAATTTTGCGTTGTTTCTTGTTATTGATTTCTGTTTTTCTAGTTTTTGGCTAATGATGATTTGTTGATCAAAACTTGTACATAAGTACCAATTCTTGCAAAATTGAGGATGTTATTTAACTCCTATCCTTTATGCTATTGATATATGCTTGATATATGCTATTGAGAACTCAACTTTACGCATTTTAAAAACATTTATGACATTTGCATAAATATCCGTCTTAGATTATTAGTAACATTGATTTAAACCAGAAATAAAACTGACTGTAGTGTGGGTAAAACTGAAATAAATTTAATTTAATACGACAGTTATTAAATAAAAATGATAAAAACATGGACACCAATAATTCAAACTTCAAAATCAACAAACACTTCCAACACAAGTTCCAAGCGCCAAACGTCAACTGTGCATCGGAGCTGCTGCACGCTGGAAATACGTTTGCCCAAAGGCGAATTTAAATTAACAAATATAAGCGAAATACATAAAAAATCTGATCAGGTTTCTCCGGATTATTTATTGGAGTTTAAAGAATGCATAGGTAAAAGTCCGATCAAAATTAGTTGGGTAGTTTTTGAATTACACCATTAGTAATTGTTTGTCGATCGTCGGTGCGCCCCTAGCCGCTCCACGCTGGAGCGATATGGTTGCCTCCTATATGCACTGTGTGCGTATCGGTTGGTAGTAAAGTTCGGATACCGGACAAATAAATTGGTGTGTTCTGTACTCAATCTCTAGAATATACTTTAAATTTGTCGTTGGTAGAGAGCGAAGGCTCATACATTATTTACAAACGTATAAAGCAGCTATGATTCTTGAATTCGCCGATTTTAACCCAAGTTAAAGCGGTACACAGTCTGGTGCTCCGCTTGTGGCTGCACCACATGGCAGTAGCGCAAAGGCGGGTGTCGGTCGGGACGGAAGCACTCGACTCTAGCAAGTAGCAATGATATGGTGTGATTGGTCCGGACAAATGCAGTGGAGTTTTAAGGCTCCCGTCTCCTACCCTCAAAACGCCAAACCCACGCTGTAATTATTGCGGCAATCGTGAAACGCTCGCTACCATTCGATTATGTAGGTCATTATGCTACTGCCATCGGAAAGGATTTCAATATTTATGCCGATTATTTATGCAAATTTTAGTGTCAAAAAATTGTAGACTTCAGATATAGAAAAGCTTTCCGATGGCAGTTGCATCTGATTATTGTCTGCTGTAATACATTAAATGTTAACTATAAGAGCACAGGTTACTTTTTTCCGAACTTCTCTAGAATTGCATCCTGGTGTATTTTAGTGAGTTGGCAAGAATGTTTACAATAGCGACAGTTCAGGTATCCAAAACTAGATGGCGCGACTTAAATGCGCATTTTACTAAACTGGTATTTATCATGTATTTATCTGAAATAGCAATTGTGGAAGTACTATATCATCAACTAGAAAACTCAAAACGACTCGTTTCAACATTTGTACAAATAGAAAGCACAATACATTTTATATATCAATTATTATATTTATATAGGTATGTTGTATTATCAAAAAATAAAAATATTATCAATAGTATATTTTTTATATTTGTAAATTACATATGGAAGACAACTTAAATGGTTTCCGATACTTGAAAATTACTATGGTTTTCCAGTTAGTTGGTAGTTAGTTTAATGTTATTAATGGGTAAATCTATTCGATTTCTTGTAAGTAACTCGTGCTACTTGCTAAGAAATTGATATATTAATATAAATTATATTATTTGCCGAATTTTGGAGCTCACTAAACAAGTAGGTAAATATCCCTGCAACATGTCTAGAACAAATTTCTCTGACATTGTTAAATGCAAATAATGTAATATATTTAATTGTAACATTGTTACTACCTCTTATGTATTATGTAATATTTTGACCATGTTATAATTACAGGAATGCAAAATTTAAAAAAAATGTTTTATTCTATATATTCATTGCAATTTGTTTTGTAAAATTTGATTAATATTCTTTTTGTAGTAGGTATTTTGTTGTATTAATGTACAGTACACTCTCGCTAATCCAACTACGGTCTAATACGTCCTATCCCGTAATCCGAAAGGCCTTCAACTCTGTACTATCTCGTAATCCAAACGCCCCACCTGCTTTTTAACCCTGGCCCAAACAGAGAAATCGATGTATGCCCTTGCTATCAATGGGCAACATTCTAAGTACTCCGAACAACTTATTAGTTCGAATGGGGTATGCAAAAACGCATTTGGTTTAGCGAGAGTGTACTGTACTCCATAATATACTATACTTACCCGACACTTTTTGAACGAGGAACTAGGATGTAGGCAATAACTGTACAACGTATATTGGCACCGTGCATGCCCCGTGGGAGGGAGACGAAAATCGGTTTAGGCGCCCGTGGCGGAGAAACGGAGAAATATCGGCCTACAGATGTGCAGTAGTTTCAAGGTTCAGTAGTTTGCGGCGCATTATGTTGATGCCTAGTTGTCATAACTCATAAGTATACAATTCTGTGGTTCACAGCAACAGATCGTTCATCGATAACTTCGTAATGGGGGGGACACTATAAGTGTTGTATTGACAAATGTACAAATAATAGGAGAAAGAACAAGAAATACAAATTTTATAGATTTCCAGATTATTACACTCATGTTGAGCTAAAAAAGAAATTTATTTTCAAATTACATTCAGAATTCAGCAATATAATCTTATTATTAAGTTTGAGTAAAAGGGTTTGTCTAGTTCGAGTGCTTGTTTTATAAGAAAGTTACAATATAATCTAATATAATCTAATATAATCTGTGGTGTGCACGTGTTCTACATAATTACAATATAACCTAAAAGTCTCAAAACATAAACGAACCTCATTTTGTGTTGTGTACGTGTTTTGCCGGCTAATTGAAAGTGACTGTGCGAATATGAGCTAGATCTCGGACCCTACAGCACAGCCTTGCTAGTTTATTAATATTTTGTAGCAGATTATATTTTCTCTTTAATATTTATTTTTTGTTAAACTGTTCAGTTTAATTTCGAAAAGTAAGATTTGGTAAGCAGCAAATACCTACATATTATTTTCGACCACAATGCTAAATTTACTAATCATTAGTTGGGATAATGGGTTGCTTATCCCATTCTCGAAGGAGTTCACTAAGTGTGGCTGCAAAACTAAGGTGGGCAAGATTTCAAGAGGTTTTACGGTATGTTTTACTTTATACAAATAGGTAAGGTATAATTTAAACTATTATTACATATTTTAGATATGGAGATCTACAGCCGAACTCTCCGGAATCGTTGTCACTGGATACTGTGGAAGATTCTGCAGTGGGGATGCCAGAAAGCAGTGTGAATTTAAGTATTGATCATGCGTGGGGAGCAGACAAGTATGTTGAAATATTTGTTTCTTATTAATCTTATTATACACACATGCATATCACTGGAAACGATGGAAGATTACAGTTACCCGTGACACCTTCCGAAGTGAATTCCTTATAAGATGGATTTGTCAAATATGTCGTACAGTTTCTGGGGAGAATAGTGTCATGTCATTGTAATAAGTGTCAAGCTTTTCCCCTTTTTCCAGAAAGATCGTCATGAATTTTTAGTTTGTTAACATATGTATAATAGACATAAACGTTCATCTGTTATAGTATGACACTGTGACGTAACTGTTCCACTATTCCTCGCGGAAATTATATGTGATAATTTATATACAGGTGTCGTGCTTTTTTCCCACAAAATTATTTTTCTAGTAGAAATTGTCATACTGAGTAAAAAGTTTCATTTGAGTGTCCTATTTATTAAAATAATTCATATACAGGGTCCTGCAACTAAGGTCCCGTCTTCTGTAGCTCCCTTACTCATTAAGCTAAGAGTTTGACATTTTGCAGGCTTACCCTGTACTTCAAGGTACAATTCAAGAAATTATTTTTTATTTTACAGGGTGTTCCAAAAATGAGCAACGCCATGGTAATATATTTTTTTAAATTGCATGCTATTCATTTTTCTGCACATTTGGAAGCCTTTTATGGTTGCCTACATATCACCAAAATTTTATTCTATAACATACTATTGATACTATCGACTATCAAAAAATCTGTCAAATCCTGGCTAACTAGTTTAATTTTAATGCAGACACGATTTATCTCAATCAAATAGATTCTCATGCAGCTAAACTATTACTTTTATATTTTGTATGATAAAGTCATGTGTCTGGCTACATCAGACTTTTTGTTCATGCTGACGGTATATACATATACAGGTGTCCACTTTTTCTCCGCACAATTATTTTTAGAAAGCAAATGTCATTCTGAATAAATTTTGTATAAGGGCTTATTTGTTTTCTCAATTCCTTGAAAAGTTTCAGCCGTTTGAACACGCACCCATAACACTTTACAACGATAGAAAGAAAATCAATTTATTGAAAAATATTTAAAACAAAATCAACAAATTGAATAAGTTAATGAACAAAATGATTCATATGAAGCTCTTTATTAATTTTTTTTCTAGAAAACAGTTCAATTCATTTGGAGGAAAAAGTATCATTATGGACTTTTTGGTTTTCTCAATTGCTTAAGAAGTTTGAGTCGATTGAAATGCGGTTTTGTTAATAACTCAAACGGTAACTTTGTTCTAAATTGAAAACATAATAGGTCTATATGAAACTCTGTGTGTCATTTACTATACTGGATAAAAATTGCCGGGAAAAAAGTGAAAAATGCAAGAGTTACAAAGAAAAACTTACAAAAATATTATGAAATTGAATGTTCGAATAAATATTAAAAATAAGTGTTTTTGGTGTAAACAAATTTTAATAGAAAAATGCTGTTTACCAATAACAAAAGACGTGATATGTTAAGGGTTTATTATTGTTCTCACAGAAATGCCCCATCGTACAATAATGCTAACATCGGACAGAAATGTAGCGGAGCATGGATCGTTTAGTAAACCCAGCAATCCTTATAATCCTCATGGAAATGTTGAAAACGATAAACGTTAGATTACCATAATTCGCAATGCTTCAACTACTGGTTTTTAGATAAATAAAGATCTTCGGATTTTTACGCGGGAAGTAGCCTCTAATTTGGAGTTGCCGCAAACACGTGTTTGGAGATCATTACGAACAAAGAAATTGAAACCGTACAAACCCCACACAAGTCATACTTTGCGTCGTGAGAATAAAATCAGACGTGCGGAATTTTGCATCTGGCTGTCGAAATTTATAAATTTAAAATGTTTAATCGAAACAAGCAGCATTATTGAGCGACAGAAAATCCTAGGCACAACAGACCAATGAGGACATGTACAAAAACGGGTACGGTTCTATCCCTTTAAGAAAATGGTGACCATTTGAACATTTACTTAAAAAATAAGCTTTTTGTTGTACAAACTAGCTTCTTTACAATCTGAATGTTCTTAATCCAAAGCACTCTTGTTCAGTCTGGCGGTCTGTAATCAAGCTCCGGTTGGGTACTTGATAACCACGACAAACAACAAGAAAAATAAATAAGTTTTTTTATGATTAACCAATTATTTAAAAAATAATGCCAACATATTATACATTGCGAAAAAGAGAAAACACACGACTATCGGATAATGCCAAAACTCAACATGACGCCCATAAGAAAAACGAAAATTGGCCATGGTTACGCCACCAGTTTTGATGTTATTTCATATTAAAAAACAACACTGCATTATTTGTTAAAAAGTCGCTAAAAGGAATGTTTGTGTTTCAAATGTCTAGCTACATTTGGTTTTGAATAAAAAATTAAAAACGATATCTTAACATTTCAGTTTTTTGCGGATATCTTCAAAATGATAGCTCAAATTTCTTTACAGATAATTGATCAGCTCAAAAATACGAATCATTGCCAAATTTAAACAAAGGCTCTATCTCCACTAATGCGCGAGCTCTCCATGGGAAGCCTCGAAATTGAATCACCCGGTATATAAGATCCATAAATCAGTTTTCTTAAAATGTCTACTATAACTTGGTGGTCTATCGTCAACAGCTAAAAGGTTATGAAGCATCTAATGTGACATTTGTAACTTATGCACAATATTCATAAATTAATATTAAATATCCAGATTGTTCGATGAAATTCAACAACCCCTCAATTATATATTTTTTCTTTTCATGCAGCTTTTAGTAACAGCATACTTAATAATTTTGATTTATACAAACGTATAATTTGTGATATTTATTTTCGTCAAAGTTAAAGAATTAGTAATTTATGTATAAATCTAAAATTCTTTAAATAATATTTATCAAAGACATTAAATTGTTCATGGTGGTCCAACGCTTTGAAAAACTAGATCGCCTGATTTAGTCGAGTTTGATATGTTACTCTGGAGACATACCTATTGATGAAGAAATTTATGGGAATATTACAACTACGATAGCGGACATGAAGAATAGAAATAAGAGGGCATTGAGATATTTTTCTGGAAACCCATGGAAAATGTAATATTTCCACCGAGAATTTGAAGCAAGACTGAATAATGATTATTTGTTCAGTTTACAATTACCCATTTATTTAATTATTTATTCTTATGAGAGTACAGAAACGTCAGGATTGCTGAAGAACGCTACCAAAGCACCCTTTGTTTTTGTTATCAGTAGTAACTAGAACATCCCCATAAACTTACTCCTTAACATGTCCCGAAATAAATAAATTGAACTGGCGATTTAGCTGGCTACGGCGTTGGACCACTACAACCAAGGATCCATTAAAATTCTTTAAATTATTTAGAACATTACGTAAATAAATAACAAAAATTTTAAACAAGTTTCGACTGGTACCTACTAATAAAACTAAGTCTTGGATGATCATAAATTATTGTTCATTTGTGTAACTCATAGTAGCAGTTTGCAATTACTAAATGTAGCTGCAGGAGAATCATTACATTTGTGCGATTGCTGAATTTCGTCTCGGCAACTAGATATTTTATATTAATTTATGAAATATTTTGCATGCGTATAAATGTTAAATTATATGCATAATAACCTTTTAGCTGTTAACGATAGACCTACCGAGTTAAACATTTTAGGAAAGTTGATTTATCCATCTTTCGAAGTGTGTCAAGATATACAGGCTGTTCTATTTAAAGTTATTTGACATTTAGCAAATCTCCATTTATTCCGGATAAGTCACATTAGAACCGCAAATGAATAATAACTGTGAAAAAATGCCATACTTTTACTATCCAAAATGAGTTCTGTTATTTCTTTATTCTCATTAGTTACCTTAGAACAGGGCCGCGTCTAGGGTTTTACAGACCCTAGGCACACCTGAAATTCCGGGCACCTCAACCTCACCATCGTATATGAAAGAACACCAATAATAAAAATATTTATTTAAGAAATAAGAATCACATTTTAAAACGTGATAACAACTTAAAAGTTGTTAATTTGTATAAAAATTTTAATGAAGATATGGTATTTTATAAACCTAAAATGTTGTTCTTCTGATTTTGGCTTGAATAAATGTTTTCATAATATCATCATGGTAGAGGGTTTTTAGAAAATCCTTTTCATGTTTGGCAAGCGCGATGAGGATTTAGTCCGAAAGTGTACCGCGCAAATAAATTTTTGCCAGCTTAAAATAGAAAACGGACCCTCGGCATTGCTGACTGGTCGTGTTAGAAAAAAATCTTAAAATTATTTCGACATTAAGTAAAGGTGGATTAAAATTTGTTATCTAAAATAAAATTTAACTTCTCTGAAGCAAATCCTATTCTCTGCGATTTCTAATAATAAATAAAACTGTTCTATTTATATTTTTTGTTCATCGACATTTAAATCTGTGTCAGAAGTCTATAGAATTTGGGTAACTGCAATAAAATATGTTTTGCTATTTCTATAAATAAGTGGAACAATAAGTTACTAAAATTATTTTATTCAAACTATAAACAGTGGCTTTATAAGCGAGTTTGGTCAACTAAACAGTTTGGCACTTCTAAAAGCGACAAATCTCTTCTTTTGTCATTTTCAGTTTTTTTTATACTATCTCCCATCCAGAGTCTTATGGATTCTGCAGTTTACGTTACAGTTTTCCTTATTTTTTTCTCCTTAGATAAAAAGCAATTAACGTAAATACTGGATGGTCGCTTTTTGCTCGTTTATTTGAAGAGATACAAGAGTTAAATTCGGGCAAACGCATTTTTTGCTGCTCAAAGCAATTTCCACATATAACAATAAACAGGATTTTGAATTTTCGTTATTAATTTTGTACCCATTTTGGTACCCAAGTAAAATTTTTTTCATTTTACACAATGTTTTCCTGTATATCAATTATTCGCTTTAAGCTTTAAACTTAATTGGTCATTTAGCATTCGACTTTTTTTATTTTTCTTGGTAAAAAAACTACCACGTGATACCATAACAATTCTGTACTTTGTGACGTATTGGTATTACAATTACGGACGAATAATATTTTTGCCAGAACCGGGTCAATCAAAGTGAAATAGTAAAAAATTCTTTCCTGACAGGAACGGCGCGACGCGCGAGATGCCACCACACCGGCGCCAATAGTGTGCGAAGGATTTGTTTTTACTCTGTGTATATCGGTTAATATGCAGACATGAATTTATTGCAAATAGGTGGGGACCCTCTTATTGCCTGATATTTTTTCGTGCGGCGTTCCCGTGCCAGTTGCAGTATAAATAATATAATATAAATATTAATATTTTCAACATGTTGTCTTCAGGGGGGCCCACTCAAGGGGGGGGGGGCCACTTGCCATCGGGCAACCTGGCACCACCTGGCCAGTCCGCCACTAATCATACAATATATAAAATTAATAGTTTAGCTGCATGTGATTCTATTTGATCAAGATCGATCGTGTCTGCATTAAAATAAAACAAGCTAGCCAGGATTTGATAGATATTTTGATAATATCATATAGATACAAAATGATATAAATAATGTTGGTAACAGCAGGCTGTTCCAACACTAACGTTGCGACAATTACTATACTTTATCATACTGCGGATGATAAAGGAATAAGTCACTTCTAATATGTATAGTCTATTATTGTTTTACAGTAAATTATATCATGCAGGAGATGTGGATAGGTTAATACAAAACTAACCATTTTTTTGCGCGGAAAACTTTACCCGTCTTCGATAATTTTATATTACCCGATATATTGTAACAGCAACAAGACTTAAATGGTCTTCAAACACAGTAATTTTCAACACTAGAATTGGACACACAATTAC
This sequence comes from Melinopterus prodromus, assembly GCA_964023965.1. NCBI lineage: Eukaryota > Metazoa > Arthropoda > Insecta > Coleoptera > Scarabaeidae > Melinopterus > Melinopterus prodromus. The sequence continues at coordinate 18,649,545 of OZ030397.1, forward strand.
TCGTGGTACTCATGATAGTTTAACTTATAGGGATGTAGATGCAAAACAGGTAAAAGAATGGTACGCGTAATTGTGTTTCCAACAACAATTAGAACACAATTATATTAACCATTCTGAACAGAGAGGAACTATCGTTTTATTTCTAGGACAAAAATAATTCAACTTGTTGATTACAAGTTTTATTTACCCATCCAATCATTGGCAATAAAACGGAATATTTTATGAAAATGTATTTATTGGGACAAACAAAAAATTGAAAATAATTAAGTCGAAACGGAACATACAAAACTATCCCGCGGTTCTCATGACTTTACAATAATCATAATTATGGGAAATATATTATATCACACCTAGCATCAAATACACAAAAAAGAGACATTTTCACATATATCAATCTTATTTTATCCAATTTGACTATTCTTACTGCATAACTCCTCATACATTCAGAGAAGAGGGGAAACGATAAACTTTATACAATGGAGTTGACGACTCAAAATAAAACGCAACAGTCAGTTAGTGAGAAAACAAGTAAGAGAAATAGAGAGAGAGAAACAGAAAAATATTACTTCAAATATAGGTGCCATTAATAGACACAATGGTGTATCTCAGTGCAAAGTTCTACTATTAAAACAAAATCGAATAAATAACCATTAGAAATCTATATCTGCATAACCGAATCAATAATGGTCTTGTCAGGTAAAAGTACCTCGCCCTGCTGACAAAAGAAAATACGCAGCGGCAATCCCTTAAATTTAACTAAAAACAAACACTTTACTGTGTGTGAATAAAAACAAAACCTTTTTTTGTTTAGTTGTAGCTTAGGTAAAATTTTGAAGATTGGCTATCTTGAATTTTACACCGATCGTTTTAGTTCATTCAAGCAGACTGCTCCTGGCCGTTACTCTCTTGAGATTTCATCACATCTGGTAGATCCGGTGGTGCTGAGTATGGAGAAATTTCCAGTGGTTCAAATGGACCATCGTTATCCCTATAAAAATAAGCAACGTGTTAATTTAAAAAAAAAAACCCAATGCACAATCTGCCAATGGAAGCAACCTCATTAACATAGTTGGCTTTAGTAAATGGAGGTTAGCCCGACAGTTCAGAGTGGTTTAGAGTAATCATTCAGTGCTACCACAGCAACTTTAATCAACTTAGAGCATGTGCTTAGCGTTCGTTTGGCATTTGTATTCTGTTCGTTGGCACTCGTCCAAGTTCTGGAGATTAACCTAAGTTACTTTGAGCTATGGATGGGTATCGATGTAACGATGTTTCTAAAACATCGATATTTTTTCTCGATTTTTTTTATCGATGTTTTTCTCATCGATAATTTTTCTGTCGATGTTGTTGCATATCAATGTTTCTACGCCGATGTTTCACTACCGACGTGTTTGCAACTAGCATGGCGAAATAGCAGTGTTTGAACTATAACACAATTGACCTTGAACACAATGTTTTTCTTTACAGATAACAGGCCTCCAACCTTGTTTAAAGAACATGAATGACAATTTGATACACAAGTCTCAAAAAAAAAAAAAAAGAATTTCTTTGAAAATAAACCTGAGATTTTAGAGGAGCTAGTATTTTTAATGTTGTTTTAGAGAGGATGATGGGTGGAAAACGTATGTTTTCCGTCTTCGTATAAGAACTTTTTAAACATCGGTTCAAGCAGAAATTTATTCAAAAGATAAGTCCACACTAAGGCAGTGTTTTTCAATAAACTGACGTTTATCCGATCTATGTTCTACTTTAGATCGCCGTTTACTGTCAGTGGGTTTTTCAATTCTGTGTGTGCATTAGTTGGGCCAATCGTAGTTTATCTTATTGGGGCTAACATCACATCGCTTTGTTTGGAGACGTCAGTTACTTGACATCCATATATAACCGTACTGACTAATAGATCGTACAAATCGCGCAAGATCGTTGCCGGTATATTCCAAGGAAATATAATAGTGAAGGGAATCTCCGCCATGGAGGCTGCCACCTGTCATCATCAAAACTCGGAATCTTACAAAAAATCTATGTCGTCACACTGCTCAAAGTGATTTACTCTTTCCCCACCACTCAGATACGTCTGTTTTCTGGTATCATTTACAAAATCTAACAAAAATATTTGTCATTATCCTGGTTGTCTGAAATATCTATAGTAGTTATGTGGACACAGCTGACAGCAAATTTCCCATGATTCCGTGATGAATCGCCGTTCAAGCAAGATAAACGGCCCACGACAACGGTTTACCTGAGAACAACGATTACGTCTTAAGCTATGATTGAAAAACCCATAAAATTCTTGAACGGAGATATAAACACCGTTTGGGGTTTTGAGCTGGTATTGAAAAACTCGCCCTAACTGTTCACAATTTGTATTGTTTTATGATATCTTCATAAGTTCGGGTAAAAGAATTTTCAGAGAATCGAGGTCTATCAATAAGAGCATTATTATTATACAACAGAACATATACAATTATCGAACAAAACAAACAAAATTGACAGAGCTTTTTCACATTACACAACTAACTTTATTTTACATCTGTTAATTTTCTATTATTATAAACATGTGTGATTATGCACAGCAATGCGTTATCAATTTATTTAAGAATTTCGTTTTTTTCTTGTATTTTATGAATGTAATGTAAGCATAAAATGCTGTTAATGTAATATGTTTGTGGGCGGGCTGGTCGCAATCAAATACGTAGATATTCAAATGTTGATTTATTAGTGGACTGTATAAAATATATTACATGCGTGCGTACACTATGACAGCCCAGCAGCAACTGCTCTGAACTGAACTGAGCTAACGACGATATACCCCACTAACTCGGACACAGATGGCGCCACTCACTAAACATTTCAAACATTCTCCCCCCTTTTGAAAGGTACTTTCAAATGAATATTATAATAGGTAAGTATAATACAATAAAAAAAAGGTAAGTAAATAACATTACAAATGTAACACAAATTAGAGTGAAATACAATAAAAAAAGGTAAGTAAGCAATATTACAAATGTAACACAAATTAAAGTGAAATACAATACGAAAAAGGTAAGTAAGCAATATTACAAATGTAACACAAATTAAAAATTAAATACAATGCAAACAAGGTAAGTAAACCATATTACAAATGTAATACAAATTAAAAATGAAATACAATACAAAAAAAGTAAGTAGAACAACATTAAAAATGTAATACAAATTAAAATATCTTCTTTTTTCAGTTTTCGTTTGTGGCTTCGGAACATGGCAAAACACATATTCGTCCAACTGCTCGTTTGACCACACCTGAAGGAGTCTTCAAAGAAATAACACGCACAATGCCATCACTTCCTGGATGAACATCTTGAATGCGTCCCATCTTCCATCGTAGGGCAGGTAAATTGTCCTCCTTTATCAGGGCGCGTTGTCCAATTTTAAGATTTTTTCTTTCCTTTTGCCATTTTGTTCGAGTTTGCAACTCTGCGATGTATTCGAGTGACCAACGCTTCCAAAAGTGTTGTTGGTCTTGTTGTATATACTGATATCTTGACAGTCGATTTATTGGTAAATTTGTCAAATCTGGATCAGGTAATTTCATAGAGTTTCGTCCAATGAGGAAATGTGATGGTGTCAAGGCTTCACAATCGTTTGGAGAAGGACTCAAAGGACATAAGGGTCTTGAATTAAGAATTGACTCAATTTGCGTAAGTACAGTCAAAAAATCCTCAATTGTGATTAATGTAGTGCCCAAAACTCTCCGTAAGTGATGTTTTGAAGATTTAATACCAGCCTCCCAAATTCCCCCAAAATGCGGACTATAAGCTGGTATAAAATTCCAACTTACGTGCTCTCTACTTGTCTCTACACTTATATCATTGTGACTCAACTTTAAAAATTTTCCTAAATCATTTAGCTTTGACGCTGCGCCAATAAAATTAGAACCAGTATCTGAATATAATTTTGCAGGTTTACCCCTCCTTGCTACAGAGCGTCTGAAAGTTGCTATAAATGCATCTGTCGTCAATTCAGTTACAGGTTCAAGGTGAACTGCCTTAGTACTAAGACATATAAATAAACATATATACGTTTTAAAAGTTTTGCTACCCCTTCCTGGATTTCTTTTAGTTTGGAAAGGTCCAGCATAATCGACACCTACATTATTGAACGGGTAAGTAGCTTCAAGTCTATAATCAGGTAAGTTGCCCATAAATGGGTCAATAGATCTGGGTTTGGCCTTAAAGCAAGTGACACAATTTCTTGTAACCGATTTAACCAGATTCCTCCCCCCTATGGGCCAATAATGTGATCTTATGGATGCCAACATAAGTTGAGGACCACCATGTAATAATCGTAGATGTTCCCCTTCAACTAATAATGTGGTTAAACGATGCTTTCCTGATAACAACAATGGATGTTTTTTGTCAATATGAAAATCTGAATTTTTTAATCGTCCACCCACTCTTATTAGCCCTTCAGAATCTAAGAATGGGGAAAGCTGCCTAATACTAGCTTGTAAATTTAAACCTTCCTTGCCTTGTAAATATGAAATTACATCTTGAAAACTTTCCCCTTGTGATAATTTGACCAATTTTTTCATAGCATTATTTAATTCGATTGCAGTTAAAACTCCATATTGTCGATTTTCCTTAGGTTGCCTTATATTATTAATAAATCTAAAACAATATGCACTAATTCTTTTAAGCTTGACTATTGAATTTGTATAGTTAAAAGGAAACACTGAACCAGTAACAGTAGTCAAGGAATTTGTTATGTTCTTTAATTCTGGAACGTTAGTATTTTCAAAAGTTAAATTTGTTTTCGGCCAATTTTTCTTTGGTGTACTTAACCAATGAGGTCCGGACCACCAGATTGAATCCTTTAGTTGTTCCGGATATACTCCTCTGGATATTAGATCAGCGGGATTTTCCTTACTTGAAACATAATGCCAATTATTAATGTTTGAGTTATCTTGAATTTCAGCAACCCTATGGGCAACAAATACTTTTAAGTTGTTAGCATAAGTGTGTAACCAGTTCAGTACTATTGTAGAGTCGGTCCAGTAATAAATATCACTAATGTTTAAATCTGTTCCCGCTAATACCTTCTTAATTAATCTAGTTGATAATAATGCTGCGCACAGTTCTAACCTTGGAATTGTCAATTTCTTTAACGGTGTCACCTTTGACTTTGCACATAACAAATTGGTTAAGATATTTCTATTTTGTGTTATAATTCTGATATAAATACAAGTACCATACGCTGACTCTGAGGCGTCGGAAAATGCATGTAACTCCAATCTTTCAACGTTAACATCTAATACATATCGTGGTATTATAATATTGTTTAAATAATTTAACTGTCCCTTTAATTTTTTCCATTTTTGAGAAATGGTAGTTGGTAACTTATCATCCCAATTCAATCCTTTAACCCAAATCTCCTGTATTAAAATTTTAAAAATTACTATGCATGGTCCTAGCAGTCCTAGCGGATCAAAGATTTTTGAAATATGAGACAAAATTATTCGCTTTGTTTCAACTTGATTATTAATTTCACAAACATCATAAGTCAATTGATCATTCCCTGGCAACCAAACTAATCCCAAAGTTCGTTTTTCTTGATTTGAATCTAAATTTAATATATTATGCCTTTCCTGTGTAATTGAATGCAATCTGTCCTTTAGACAAGCATCATTCGTAACCCACTGTCTTAAATTGAAACCTACTGTGCTTAGTATTATATTAAGTTCGTTATATAATTTTAATGCATTTTCAATAGTATCAGCACCCGTTAACAGGTCATCAACATAAAAATCTTTCAATATAACCATACTTGCATTTTCATACTTATCTCTGTGTATGTATGCTGCTTCGTGTAGTGCCCGTATAGCTAGGTATGGAGCCGAAGTAGTCCCATACGTTACCGTATTCAAAGTATAATGCTTTATTGCAGTATTAGGATCTCCTCGCCATAAAATTCTTTGGTAATCTCTCTGAGTGGGATTTATTAAAACTTGACGGTACATTTTTTCTACATCTGCGGACAAAACATATTTATGTAATCGGAATCTTAAAAGAATATATAACAATTCATCCTGAATGGTAGGACCAGTGTACTGAGTTTCATTTAATGAAATACCTGTCGATGTTTTACATGACCCATCAAAAACCACCCGGAGTTTAGTTGTGATGCTACTATTTTTTAAAACACCATGATGTGGTAAGTAATATGCCTGATGAATATTATTATATGGCCTCTCGATCTCAGTCATATGTCCTAAATCTTCATATTCTTTCATGAATGATACATATTGTTGTTTAAAGTTTTTATTTATTTGTAATTTTTTCTCCAAATTTTTAAATCTACTCAATGCCGTTTCATATGAATCTCCTAATTTAGAAATTGTTTCGTTAAACGGTATATCAACAATTAATCGTCCTGAATTATCTCTTTTGGTAGTTTCTTGAAAATGTTTTTCACAATATGAATTATCATGTATTGTTACATTCGAGCATTCTTCAATTTCCCAGAATTTCTTTAAGTCATTCTGTAATTCGGTTCCAGTCACAAGATTGCAATGTAGTAGTCTCTTATTAGTTTCATTAGATTTGAACGGTCCAGAAACAATCCAGCCTAGCCTTGTTTTCTGAATTATTGGATTGCCCTTGCCAAGTTTTAGTTGTTCTGGACAAATGAGGTCCCAAAAGATATTAGCACCAAGCAAAATATCAACTTGACTGGATTTATTAAAGTCCACATCACTAAGCTGTATACCTTCGGGTATCTTAAAATGCTCAATACTATATGTTTTAAATGGTATATTATCTGTAATCTTATCTATAATAAAACAAGTGATTTGTCTATTAAAGTATGAATTCAAAGACTTCAATGTTACGTAAGTTTTATATTTGATATTACACTCCTTTTGATTTATTCCTATGACCGATATATCAATAGGTATCCTTTTCAATTTTAATTTATTACAGATATCAGACGTAATAAAATTTCCTTCTGACCCACAGTCTAGTAAAGCTCTACAATTTATTGACATTCCAGAATTTGATTCTATTTTAACTTGCGCTGTAGATAATAAAATATTTGAACTCATAACATTATAATGTACTAGAACCTTTTGTGTCGCTTTTTGTTCACCTTCCTGTTTATCTAAGTGTATAAGAGTATTGTGCTTCTTTCCACATTTTCGGCAACCAGAATGTGTACAATTAAAACTCATATGATTACCCTTAAAACAGTTTAGACATAATTTCTTGGATTTTATTTCGTTTATTCTATCTTGAATGTTTAATTTCAGTAACTTCTCACAATTATAAACTAAATGATCCTTTCCAGAGCAAAATGTACAAGGCTTATTATTTGCTGTAACTAAAGTGTGCGTTTTTATTGTGGGTTTCCTATTTTGATTTTCTAATGTTTCCAAAATATCACATCTATTTTTTATAAATGACTTTAATTCTTCGAATTCTGGAAATTCGTTGCTCTTTTTACTTACTTCCCATTCTCTTTGAGTCTGCATATCTAATTTATTTGATATTAAGTATATTAAAATGGTACTCCAGTCATTCACACTTTGCCCCAATGCGCCTAATGCCAAAATATGCTTAGAAAATTCGTCCAATAACTTTCTTAAATCTGCTGCAGAGTCATTTTTTACTGTAGGCAAATTAAATAGAGCCTTTAGATGATTATTCACTAAAATCTTTTTATTATCATATCGTTCGCATAACAACTGCCACGCGACAGCATAATTTGCCTCAGTAACTTCTAGTGATTTTATAATTTGAGCAGCTTGGCCGCTTAACGTCGATTTTAAATAATGCAATTTTTGACTGTTACCAATATTATCATTTAAATGAATAATTGATGTAAAAATATCTTTAAATTCAATCCATGTTTCCAAGTTACCTGAAAAAGATGGTAACTGGATGGTAGGTAATTTGATATTATCTTTGAAACATTCCCCAGAACCTGTAACTTCATTTGATTGAGTCAAAAATTTAGCTCGAGCAAGGAGAGAGTAATATTCAGTTTGAAAGCATGTTCGTTGATTATATTCTATTTCTAATTGATCCTCATCACAAATATCTTCAATAGTACCTTGTATTTCTAAAAATTCGACAAAATTCCTTTCAAAACTAATTAATCTATCTTTAATTTCTATAACTTCATTGGTTTTAATTTCATTTTCATTTAATGTTTCTAAATATGCCTTAAAATCGGCCAATGTGCGTTTTTTCCCTCTGCGTCTGCGTGACAAAACAGACATATCCTCCATTATTGACTGTAGTTACCCAAATCGAATCAATCTCAATAATAGAAATAGGAAAGAAATATATGGAATAAAGGAATGGACTATCTTACTCTTTTTTATCCCGATGCAAATCTAAATGCTTCTTGCCTTGATTGCTTGGATTTCTTCTGATTAATTCTTCGTAATTCGACTCTATTCCCCTTTTTCCGCTGGATGCAGGCTGCACGCGGTGAAATAGAAGTCGCCCAAACGAGTTGCGGCTGTCCCGATATCGTCTCGATGCTGGCAACGGTTAAACCTTGAAATGGTCCGCTGGCTCGAATGCACGATGCCGGCTGGAACGGTGTACTGCGTAGAACGTATTTACCCTTAAATGTTGTTGATTGGATTCTTGATCGCAAATTATCCTGGCTCGTCGGACCAAATGTTTGTGGGCGGGCTGGTCGCAATCAAATACGTAGATATTCAAATGTTGATTTATTAGTGGACTGTATAAAATATATTACATGCGTGCGTACACTATGACAGCCCAGCAGCAACTGCTCTGAACTGAACTGAGCTAACGACGATATACCCCACTAACTCGGACACAGATGGCGCCACTCACTAAACATTTCAAACATAATAAACAAACTGCAAGTATCACGGTGGTGTATTTTTACTTGAACTCTAAATAGTGAACAACCTCGATGGAGTGACAAAGCCCTTCATCAATTAGTCCACTATATCGAGACTACACTATATGTAATAAATTTATCACCTAGACAGGAAGTATGCCAGGGGAAAGACATAGATCAGACAAGAAATAATATTCTGACAGATCTAATCAATTAGCAGGTACATTATTTCACTTCTTAGAGGAAATATATAGTAAAAAAAACAATAATAAATTATAACAAATTGCGAGTTGTTAGGGGAGAGACGACAGTAACTGTACTAAACACAGATGTCACGTTGTTCCGTCACTCTCACTGACCAGAGAGAGTGTTTGTTGTCTGGCATTACCAAGGGCATTACTTGATGTTTATACCCTTGGGCGACAGGCCCCAGAGGCATAACGGTCACACTCTGGGCGTAAACGTCCGTTTAATACCCTTGGTTCATAATTAACAATTCCAACATATGCTTTAAAAATAAAGAAGTTAATACACAAGGTAGTTTTACTGTCCCTGAGATAACACAGTGATAATATTTATAATCCGTAAACCATAAATACCATAAATATGTGTATAACTGTATTCCCATTTTTGTAGATCTCTACTATTGTCAGTGTTGCCACAAGCCAGCAACTGATTTCGGTAGATTGGCCTGTAGGTTTTCGGTATATATCGTACTTTATCGGTACATTTTTTAAATGCGTTTATATACGTATATTTCAAGTAAAATATGATAGTTGCGTATTCAGTAAACCAATTAGAAAATAGTATATTATTCTATGAGCAAGTAATGTAAGCAATTTCTCACGAGAACGAAGTTTGCAGCACGAGCCGTAGGCGAGTGCTGCAAAACGTTCGAGTGAGAAATTGCCATTACTTGCGAATGGAATACTATACTTTTTCTACGACCATGCAACGAAATTTTATAAATTAATTTTTGTGTATATAGGGACAGCTGTATGTCACTATGACGGTTTACAGGATTTTGACAGATTAAAATTGTTTGGTGCGCCTTGTCACTTAGCGACGTTGTCAATGCCTTGACAATGTCGCTAAGCAGTGTATCAACAATTTGGAAATGAAAAAACCAGAGCTGTGATTGGTTCTAAAGCCGTGAGGAATGAAATATTTCTCACTACTGGCGGGGTATGAGGAGCCAGGAATGAAATATTTGTCATGTGTGTGGGGAATGGTTAGTATTACTTATCATAAATTGCCATGATAATGAATGCATTCCTCAATAGGAGTAGAAAAAGATATTTGTTACATACCATCTTTACTTACTTTCTTTACTTTACTTTCTTGCTCAAATTTAACTTTAGATGGGAACCCTCCTGTGGCAAACTACAAAGTGAAAGATTGTTTTGCAATTGAAGTGCACATTTGAACATGTACTTGTGTAGAACTATGTTTTGTTAGTGCATCTTTTCTGCTGGATACTTAATGTCTTTATTACAAGCAGTACACTTCTCGAACATATTGCAGTTACGGCTTGCACTAAGCTTCGAGTTCTGGTAAATGTTCCCATTCTGGTTTGTAGACCTGGTCATATTGTTTTCTTCTCACACCAGTACTAGTACCTTCACCTGCACTATCGGTCATTTTGCGTTTGTATTGATTAATTATGTAAAAACAACGGTGTGCGTTAGCACCCAGACAACGATAAACTTTCTGACGCGATCCAACTTATTTGCTATCGGCATCATACCCATATGCTAGGTGGAGTTTCTTATTCGGGGAATATCCAAGCTATGTCGCAGTAGAGAGTTTGCATCCCAATAAGATATATGACGAGCTCGGTTATATCGAAAAATTTCTTTCTTTCATTCATATACATCTCACTCTTACACACAGACCGGTGATAATACTGTGCATCCAAAGTATCCATAAAGGATTACAAACGTTACACTAATTTTTGGTAGAAAATACAAGGAAATCGTTAGATCTGTAGAATGTATTGAAATTCTGTAGATCTACCGATAAATCGGTAGCTGTGGCAACACTGACTATCGTCGTGTTTTCAACAATTTTTGTGCATCAGAATAACAAAAGAAGAACCCCACCTGACGGACAATCCGATAAGAGCAGGACTCTGCGCTTTGGCCGTGCTGGAAGTTAGCGCATAGTCCTGTAACATCTTGTCGTCCTCCATGATTAGGTTATCCTTGTTGCGTAATTGTTGGTTCTCCGGGGGCACTTTCAAGATCCCTACAAACATGCAAATTGTCAAGTCATTATGCTAGAGAAAGGTAGCAAAACTCACCTTCAATGATCTTCTTCAGCTCGAGTACCGTGGTGGTATCCTTGGCGTCGGTGAATATCGTCAGTTTCTTTCTTCTTATCATTAAAAATACGTCCTAAAAATCCAGACGTACAGGTTATGTTTTGAATGCAAAAAGTGTCAAGGGCGGACGAGCCGAAAAGGCGGTTCGGTGCGCAAAATGTTCTTACCATGGTGGCTGCCGTTTGGTGATCGAGTTCAAAACGATTTCTTAGTATTTAATAGAGAATTTACTCATTCTAATTGCACGGAAAGTGTAAACTGCACCATTAGTGACCATGGACACCAATGGATACAAATATTAAAATGTGAAATGCAAACTAACGCAAATGGCATACGATTCAATGCTGCCAACTACAAAAAACCGCAATTCAATATGCGCATGTGTAAAATGCAAAGCAAATTGTAATCAAATTGCCCAAATTTAGAAAAAGCTTATGAAAATTAACGATGTACGGTCGTATTTATATACTATTTATCCGTATACCTATAACCAAGAACTACCTGTAAAAAATATTTACTCAAATCAACTTTAAGAGCCCTGCACTACCTTGCTGCACAATTGCAAGAGATGGCGACACTCTTCGTAAAGCCGAGAATACCAGGAACACACGGCAGTGGCGGATTGGGTCCAAGCATTTTAGTTGGATTTTAGGGCCCACCTAACACTAAAACTCAATATATTTTTATTGGTATAATTAAAAGTCCAAGAATATTATATGTAATCTATAGAAATATTTTCCTTACTTATGTCTTAAATAACAAAGCTTGCCCAGTGAGAGAGTGTTTCCTCAATTCTTTAAAACCTAAACTTTATTTGTGCGTCATGTATAATATGTTTGATAATATGAAGTTGCAGAAATATAAAGCAAATATGACACTCTCGAACCTAGAAGCTTATTCCATCCGTGAATATGAGTTTTTTAAGAGAATTTCAAAGATAGAATTTTTTTTAAATTTAAAATTGCGGTCCTAATGTGGCTGAAGCAAACGCAAATAATTACATAATGACTACAACAACGATGAGTATGGTAATTAAGCGTTTAGTATAGAAGAATATCAAAATTGCGGAATCAATCTATGGCCGAGTCAATAAATATTAAAATACAGCGATCATGATGAAATCCATGTTCTATGTACATATTTTGGTTCCTTTTATATTCCCGAAATATTCAATAAAAAGTATAAAATATCCCGTAGGTAGGTTGTAGGTATCTCTTTTTATAAGACATTCATAGGCGACGTCAGTGCCGGATTTAAGGGAGGGCTGACTGGGCTGCAGCCCAGGGGCCCCCACCAAAAAGGGGCCCCCACCAAAATATAACAACACATATATATTAAAAATAAAGCTGCACAGGTGACCAAAAATAAAACCAGCACCAAAAGTATTAACACTTCTATTGAAATCATGTGTATAAAGTACAGAGTGATCTAGAATGACGAAGGACAGGTTGAATTTCCAGCCACATTGATTAATTTTATTTTTATTTTATTTTATTAATATTATTTTATTTATATTATTAATTTTATCTTTCATTAATTTTATGTTGGTAATGTTTGCAAATGACAGCTATTATTTTTGTTCAGTGGCGTACGTATTCGTTCTTGTATAGGGATTCTTAGGTAATCGTATAAATTGAAACAATGAGGGTGTGGAAGTCTTTTAGCGTTGGTGAAGACATTGGACATGAATAAAACTTTAACAAAAGAGCATATTTTAAAACTACTGTGTATTTCATAAATACAATATGTATAACAAATATAATCGAATATAATAAAAATAATATACCAAATAATAAAATCCTCCCATATGTAATCAAATGAAAATAACCCGTTATTAGATACATATTTAGTCAAATAAAAATCATCTCTCATATCTTAAATCAAATAAAATAGTATTTATTACAAATTAAATGCCAAAGAGATATCATAACCTGTATGGCATACCATCTTAGTAACACTAAATACGTGGCGGGAAATTCAAACTGTTCTTCATCATTTTAGATCATCCGTTAGAGTGATCAACTCCCTATTTGAGCGGGCAGTCCTGAATTTTGATCACATGTCCCGACTGATAAAACGTCCCGAATTTTACGCTTTTACGAAAATGAGCTTCATTTATAACAACATATTAGCGTATTTAGTTGGTAGCCTAAATAGTAAAAAACTCATTAACTTTTATGTGGAAATACAAAAATATACAAAAAATGAAGAATCGACTATATATTCCTGAGAAGAACAGAACTGCTGTAAGTATATAGAAATTTAGTCAGTCACGATTGACCAAATTCTGTATTAAATCTTGTTGACAATATACTGTCTTTGCGTTCATGATTGTAGGTATTACATAGAAAAAAAGGTATTTCTAGTTATAGAAATGCAGCACATGATTAATCTGTTTTCGTAATTTAGTCGAACTGATGTTAATTTATTTTAAATTTGGTAAAAAATAGTTAAAAAAAACTACTGAAAACCAGCTGCACTACTCCATATAAAACAAACTGAAAATTGTTATTATCAGGTTGCAATTCAAATAAAAACAATTATTAACTTCATTGGGTCTGAAAAATCATATTTCACTCATATTTTTAGACGTTCTTCTTAAATCTATAAAAAGATTTATGCTATGAATAAATCGTAAACAACCGAAAATCCAATGCAATTTTAGAAAAAAACGTCTGTTATTGGAAATCAGTGGAAAAAAAGGTCGGATAGAACATTTGTTTTTGTTAGTTTTTATTGGATGGAAAAACTACTTAAGATGCAAATTTGTTGTTTCAACTATTCATAATATATTATATACCCCCCCCCCCCGGAATCGCAGCGTCCGCCCTTCGAGTATTAAAAAGTTGTCACCCCAGTGTAAAGTGGCGAAGTATATTTGACATTTTAGGTGTTTACAATCAAGTAATGTTCTTATATGTTTAAGGATCACTGGTGCATATTTTCTAGAACCCCACAGCTTTTGTACTCAAGGGCCCTCACAGCTTTTTCTGGCTAGGGCCCCCACAGCTTTTCAGCCCAGGGGCCCCCACAGTCCTAAATCCGGCACTGGGCGACGTTCCAAGGGGGGCAAGATTTTGTTTTTAGTAATAACGGGCGACGTTGTGTGATTGACTATACTGTTAATTATTTTGTAGCATTTTCGTCTTGTTTTATTTGCTGTAAATGACCTTGATAGAGACCTATTAGTATTGATTAGTTAATATTCAAAATGAGGCACAACAAATATGAAAATAAAAAAATATATAAAAAACACAGCCCTTATTGTTGGTTAAATTTAAATTGCATTTACCCTGACAAATCTCTGTTGCTTCTATGGTTATTATTATTTTATGTTATTAACCACGGTTGTGACCCCTTTATAAACGACAACTTATCTATAGCAATTAACATATTGAGAAGTAAATTGCAAGAAATTTTGTTGCCTTAATATTGTTTATTAATGTGTTTTTAATAATTTTTTCTACTTTGCGTTCGTTATGAACTCATAACGAAACCGGTTTCGGTGTCGTTATGAAAACACTAGATCACAAACATTTGGTAACTTTTAGCTTTCCAAGATTGATGAAATTGACGTCAAGTGTCAGGTAAGGCTGACATCTGAATCGCTATTGGCTCGCCTCAATCATATTTGTGAATCTTACTACAACTACCAACTGTTGAAGAAAAAAATTACACTAGATTGTTAGATGACAACCGCCATGTTTGACATTTATGTAAAATTAATGTCGCAAAGTAGAAAAAATAGTATATACCACTCGTTTTATAAGACGTATTGGCGCACTCGTTCCAAACGACTCGTGCGCCAATTATTGTCTTATAAAACTTGTATTATAATATACTATTTATTAACGCATTTGTTTGTAATATTTGTTTGAGAATCATTGAACTTTTATCATTAATTTATTAATTTTAGATTTGGTCCGATTGCCAACCAACATTGTAGAATTTTTATTACTTATTAATATGCTGAAGTCAATATGTATAATATGGAAAAGGTTTATCGACGGTAAGATATTCAAGGAAAAAGGTTATTTATCGGGCAATTCCGTCATTCGAAGAAGCAACCGTAGACACGTGTCCATCTTACTCCTTGGCTATACCGTACTGATGAGGACTAATAGTCCGAAACACGTGTCTACGGTTGCTTCTTCGAATGACGGAATTGCGCGATAAATAACCTTTTTCCTTGAATATGTATAATAAACAATTGGCACCTTTGAAAACCAAAAATACAGGCACAAAATAAACACAACTGATAATTTAATTCTGTAATTCTGTCAATCGAGCATCCGATAAAAAGCCTTAAAAACAAATTGTTAAATAATAAAAAGGCGACAATATTATTTTCAAATTTAACCACATTACCGAGAAACAATTACTAAATATAGAGAAAAAATTGACGAATTTGAAAATTTTGTGATACCGATCAACGACAGCAAAATACAAAATTGTTATCTGGACAA
The DNA here is from genome assembly GCA_964023965.1 of Melinopterus prodromus. Taxonomy (NCBI): domain Eukaryota; kingdom Metazoa; phylum Arthropoda; class Insecta; order Coleoptera; family Scarabaeidae; genus Melinopterus; species Melinopterus prodromus. Next base: position 18,665,190 of record OZ030397.1, read on the forward strand.
ATTTTTGAATGACCTCATGCCCGGAAATGTATTGTTTGAACGCTGCGCTGGCGCTGGAGTTAGTCGGAAGATTGAATTAATTTTACAAACAGCATAGAGAAAATAGTGTCATGTACATAACATAGGCCGATACTTTAAGAACCAAATAACATTTGTGTGACGGGGCGTTTGGCCAATTTGGGTTATCTTTAATTCGCTTTAGAGACGTTAAACAAATAAATATGTAGATACATATTATTTGGTTAATAATATGGTGACATACAGGCAGGATGTAATTTTTAAATAAATCAAAAATTACTGCCACAACCTGGATTTGAACCAGGGACCTTTGCGTTTCTAGCAACTACCACTACTTCCTTTCCTGGATTTATGACAATTATATCTAACAAATGTCATAGGCCTCAGTAGCTCAGATGGGAGAGCATTGTGCTAGAAACGCAAAGGTCCCTGGTTCAAATCCAGGTTGTGGCTGTAATTTTTGATTTATTTAAAAATTACATCCTGCCTGTATGTCACCATATTATTAACATATAATATTAATTTGGCAAAATATGTCGTTAAACATTTCAGAAAGAAATTTCAGCTACATTTCAGTTCAAGAAAATAAAACGAATAAAACTACATAAGATAACCCTTATGTTCATAAGAAAAATATTAAAGATATCTTGAATGTTAATATCTTTTTTTAACCCCCAAAACCCTCCCCTGGCTACGCCTATGGTTATTCTGCAAAAAATAATACAACTGATGTTCAAACTATGCGATTTATAAGTTGTACAGATGTGGTGGACAAACTGTACTAAAATTGCATGCGATTTTTCAAAATTCATGTAAAAGTATCTTTAGTTGATTTTTTCAATGTCTTTTATAAATCTTGCATCTCGCAATGTAGTTATTATAGTTACCGCTGTACCTAGTTTAAAAAATTCCTAAGGCAATTTTAACATATGCAACCGAAAGCTCCGCCGTTATTTGGGTTGCATACTCACCGGCACATCGGCACATCACATCAACATAACCTCCATTTTTTATAAAAAGTTAACGATTAAGGGTTAACGTTAACTTCCGTTACATTTGTAACAAATTAACGGACTATCAGTTAACGAAGTTAACTTCTTCGTTAACGGATTAACGATTAACAAAGTTAACTTTCTGATTAACTTTGCTCAGCTTTGCCCAGTACATTTGTGATAAACAGCTAAGCAGTGCAAAAAAGTGCGAAGTAATGAAACCTAATAAGTATGATTAAATGAAAGCTCAAACATGGTCATTTTGGACTACAGCACAAAGTCGCAAACTTGGCAAACATCGAAAAAACGTGATTTCCCGGCCTCAAAAAGTACCCAGCCTCGATTAAGAATCTCTTCCTACACAATATCCTATAGTATGTAAAATGTAAATAGGGATTTTTTAATTCAAGACGGGGGGCAAGCGCCTATACATCACCGATTATTTTGGGTAAAGTTGGATGTAAAATCCAGGGGGCAAGCGCGCCCCCCCCCCCCCTCTGCCCATATGTAACGGCGCCCCTGAAGACATTCTGCGTCGTATTAATTCATTTGGCCACTCATACACCACTTGGCGTATTATAAAATAAAATACTAATAAACTTGAGCAAATTAATTACTATTCTATCTATTCCTATTGCTATTCATTCAACATTCCTTTCCATTATACATATACCGTGGGCTGCAGACCCCCCGGTCGTACCGCCACTGCTATGCATCCTAGTAGCGAGTACCGAACACAGTTTCATAACAATGCGCAAGGTCAGCTACTGCCTATACTGCCCACTGTCTCGTCAGCAGCTGACACCGTCTAAATCGTTGATAATTTCTGGCCAGTACCTCGGCATGCTAGTACATCGAAACACACACAGTGTGTTTAGTGCACGTTTAGTGTTTAAATGACTTAAATTCTTAAGTCATCTGGCTGTGTAATCTACAAGTCTCATTCCGCCAGTAACATTGTTCTAGTTACTGGCACAACTTTTAACTTTTGCAACGCGATGTCTCGTTGGGGAGATGAAAAAACACTACGTTTCGTGTTATTTTATCGAAGTTATCAGTGTTTGTGGGATACAAAATGCCCATTATATAAAAATAAAATAGCACGGGAGAACGCCTATGTAAGGCTTTTGGAGGATATGGAAGAGCCAAATTTATCGCTGAAGTTTATTAAAAGCAAAATAAAAAGCCTGCGCTCAACATACCAACAGGAACTAAAAAAAATTAATGATTCCGTGCGATTGGGGGTTGGTGGCGACGATGTATATAAACCATCTTTGTGGTGGTTTGAAGAAATGCATTCTTTTATGGGCGATTCAGTTGAAACAGGAAAAATATCAACAGAGGTGGTAAGCATATTTCCAGATTTTTAAGGTTTTCATAAAGAATATTTATTCCAGTCTTTTATAGTTATTTTCCGTCTATCGTTTATTTATGAGTCAGTATAATGAATGCAAAATCGTTTATTAAATAGCTCTAGGGCAGCGTTTCCAAACCGGGATTCCGCAGAACCCTGGGGTTCCGCTAGATGTCGTCAGGGGTTCCGCTGAAAAATAGTAACATAAAGCGGTGGCGGTCGCCTGTTCATAGGCACATTATTCAGTGTTATTTTTATGTATTATTTTAGCATGGGATTATTATTTTATATACTGGATTAATAAACAATGTCAATCCATGAATAATTTTGATTTGGAGCTCTTCTAACCCAATAAACCACTGTTATATCGATATTGGATCCAAAGGGCACATTCTAGATTATGTATTCATTAACTACACTTGACAATATTACTTACAATTTCTGTTACATATAAACAAAATAACCTCTAGAAAACAACAATCTGGCAGAGTTATTGGTCAAACTCTAACATTAATTGTTTTCAATATATTTGCCTTTCCAAATGTGTGACAAAATAAACCTGTAATTTGAATCTGCTGCTCATAATGGTACTTTAGAAGATGGAGATGAAGAGTTGTAGGTGGTGGATTTCAATATGATCTTTCATTCCAGATAAGTAAATAAACTATTACCAGACAAGTTCTAAGTTTCTATAACGAAAATTATGTCGGTCCCATTCATAGAAAATCAATAAATATACAGTGATTTGCAATTCTAGACGAAAATTTATGCCGACGGGAATTCCTTTGATTTCAAATTTCGTAACTGCATTTAATTAAATAAAAAATAATTAAATTAAATTGGAGAAAGTACTAATTTTGACAATGAAACAAATTTAAAGGTTCTTCACATATTTTTATGTATAATTTGGTAAGTTTAATTAAGTAATTAAGTTTAATTTTCACGTTGAGTTACAAATTACATTCAGTTCAGTTTTCAACATAATGTATGTATGAGCAAGCTATTTCTTATTTAACAAAGTTTAAGAGAAATTATAGAGATCATCTGTTATAGATGAAATGAGTGTGTCCATCTTCTAGTTGGGTGTTTATTCACACATTTTTTTTTTCTCAAAACGTAATTATTGTTCTGATTAAAATGTATCATAGGACTTATTTATTTTTCCAATACCTTAAAAAATAACAAAAGATTAATAAAACAGAATTTAGTAGGGAATTCAGTTTTTTAATTATTTGTAAAAGGTGCTTTTTGTATTCTTCGTTTTCGCATTGTTTGATTTGTATTTTCATTTTCCTTCCTTTGGTAATACTTGAAGGAATTGAAAAAAAACAAATAAGTTTATACCTAGAGAGAAATATCTGCAATGTTACAGAAAATGAATGTAATAAACTACAAAAAAAAGCTGTAAAAGAAGAATTAACTGTAACATCGCTGGTTATTTAACACCAGCGATATTTCTGTATTGTTTTTACAGAATTTACATAGTCCAAATAAATTTTCCCGTGAATTTACAGCAGTACCACCGTAATTTTATAGGGCATTGTTCAAATTATACATGAGAAGAACTTTAACTTCACAGTATAGTAAGTAATATTCAATCACTAAATTGCGTTTCTTTACAGACTTGTATCTGGTTACTTGAAAAACTGCGCTACACGTTTTTTTTTTTCCTTCGCAAAAAAATACTTGAAATGCCTTGGAAAGGACATTGTATATTTTTTGTTGGGTTTCCGCCGGATTCAAACGCTGTTTAAAGGGTGCCGCAAGAGTAAACAGGTTGGGAAACGGGTCTATCCATCAGAAGTGGTCTGCTAGTACCTCGCAATTTTAGAAAAATTTCAATTTCAATTTTTTAATGAAGTTTTGTGTTCTGGGAGTGCAAAACTAATTTTATTTTTTTTATTTAACTCGGTTCAAAAATGGCCCCATTTTTGCGACAGCGATTCAGACATTTTTCCAGGGATGTTAAATGACGGTAATTATTTTTTTTTCGTAAATTACTGTTGAAAGTAAAATTATTAATTTCAAATATTAAATTACCACGTAAATAAAAATTTAAAATACAGATCACTGTAGGTTATGAATGCTACTTATGTTAATAAAAATGTTTGGTGCATAAAAGTCATTATTTTGTAAATAACCGCTGAAATTAAAATTATTACTTTTAAATTAAAATTACCACGTAATTAAAAATTGCAATTGATAAATTATAATTTCTTAAATTACCGGGTGTATCAAAATGATAATTTACCGATGACAGTAAGTTATGTAAAAAAATGGGTACGGCCTCATAAGTCATTATATTGCAGATAATCACTAATCGCTGATGCTTTTCCTGATCTCATAGTAGTAATTCATTATTAAAATGAAAGCAGGGACTACAATAAAAATAATTTTTATACAAGCTATTTATAAAACGGACAGTCTAACAGAATAATTATAGTATAAAATACTGTAATGTAATACCGACTCATAAAACGATAACGTCGGGTTTCACAAACAATGATCACATTTTATCCGGATCACCAGAACATTTCTTTAAGTCATTAGGTAGATGGCTTCTGATAAAATGTGCTCTTTTCTACTTTGCGTTCGTTATTAACTCATAACGAAACCGGTTTCGGTGTCGTTATGAAAACACTAGGTCACAAACATTTGATAACTTTTAGTTTTCCAAGATTAATGATATTGACGTCAAGTGTCAAATGAGGGTGATATTGCAATCGCTATTGGCTCGCGTCAGTCGTATTTGTGAATTTTACTACAACTACCAACTGTTGAATATGAAACTACTCCAGATTGTAAGATGACAACCGCAATTTTCGAAATTTATGTTAATTTAATGTCGCAAAGTAGAAAAAATAGTATATAACACTCGTTTTATAAGACGTATTGGCGCACTCGTTCCATGTGGGCACTCCTCGCTACACTCGTGGGTCAAAACTACTCGTGCGCCAAATTTTGTCTTATAAAACTTGTATTATAATATACTATATCAGCTCCGCTGAATTATAATTATTTAACCAACAACTATATTAAAAAGAGCGATTAATGATCGAGATTGTTTAACGCACAAGCGATTAGCGAGTGCATTAATTGTCGCGATCATTAATAGCCGTTTAATATTCGAGTTGGTTACAAAATTTTCTCGTCGATCATATTCTTCTAGCAGCGTCTACATAGATTTTTCTTTGCCGATGTGTTTTTAGGTTATATGACATTTTATGTAATTTGACACTGATAGTTCAAGAGGGCGGTATGTTTTAAGTGGAAGGTTTCATTTCACACAACGTTCGATTGGCCAATCAAATGACGCCATTACCTCGTGTGATTGGCTATGACAAATCATTCATTAATAGAAATCGTGCATTAATAGAGTTGTTTAATAAACGATTTCCTATTCACTAAACTGACTCATAAATAAACGATCGACGGAAAAGTAATAAAAATTCCAGAAATTACCATCAGTTACGGTAATAGTAATAGGCTACCGTGAATTCGTTCGATTGGCTAAAATAAATCGTGCATTAATATAAATTGTCTATTTACAGAGCTGATAAATAATAGTACGTTATTTGACAAACACATAATTAAGGATTAAGCGCATGTTTATCGCTTGCCTACGGCTCGTATACAAACTTTATGCTCGGTATTTTTATTTACGACTAATAAATTCAATTTTAAATCAAATATTTAAAATGTGGTAGCGGGACGGGGGAGGTAAGGATTACGCACACCAAGGGGAGTTGGAATAGGGGGCTGTGGCTTGGAGCGCTGGGTCTGATACATGGAGGAAGGGTCTGATACGACTGGTTAAGGATATCTAGATTGTAGACTTCTTAAGGATATTTGACCATTTTCTTTATTTAGTTCGATCCTCCACCATTTTCGTCGTATTGATATTAGCGTTGCTACCTTTATAAAACTTGTCACGAGGACATCTTTAATAGAGCGGGCACGCATTTTGTTGTTAATCAACTAAATAGTGTCCCCTCCCGCACGTAAATTTGATGCCAAACACTTAGAAATCGTTAGGAAGTGTTCTTCTTGCCAATCACATCACTTCAACCACCTCAAAACGCTTCTCCGCTTTTTCTACCTCAGATAGAAAAAAAAAAATAGAATGTTAGTCAAATATCACGTACTGACACGGACGTTAAAAGAAGATGTCAATGTCATTCCTTAAACTTAGTCGTTATTGATGCAGTAAAAGACGCCATTAAAATTGTAAACTTTTTCTTTTTTTTAACAGTTTTTAACTTTTTCTCAGGATTTACAAAGCGTTGGCAGATTTTTCAGTCCATGTGGTGCAAATTTACGATGAAATCGTTAACACCCAGTTCTAAGTCTCCTAAAACGCGTTTTCTGTTAACGGCGTTATGTATTGTTAAAAGTTGATGACGCATATTCCAGCGTTATTCTGAGATGCAATAAATGTCTGGAAGTCCGTGTTCAGGAAATCCTTTTCTACGTCTTTGGAATAATCTCAGTCTGGTATGGGTAGTCTGCAGGAGTATTTTCTTTTTCTGGTTGGAATTTAATATCATAATTGTACATGTGCAAAATAAGTGCTCACCTACGTAACCGGTTGCTGGCTGTTTTTGGTGTCGTTCTTTTTTCATTAAAAATTCTTTCAAATAGCTTGTGATCCGTCATCAGTGTAACATATCTTCCATGCAAGTACTGCTGAAACTTGGTAATAGCAAAGATAATAATAACTTTATTTATTTTCCCAACAGAAATGTCCCAATTACAGCACAAAATGCTTTGACATAACCAATAATAACAACTAAAATAAACCATATCAACAATATCAATTACATATGAATACAGGAATACAAACAATAACCATAGTTTCATCCCAACACAACCACAACCACACCGACCACAAACCGACACAACCGATGTCGCGATCAACGTTTCTCGCCATATGGTGTACCGGCGAACCGACAAGGACATTTGTGCGCCCTGCCGGAAGTAAGAAAGCTCCATGATGCCTGGATGATTGTCTCGGTACAACAATATTCACGCGTCCCAACAACGATGAGCAGTCGATCCTCCCAGTCAGTAGACCAACAAGGAACCGAGCGCTATTCAGCTCACACCGCAACTGGAGCCCCTGCATCCCATTACTTTCCAGCAAGTGCAAATAATCCGCGCCACGATCTGGGTAAACACCGGTCTCTCTGTACGATAGGTATTTCAAAAATGATGGCTAGCGATTCCTTGTCTATGGTTGAGTAGTTTGGCTCCATTTTTGAACGTGTACGCCATGCGTATCGACGCAATAAGACACAAAATATTATCTGGGCATTTATGAAACATCCCAGCTCCTGCTCCTTTGCTTGAGGCATCACTTGTAATGTAAATTGGAAACTGTGGGTCATAACGAAGAAGAGTGTTATTTTAAGTTAGAATACTCTTTAGCTCTTTAGCTATATTTTGTAGTCTTCTGGTGTTCATGTAAACGGAATTCCCTGTGTCAGATAACGATATAATGGTACACAACGTATGTGAAGATTTTCTATAAATTTCCCATAATATGTATATAATGGATCTCAGAAATGATCATAGCTCAGTTGTGTTAGTAGGAGGTTTCAATTCTTGTAGTGCATTAATTCTTTCATTTGTAGGGTGTACTCCTTATCGATACGGGGTTCTAAAACTGTGACCATGTTCTGTAACTATTTGCATTTAGATACCTGTGTCTAGATACCAGCAGCATGCACTTTTTCTAAAACTCGGTGTAATCGTCGTAAATGATGTTCCTTGGTTGGTGCTCTTACCAGAATGTCATGAAGGTAGCAGACCACTCCTTCTAGACCTGCTAATAATACATCCATGGGTCTTCGGTACAGCACTGGGGTAAAAGAAACTCCAAATGGCAAATGTTTGTATCTAAAATAAGTAATAGCCCTTTGTGTGACGATGGCTACATACTCCTGGAATGTTCACGTACTGGCATTTGTAAATAAGTTCGAAAATTGGATTCCTCCACTATGTTTTGCCATGATTTCTTCGCATCTAGGTAAAGGATAATCGTCGTTTTGTACATTACGGATTTATGGTTCACTGAAATCCTCACATATTCTCACACTACCATTTGATACTGTAACTACACTAACTACGATAGGTGTTGCCTATTCGATTGACAATGTGGTTGTGTCTACTGGTTCTAGTTTTCTTTTACTAATCTTGCTAATTCTGCTGTTACTTGTTCTTGTAGTGCTATTGGTACTGGTTTTGGTCGAAAAACCTTAGGTTGTACATTGGTATCGATTTTGATTCTAGCTACATCACCTTGAATTTCACCAATGTTGTTGTTAAAAGGTGTTTTGAATTCAGCTAAAATTTGTGTTAGCGCCCTATCTGTCTTATGCCGTGTCTTAGTTAGTAAACTGGTTGTACATACCTTTGTTCCTGTCGGCATCAGTGTTTTAAAAGCCAAGGCTTGGCTGCCAAGCACCAATCAAGTCCGAACAAAGGCGTGTCATCTGTCTGTGCTATGTAGATGGTTAGGTTACACGTTACACGTTTTGTTGAAAGCTGTAGCTGTTACTTGTGTATGTCCTAGTGTTGATATTTCAATGTTGGTATACACTATAAGGGTTCTTGTTGGTTTCAGCAAACCTTTTCTAAACTTTTTCCATAATGATGTTCTGATCACTGAGTTGGTGGCTCCAGGATCATATAACAGTTCAACTTGTTTGTTGTTTATCATAATTTCTAGTAATACCATACTACTAATATCATATGGTATCTTTTCTTGTACTGCACGTGCTCGCGGCTTAGCTGTGTTCGTATTCCACTAACTATGCATACCTTGACAAAATGGTCTAATTTTCCTTTACCTTTTGGTGGGCAGACATCTTAGTTTTTGTGTCTTCTGTTACCACAACCTGAACAGCGTGCCTTTGGATCTAGGGCTGCTGTCTTGCAGGATTGATATTTGTTTGTATTCGTTTTGTTACTGTTGAAACGGTTTGTTGTTTGTATTATGTTGTCTGGAAAGAATCAGACTGTTGTAACTAAGTCAAACGTGCTTGTGTTGATGCCTGTTCCATCTTTGTTGCGTATGCTTCGACTTCTGCTAACATAGCTGTGTTTGTTGGAAATTCCCGGATAAGTTATTGTTGCCATGTCGTATTGTTTATTCCAACCACTAATTGGTCTCTCAATCGTTCATTTAAATTTGCATGAATACTGCATGAACTTGCTAATACTCTTAAGATTAGTGTAACCACCCGGGTTACGGATTATTGTAAAGTATGGGAAATTAGACGCTTGATATGGATTAGTAATAATTATTTCATAGACTTTCATAATTATTAATCCTTCGTACGGGCGCAGCTGCAGTTAACGCTGGTTATCAGCGGATGTTTAATGACGGCTTGAAAACTCGCGTTTAGTTTATTTTCTGTTGGAACTTCTCTGTAGGGGCCTTTGTTAAGCGGATTAAGAACTTCGAAAGTAGAGCTAGATTACATCAACTGTTTACGTTCAAAGAACTAGCTGTGAAAGCCTTTGTTCTCTGGCCTGTGGGAAATGTCTTTTGATGATATAGGCAAATTCCTCAAGGGTTAGGACGCCAGATCGTCGATTGGGGGAAATGCAATAATGGCCGAATGTAAAATTATCGTGGGCGAAAATTAGGAGAACGGTGATTGGTAGGTTATTCTTAATAGTGGGTTATTTGGGCAGGCTTAGAAAACGTTTAACGGTGGGGGAAGAATCGGAGAAAGGGCAAGATGCTGGTTGCGAAAAGTGGAAAATTGAGGTTTTGGTTGACTCGAAAAAGATTGGCTTCACCTTTGATCAACATTTAGTTTAATTAATTAAACTTGGGAGACAAGTTCGAGTAGTGTCTTTTGTCAGTGGGGGCCGTGGGCCCATAGTCAGGGGTTGTTTTGGTCAGGGTTCGAATTTGGTTGTGGAATATTGAATTTTCGTTCGTTTGTGAGCGTTCAGGCGATTGTTAAGCCGTGGCTAAAAATTGGATTTTACGAGAAAACACGCAGAAAATACCTGATAAGGTGTCGAGTTAACACTACCGTATTTCTTTTTGTATAGTACTAAAAAGAGACCAACCGTTGTCGTTGTGTATGCTGTCTGATAAAGTTTACGTTTATATTGTATGAGAGAAAAGTGCTGCTGCCCGTTCGAAGTATAGGTTTTTACTTTATCATACGCAGTAAGATAAAGTATTGTAATCATGCCGAAAAAAAAATTGAGATTTTTGCGGAAATAGGTCTTTTTGGGTCCCCTGAACATTTTTGACCAAGGTACAAAAAAATGTCTGTGTCTGTGTGCGTGTGTAAACGATTTTTGTGGCGACGATTCCGGTGAAACTACTAAAGGTATCGGGACGAAAGTTCATATTTAGAAGTTTCATGACCTAACTTAGAGCTGAAAAGCTTTGGGTTCAAAAGGGTCCACAGGAACTGGTAGTTTATTCTAAGCCTTTTTCAAGGATTTTGCAAATGAGCCGCCATTTCTGCAATTTCGTCAAAATATCTAAATAATAAATTAAAGTAGAGGAAATTTTGAATAATTTATGTCTATGACATTTTTTGGTAAAATTAATAGTTTAGCGGCAAGAGCAAATTCTATTTGATCGAGATCGGTCGCATCTCCATTGATATGAAACGACATAGTAGCCACAATTTTGACAAATACTTTTTTGCGCTGTCACACTCTAAAACAGCTGATTTCATCATAGGTTGGAGAACCGCTATGGAACGTTGCCGCTCTAGTGCGGCAAATTACAAAATTCAAATTTGAAATAAAATAAGATCACCAATTTGATTGTTTGTTGATAAGAAATATCAACCCGTTGTTATATCTATTTCTAAAAATGATAAATTGAGAAAATTGTAAATAAAGTATACCGATGAGTGTAGTTTTATTTTAGTATGTTGGTACGGATATGACATCTACAGTGTCATGACTCATGAGCAAATATAAATATGTCAGAATGTGAATTAGCTTTTTAACCTTGACGTTTCGTCAAAGTGGTACCTACCTAACATTTCCTATACAGAAATATATCGATTTTTTAATTATTATTTTTTTTAAATACATATTTCTTAAAAAGCAACACAAAAACTTTGATATCACTCGCTCACATGCGAAGGCGACGCACCCCATCACCGCTCATCGTGCTATTCCGTACTTTCGGCATTTGTGACATAAATAACTATTATTCTAATGACGTAGTATAGGTAGTGTCATATGCTGATGCTTTGACAATACCTACGATTTATCTCTATAAAATAGATTCTCATGCAGCTAAACTATTAATTTTATATATTGTATGATAAAGTCATGTGCCTGGCCACATCAGATTTTTTTTAAATACGTATTTCTCAAAAAGCAACACAATAAACGTTGATGTCACTCCTGCCGAAAACAACATAGCGCGACTCGCTCACATGCGACGCCGACGCTCCGCCATCGGTGACGCGCTGTCACGCGCCGCGTCACCGCTCGTTGTGCTATTCCGTACTTTCGGCACTTGTGAGATAAACAACTATTATTCTGATGACAGTAGGTAGTGTCAAATGCTGATGCTTTGACAATACCTTCGATTGATACTATTGACTATCAAAATATCTGTCAAATCCTGGCTAACTAGTTTAATTTTAATTCAGACACGATTTATCTCAGTCAAATAGATTCTCATGCTGCTAAACTATTAATTTTATATATTGTATGATAAAGTCATGTGCCTGGCCACATCAGATTTTTTTATAAAGTAAAGTTACATTGCCACCGTGCCATAATTATTGTTCTAGTAAGTGCTTTAGCTTAAATCTTTGTGGAAATTTGTGGTTCTTTTTAACTGTTTGAGTAATTTTAATCTGTTTGCAATTTGTGATTCTTTTGGAGGTATGATTTAGTTTGGATTTTGGTTGAGAATTATATTTCTGTTTAATATAGAGACGTCACAATTTATAATTATTTGTTTTTTTTTTGTTTGATTAAGTTAGCTTGAAACTGTGCCGCGAGTTGCGTTTCGGTTTACGAGTTTGATGTAGTTTGAATTTGGTCCCAGTTTGTTATTCTTTAAAATAGTTGATATAATTGGAATCTTTGTTTGCAAATTTAATTTTCTTTCTTAACATATTTAAATGTTTGTCCCTATTTACCTAGTAAACAAAAAAATAGATCGAAATATTTAGTGTGATAGATGGAAATAACGGTAAGTGCAGTCTATTATCTCGAATATTAATATCTACATTCGCATGAGTATCTTCCAACCCGTTTTGCTCCACTTTAAGTCACCAGTGCATATAACATCGTGATGTTTAGCACGCCCATCAGCTGGTTATACGTTTTGTCTATTATACGATCTAGCTTGAAATGATCTACGAGGGCTCTAAAAGGTTCAGGTCGTACCTTAGAAAATAATACTTAGTATAATTTAGAAAATAAACTGCTTCCGGGTTATGCCGTGTGTCAAGATTTGTTAATGCTGACGTTTCGCGAACCATGTTGCTCGCTTCTTCAAAGCTAATTGAATACTGAAGAACTACCAAGACAATCTCCCTTATATACCTAAATTTACACCTCACTGCGCACATCTGGAGAACCGCTCCCATGTGCTTTTCCACCTGACCGCGTTAGGATCGATTTCCAGACCCTACTAATGTCAGTACCGTCCTCGCGATTGATGTTGTCAGGATGTTTGTAGATTTCGATGGCTTCTCTTATAAGCCTTCGATGATAATTACCTACCCTTGCCAACATCTTCGCGTCATCGAAATTCATTGTGTGTCCCGACTCGTGGCAGTGTTGCGCAATAGCGGACTGTTGAATCTTGCGTAGCCGGGTGTCTCTACTGTGCTCCTTGACTCTACATTCGATACTTCGGCCTGTCTGTCCAACATAGCATGTTCCACACTCACATGTTATCTTGTAAACCCCTTCGTTCTTCAGGAGTGGTGTGATATCCTTTGGGTTAGGCAAAAGATCCTTTACCTTTGCTGGCGCTCTGTACCTTACCGTGATACCCGATTTCTTCAGTATTCTACCGATTCTTTCCGATACCCCACTTACGTATGGTAAGCAAGCGAACCCCTTTGACTCTTGCCGCTCCTCTGAGACTTGCGGTTTTCTCTGTGTGACACCCCGTATGTCAGACTTGGTGTACCCATTCTGACGCAGAGCCCACTCCAAGTGTTTCCGTTCGTCGTCCAAGCTGCTGGAGTCGCACACCTTCTCGGCTCTGTTGAACAGAGTATTAATAACACTTCTCTTCTGTTGGGGATGATGGTGCGATTTGGCGTTCAAGTACCGATCGGTATGTGTCTTCTTGCGGTAGACAGTATGTCCAAGCGTACCCGTTGGCGTTCTGTATACCAGCACATCCAAAAATGGCAGCTGGTTATCCTCTTCTATTTCCATCGTGAATTTAATAGAAGGATTGACATTGTTCAGGTGGCTGAGGAAGGTGGTGGCTCTTCGTTGACAGGACGTGGCTCTGGTTCCTCGACAGCTTCCTCTCCTCCCATGTCAGCCTCTGGTTGTGGTTTTTCTCTGGCGTCGCGGTTTCTCAGCTAATATGAATGACGTTTAATGTGTTTGCCATCAGGTGTTGTTTACCTGTAACTTAAGGGACCAGTCAGTTCAGGTTGTCATTTGTTCCTGGTGTTGTACGATGTAGCATACACCGTATCAGCGACCAGAAATGATCGTGGAGTTCTTGTCCCGCATTAGACTTCTTGTTTGTGTTTCATTTTCTTTGAAATGTCCGAACATAAGCGATCTAGTTAGCATGTATTACTTCTGTTCATTAAAAAATCATAAAAGGAATATTTGTGTAATTATTTTGGCTGGTCGTCCCCCACCAGCCAAAATAATTACAACCTTTTATAATTTGCAACGTTTCGACTCTTTATTTGAATCTTCATCAGGCAACAATTACTAAAAGAAATTGAGAGCAATCAATGAAAACATATAACATTTTAAAAAGGTTGTTATAAAAGGTTGTAATTATTTTGGCTGGTCGTCCCCCCACAAATATTCCTTTTTTGTCTCAACAAGTCCGACCGAGACTTCTTGCCTCATTAAAAAATCAGCTGGCGATTTACCCGTTGTGGAATGGGTTGTTATATGTTGCCTTAACAAGTATCTGGATATCAGAATTGACCGCTCATCTGGCTCCATCTTCTTTAGTGCATTTTTAAAGTCTTGCACCATTCTTTCAGCTTGGCCATTGCCACTCGGGTGATATTGTGCTGTTAGAGCCTGTCGTATCATTTTATCATATTAAAGGTGTTTGAATTCGCTTGACGTAAACGCTGTTCCATTGTCTGATACACAAACATCTGGAATACCATGAGTCGAAAACAGTTCTTGTACCTCAGCGATTGTTTCGCTTGTCGATGGTCCTGAGACTCGGCGTACATCAAGCCATTTGCAATATGAGTCTATGATAATTAAGGAGAAATTTCCTTTCACAGGACCAACGAAGTCAAGATATACGCGTATCCAAGGTGCTCGTGCGCACACCAAGGGTGGTAAGGTGCCTTTGCTGGTGAATTACGAGATGTCTCGAAAGTTCTTACCATCTCTTCGACTTCCTGGTTCATGTTTGGCACCACACATAAGACCTCGCTAGAGCTTCAATTCTCACAATTCCCGGATAATCAGTATGCAAAACTTCCAATATACTTGTCCTCGCTCCTGGTGGAATTATTACTCTTCCCCAAAGTAAACAGTCCTGGTATGTCTCTTTCGTTTCTTATGACAAAAACGGTTTAAATTCGTTTGATACTTTTTGTCTCTCGGCCAACCGCCTCGTGTCCACATTATGACCCTAGCTAATGTCCTGTCCTTCCTCGTTGCTCTGGCAACTTTGTCTGCGGAATGCAATTTTTCTGGTGCATTCTACAGAAAGTAGACTCCCAGGGAGTCTACTCTCGTCATATTATTGAAGCGAATGCGAGACTTCGCGAAGTGTTTGGTGGACGGAGTGGGGATATCGGCGGTTGACCTGTGTTTGGAAAGTATGGGCGTGGTGCGTGCGTTATGTTCTTACCGACAGGCAAATGGGCGTGGCGCGTGCGTTATTGGTCTTAACGACAAACAAATGGGCGTGGCCCATTTGTGGCGCGTGCGTTATTGTTGTTAGCGACGAGAAAACTTGCTCATAGATACGTACCAGAGGGCAACCGCCGATATCCCCAATCTGTCCACCAAACCCTTCGCGAAGTCTCGGCTTCGCTTCAAAAAGATGACAAGAGTAGACTCCCAGGGACCCAATTCTCGTCATCTTTTTGAAGCGAATGCGAGAAGTATCGAATGGAGTGGGGATATCAGCGGTTGCCGTCTAGTACGTATCTAGGCGCAAGTTTGCTCGTTGCTAAGAACAATAATCAATACGCACGCGCCACGCCCATACTTTTCAATCAAACGTATGAGAACGTATGGGCGTGGTGCATGCGTTACAGAGGGCAACCGGTGATATCCCTACTCCATTCGAAACTTCTCGCATTCGCTTCAAAAAGATGACGAGAATTGGGTCCCAGGTCTCCAGTCCAAACTCACAAGTCTCCGCCAATCGCCGTAGGTTTTTTAGATAAATGGCAATCGTTTCGCCCGTGGCCTGATCGGCGTTAAAATTTGAAACAATTTACGAATTCTGCGGTACAAAGTGTCCAGTTGTAACTTACAGGCAGTCCTCAAAACTTTTCTCGTTGAAATAAAAACTAACGCGTTCCTTGTATGAGTCTCAACTGTGTGGATCGTTCACGTTAAAATGTTCAATATTACCGTACGTATCCATCGCGTTAGTCCCGACTCCCGAATATGGCGTTCTTATACAGTTCACCGGTTGTGTCCAATTTCACACGCAACACTTTGCCCTTTAATCACTAGGATGCTGGGTCTCTTGGAATCTACTGGCATCGGGTCTGGGTCTGGTTGTCAGTATGATTATTAAAATCTATGTGCGTACCGAAATCACTCGTCAATGGAAAATGGCATTTCCGCTAAAATTACAACTGCACTTTTGGAGCAATTGATGTGGAATCGGATTGGACCATCTGACATCAATTATACAATGTAAATTATTAATGGTTACTAACATCTACTTTGCTACAAGTGATCGATCCCTAGTTATAATAATATGAATTATCGTCTGGAGGTTTAAAAGCTCCAGAAAATGCATTTTGTATCAAATTCATGCGCAAGCCCTCTCTCGTCATATTTTAACGGTAACTGTTAACAGTTGTTCATTTCTTCTTTGCAGACACGGCAGGAAATATGTCCAGAGGACGATTCGCAATCTTCACATTCACTCCAGCAGCCAGAATATGTATGTCCTCAAGAATGTTCCGTGCGAACCCGGCTAGACGAACATGAAGAACCAGCATATCAGGAAAGTGAGAAACCAGCCACAACACCACAAATCATAAAAATGGTAAATACTCGTAAAAGGAGAAGACACCAAAACGACGACCAAACAGAGGTTGTAGATGCCATTGCGACAGTTGCAAATATATCTGCTATAATGCAAAAACCTTCTAGTGAAGATGAATTTCATCATTTCGGGATGAGTGTTGCGGCACAGTTGCGAAAACTTCCACTAGCAGCCGCTCTTAAATTAAAAGCAGATTTCCAGAACCAACTAAGTCAGACAAGAATTTCTGCACTATCACAAGCCGACAAGTGATTATTCCGAAAACGCCCTTGTTAATGTATATGTGATTTTGGTGCCGCATAAATCTGTGTCCGACGCTTCGGAAGTAGTAATGTTTTCTATTTATAGGAAATTAAAATTGTAGTTACTTTTGTGTATTTATTATATACGTGTAAATTTTTATAGTATTAATGAATAATTTTATTCGACTTACCATGATAAAATTCTCTAAAACAGTAGATATTGCAACGCAAACTTTATGAATGTACCAGAAAGCCAAAAAAATTGGGTTACCTGATAACAAAAATGAACAAATATTAAAACTTATTGCAACTTTTACGTATTTTGTAATTTTTTAACATCCTGCAACTTGACTTTATTTCTTCAAAGCCCCTTCTCGCAGTAAGGGCGGCAACTGTGATGTCCGAGCATGGTTTTTACATAGTCGTAGCACTGTACATATATTTACTATTTACATATATAGAAGTAGTGACAACAAGGAAATATCTCGTTGAGATTTTGACGGCGCATGCGTGACGAATGCTAGGTTTCACCATTTTCTCGTAAAGTGACGCTAGCTTATTTCTGTTTGCATGTTTTGCTCTCAAACAGAAAATTAGTGAATTTCGCACTCAATTATCGAGAGAGAATCGTTAAAACGGCATTACATCGTGTTTCGCAATTTTTAAGGTATTTATATCATAACTGACTGTGCCGGCGTTCTGGTAGTGGCGCTATCCAGTATCATTTTAACGAACCATATCGAGAAGGGCGATACTGAATTACCGAGAAAGAATATTTAAAGAATATAGAATTCCACAGGGAGGTATTTTCGCACCGATACTATTCCTGCTGTACACTAATGACCTACTCAACATGGATCTTATCGGAACGCCCTACATGTATGCGGATGATACGTTCATCCTTTACTCGTCGAAAACACAGGAACAACTACAAAGTCTACAAAGAAAGATAAACAGAGACCTCACAATTATCGAAGGATGGTTCAAGGAAAACTTACTAACTACCAATGAGAAAAAGACCGAATATATTGTCTTTACAAACACGAAAAAGCAAATTCAAATAAACATAGTGATAAATGGATCAACGATCAAACAAGTTAAAGAGATCACATACCTGGGCATAACCATCCAGGAAAACCTCAAGTGAAACGCACATGTGAAAAAGACAACATCAGAACAATCGCAGCTATACAAAAAATAAGAAGCACAATTCCTGTATATTTAAGATCGTCGATATACAATAGCCTATATGCATCACGTATTAATTATATGATAAATATATGGACTGATACAACAAAATCCCATATAAACAAATTACAACGTCAACAAAACAAAATATTAAAGATTCTACACTACATGAACAGACTAACACCAACAGACGATGTACATAGACAAAAAAACGAACTAACACTTACACAACGAATCATGCTAAACAAAGTCCTTCTTACCCACAAATTGGAGAAGAAGTTGATAAAGACAAAACTCAAGCTCACCAAACCAGAGGAGATACATTCGCATGAGACGAGAGGAGTGTCGCATATAAGACCATAAAAATTTAAAAAGCTTAAATATGCTCCAACGCTAAGAACTTTCGAGCTCACTTGGTACAATTCACTACCATTTCACATAAAAGACATGAAATATAAAACTTTAAAACTTAAAATAAAACCAAAATGAAAAAACAAAGGAAAAAAATTAAATTTTTTTTTTTTAAATACAAGAATACAAGAAAACTATAAAATACATACCAAATTAAAAAAAAAATAAGCAATAGAAAAATATTCAATTTTAACAAAGGACAAAAAATCATGTACTTTGGCCAGACAAAAACAACATCCAATACCGTTACAACATCCATCACCGTTAGCCCGAGATAGGAACACGTCCCAATCCTGAGGCGAGGACAGAGGGAGAAACCTGCCACCGAGATGATTTCGGGATATATAATATAACGTATTATAATATGTATTTTGTATTGTACCTTACATCTCTGTGGCCAATTTTTCAATAATAAAATTTAATTAATAAAAAAACCGTATTACATCGCCATTCTCATTATTTTGAGTAATTTATATAATAATTGAATGAAAAATCACTTTTTTCTTAAACTGTAACCGGGCAATACCCTTTTTAATTGCGCAACATATAAGCGCGAACTCTATCACTGCATTGGACACGTTTATTGTTTTTTTATTGTTTACATTTGACGTATTTATACGTCCCGCTCGGTTAACAGGAATCAATTCTAGTTTAAAACCTTCTCTTTTGCATGTGCCATTTTGTATCAATCTAACGAGCCACGGCCTTTTTCTTCCACATATCTGAAAAATTGGGACGCCGACATCAAATGTGCCGCCGCCAGCCAGTGTAGTCACTACTACTCCCGTATTGAACTGAAACAGTCGTTAAATTAGATAGTTTTAGGTGAACCCAGAAACACCTTGCTTATTATCAGTGAGCCCCTTATCTTCGACCGGGAATGCTTTATGGGGCGCCAGTGTGGGGCAATGCGGCGCGTACACATTTGAAACGTGTTCAGGTCCAGCAAAACAAAATTCTACGTATTATTTTAAGATCCGATCGACATGACCGTAGTATAAATTTGCATACTCGCGCTGCGTGTCCTTTTATTAAAGATATTTTGGCTAAACACGTCACAAAATGTTATGAAAAAAACATTCGGCATGGGAACCCCCTCATATGTAACATCACCGATAAACCTAGGATGCGAAAACACCGCTTTCCATTCGAGCTACACAACCTCTTGCCACCACCGCAAGAGGTTGCAGCGCCGGAACCACCAAGCGGACGCAGGACCTCAGCAACAGGTTGCTGAGCGGGACACCACTGATGATGACGAGTTTCAGCCGCATCAACGGAGGAGACGTCGAAGGCGGTGGCGGTAGCTGCGTGTGCGTGTTCGTGTTTTATCAATAATTTTGAGACCAAAACGTTTTACGACCTTTTAAATATTTTTGTAAAACATTTTCTATCGTTTTATCGTCGCTTATTTATAAACATTTACCCGCCAAGCTGTTCACTCACTGGCGGGTAAATCGTGAAGACTTCTAATTGTAAATACTATCTCGGATAATCGCCCACGGCGCAAGGCACCGTATGTATATATTTGAAATTATGTTCATTGATATATTGATTTCCGGGTGGTTCATTCATAATGTATGTTTTTAATTAATATATTTGTGTTAATGGTTAATGAGTCCCATTATCTCTCACTATGGAGGTGCCTATTTTCAGTCAGCCTCTAGGTGCTAGTTTCAAGAAATTTTATGTCCAAGAAAATTCTCGTAATGATGATCGTGAACCTCAAGTGTTCCTACATCAATTTGTGTGCAAGTATGAAGCAGTTGTAAGTTGCTCACGCATATCTTTGCGAGTCATTTGCGCTTTGGAAAATAAACTGCTGCCGGGTTATTCATGCTATTCAGAGGTAACTGAATTCTAAAAATCAGTTAGGATTCAGTTAGGTAAAAATCTAACGAAAGCGTTTAAAAACGCATCGTGTAAAGTTTATAATCGACTTCTACTTATCCTTGCGAAACATGCATCAACTGTCAAGTTGGCAAATAAAAACAAGCTAGTATTACATTATGTAAAAATTAGCAGTACGACTTTTTTGGCGCGCATATACATATAGTAGTATTTAATCTGTCTGACTACAGTATACATTCTGATATCCATGCACACAACACACGATCGCGGTCACATCCCGTGTACCATTCTACAGACTAAAGAGTAGCAGATATGCTGCTAATTTTTATGGTGTAATGTTTTACAACGTACTTCCAATCCACGTAAAATCCACTCTCAAACATTTAAAAACTCTGGGAAAACCTTTTAATTGCAGAATGCTTTTTATAGTATTCAGGAATATACCGACTATTTTGTTTCAATGAAATGTTAGTTTAAAATTAAGTTTTTGTTAGGATTGATATTGTTTGTGGTTGTAATGATTTTGATCTTATGTATTTTTGTATTATGTACTTATTGTATTCTTGACTTGTATCTTAAACACCAATAAACTATTATTATTGCCAATATATTATTATCTATTAAAGTATGGCATTACTTATAAATTAAATCATATCTTTAAAATAAGAAACAAATAATAGTCTACTTATTGCAAAAGAGCAATCAAAATGTATGAAAATTCAAGCAATCATACACACCCGTTTTTATTGCAAAAAATGTGTTTTTACTAATACTGTTTTTTACTAACAGTAGTTTAAAATTGCCCAAAATCCTTAAAAAAAGTTACATGAAAACAAAAGAATATTAAAAAACCTTCCTAGCGCGTAAATATAATTTGAATGGGTTTTTAAAATTAAGCAAGTTTACATACTTATTGAAACATTGAAAATTACGAAATTTTTGTTTTTAATTTACATGACACTTTTGAGGTATTTAATGTTTTTGAAAAATGCTAAGAATTACAAAAAACAAGCATTACAGCTCCAGAATGAGTTTTTAAAAATTTGATGTCTCAGAAGGTTTAGTATTTTTTAGAGTGTGAATTGCTAATGAATAATCTATTATATGTTCTATTTGTAAAAAAAAGAAATTGAATGTAAACTAAAAAAACGACTTGCCGTCTTTATCTGATGTGGTCAGGCACATGACTATTTATAAAATCAATAGTAAATGAGATCGAGATCGGTCGTATCTGCATTAAAATAAAGCTATTTAGCCAGGATTCGACAGATATTCCTACAATAAATAGTGGTCCGATTCCTTATTTTTGTTTTATTTTAGCAATCTGCTACATGTCACGCACGCACGCACGCACGCACGCACGCACGCACGCACGCACGCACGCACGCACGCACGCACGCACGCACACACACATTTTTTTGTTCCTTGGTCCAATATGTTCAGGGGACCCAAAATGACATATTTCCGCTAAAATCTCCATTTTTGTTTTCGAGACGATCACAGTACTTTATCATACTGCGTATGATAAAGTAATATATCAAGATATTACAGTCTTATGTGGGTCATACTGTATGCTTCTTAAATTAAATGTTCAAATACAATTTCGCCAGTCCTCTTCTGGGAACTACTACGTCCACTATGGAATATCATAGTACAAAGCTGATCATGATTGGGTTTTTTGAAAGTCATGATTGTTACTTTATTTATAGTGAATTTTATAGCCAAAATGATAGATTTTAAAGATAGATTTTTTAAAGAACTTCATTTTTATTTTTCTTTACGTAACTAATTAGAAAAAGCATCAAAGTAAATATTTTTCCGACAACGTGTATTCCGGCTTATTTTTCGTCACTTTCAAATACTCTTACTTAAAAATTTTGGTATAAAACCTTTATAATCTAATATCTTTCCGAAAAGGTTGTTTAATGGAGAACTCAAAACAGATACTAATATTTAATTTTATGGTTGTGTTTTAATAATAAACGTAAGATTATCCGACGCGGTCAATTTCAGGGTTTCTTTACGGTCGGCTAGAGTTTTAGCAGTTAGCAATGTTTACCAATGCTCTAAATCTAAAATATATGTGATGTTATAGCCTATGTATTCACTTAAATCATAGGACCTCAGAAACGTGCGGTCCTCGAAGTTATGAGCAAAAATGAATACGAACGGAAATGCTATGTTTCTTCTGACTACAGGCCTAGCTTTAATCCGAACGGTCATTTTGATTTTTTTGTAATTTCTGTATAGCCCCTTTGAAAAATACACGTATTTATAAAATGTACAAACTGCACTCTCACGGAACATGATGTACAGCTTTGCCAACTTAAAGTTGATTCAACGTGTGCGCAGAACGACAACAAGGGCGACATTCGGCGGAAGCGACAGGCACTGTACGCTCGGCATCAACACACGAATGATGCTCTCCACCAAACTATCCAGTGTCCACTGCACATCCTAATTTTTACATTTCTCCGAACCAGTTCTGAGTGGCGGGGCTGTACATGGGGATCTCCGAAGCTGTCAGAGGTTTCGATGTCGGTTATATGGGATAAAAGTTGCGTAAATATGGACTATTTTCAGTTATCAATTTTTAAAAATGTTTCATTGGTCACTAGAAATTACGAAAAAAGTACAAACTGTAATTTCTGTTATAATGAATAACTTTGCTATTATGATAAATAAAAAAGTTAATATATTTTATTCTTACAAAAGAGCAAGCTCTGAAGCCTTTTTGATTGTCAGAAAATGTTATTTTCCGCAAGAGTTTGCTGGGCGATGTGCAACACGTTTATGAAATTATTACAAAAGATGCGTATAGGTGGCCCGCCAGATCACCGACTTAACAACAATGGATTTTTTACCAGCGTGTATCCACGGAACTATTTTCTTTAAAAATAAGAAGCAAAATTATGCTTTATTTGTTAGTCATATCTTATTGGGAAACATTTTCTAAAGCCGGATTTATAATAACGGAATAAAGGAGGAGCTCATTTAACAAATTTTACTTTTGCTAAGCAAGTTTTTAAAGTATACTCACCTGCGCTGGTCTGATTGCAGGTACGACGATATTTTTCAGAAATCAAAACTGCTAGCATTAAACTTTTCAAGTAGGCTTATGTCATGCTAGTTTTTGCCTGAACATCGATGTCGTCATATAACCAAGAAAGGGGCTGGGAAGACTGGTTTGTTACACACTGTATACAAAAAGTTAGCTAAATAATTGGAATAAATTTGCATGTCATTGCGTATTTCTTGTTGAGAGAATCGACAATTCTTATGAATTCTATCAAAAAACCAAAATGTTTTGATGGCGTAATTATAAAACAGTCCCGTTTACAAGAGCGATAATAACAATATTCCTACGTAAATCAAAGTCTGATGAAAACAACGTTAGGATTGCATAAAAGAAAGCGATAATTCACTTGTTGGGCAAGAGACAACTAACTTTGTTAACCTAATGTAACTTCGTTTCCGACGCATTTCCTATAAAGTGATTGGAGAAGTACACCCCATTGTTTGAGTGGAAATAGACCGGTCATATATAAAGCAGTTCATATTTTTTCTTGGAAGAGGTTTCAAAGTTTTCGTCTGATCACTATCTTTTGTTGTGTTTGAATTTTGTGTACTTTGCAACGTTGCTAGGTAAGTGAACTAAAATGAACAATTCTTTTTGGGTCTTTGGTCTTCCACAATTGGCGTTATAAGTTATACGGACTTACAGTAATGTAGGGCAATATGATGACAAGTGACATAGTGATGTATGAAAGTGAGATACACATGGGTAGAGGTCTTAGATGTTTAAAAACATTATGCTTCCATAAAATGGGTTAATAATTCGCAGTTTTTTGTTAATATCTACCGTAGCAAAAGTTTTTTAAATTTTTTTATAATTATTACAATTTTAGCTTTCTAAATGGGGAAATATTTCCCTAAGGGAAAGGAAAGTTATAGTCGGGGTAAAAGA
The DNA here is from genome assembly GCA_964023965.1 of Melinopterus prodromus. Lineage (NCBI taxonomy): Eukaryota > Metazoa > Arthropoda > Insecta > Coleoptera > Scarabaeidae > Melinopterus > Melinopterus prodromus. Next base: position 18,689,638 of record OZ030397.1, read on the forward strand.
TAAATCTCTTACATTTTGTTACATTTGATTGAAACAAAAACAATTAATTACAGCCAAAAGCTTGTAAATGCGTATCTTATAAGAGGGTAGGATCAGTAAGTGTTCTGTAGTAAGTCCTCTAATATCATTATATTATTGCAACACTAAATATTAATTAGTTAAATAACATAAAATGCTCTGTTAAAGATTACCTAATATTATTGTTATTTTAGATGGTAATTTTTTTATGTGCATTCCCATGGTAATTATATGTTTTCATATTAATAACCAACTCAAAACAGTAGGTAAATTTTACAAGAGAAAATGGTAGAGCAGGATAAGCATGTAAAAGTTGCCCTCGCCCGAATCTGTCCGAAATTTTAAATGTGGGTTTGTTCTTATGTGTGATTACGTACCCCAAAAATTCAGACCTGAGAAAAAAAATTTCTCGGCAAAGCTGGGACCAATTTTGATGGGAAAAATTATGTTTTAGGTTTCGATGGGGCAATGTTTTAGAAAAAATATAAAATGATTTTAGAAAATATAACTTTTTTTCTTTACAAAAAAGTTTTAAATTTTTTCTTTAATTTTGTTTTCTTGTGCGTGTGATGTTTTTGAGATACAACCACCATTTTTTGTCGAAAAGTTCTTTCAAATGTTTTGAGTAAAATGTCCAAGTTTGAGAAATTGAAGAGGAAGAACAGGGTAAATAAAATTAAAAATCACCAGCGTACCACGTGTAGTGCACCACCCGCGGCATAGTGGGGATATGGTATACGTAGTGTCAGTTACGTCAATAGAAAACTTTTAAATAGCTTCTACTCTGCAATTTATTGAGCGTGCTCGGTACCGGTTTCGACCAAAACAGAGGACATCCTCAGCAGATTCTACAAAAACAAGGTATAACAGCCAGACTGCAAAAATACTAACGCTTATTATGGTCAGGTAATCAGAAGAGCACGAAATACGCATTAAACAAACCGGACGGCACACGGCCCTTACAATCAATGAAAGTTGAGATGGCGGCAATTCATGAACGCAAACTGGAAAAACTCTGTTGATTTTTTTTATTTATAATGGGTGCACCCTGATTATTCGATAGAAAATATTTTTCCATTGCATATACGAAATTTTCCAAACACCCCCAAAAATACTGTTTTTGGGTACGTGCATGTGTATGAAAATGCAGAACCCGTCATTTTCCATTCGATTTCCAAAATAAAAAATGCAATTGAAAGAAGGAACACAGACCATCATAAGGGTGTACTTACTGTTCGGTCAGATCCAATAAAAAGTCGAAAAGTTATAGACGTTCAAATTCAGAAGTTTTCCATTATTTTCAGATTTTCTGTACTTTAACAACAGTTTGATGACCTGTTTCAATCCATAATTTTCTATTTCTATTTTTTTAGTCGTCTCACGTCAGTCGTACACATGTGCAGTCCGCACTCAATATCGCGTGTGTTTGTGATTTATTATTGTTATTTGTCGTCTTCACGTACGCCGCTGCGCTAATTGTTCGCCTGTACGTTTTGTGCCTCTTGCTGCTAGTTCCATTGCCCAAGCATAGAACGTGAGCGATTTGAAATATCGACGTGGTTTTATGTTTGACAGTTTTTGCACACCGCCATTCTGTGTTTGTCAGTAATTACCTTCTTTATACTCGACAAACGATGTACAAGAAACCCACGAAGATGTTGGTGGGATGTTCTTAGGTTGACCATTGGACTGGCTGATGATGACGTAGTGCGTTGAAAACGGTACCAGGAATTAATAAATAAACCAGCAAGGGAATAGAGGTTGTTTGATTTATCAAAATTTAATAGATTTATGAAACATACAAAATTAAACATACAAATAAGGTGTACACAATTTGTTTAATCAAAATTCAAAAAGTTAACGATGAATTATAAAGTTTCTACTCTATCATACGCAGTATGGTAAAGTATTGTATTGTTACCGTGTCCAAAAAAATTGTATTTTAGCGGAAATAAATCCTTTTGGGTCCCTTGAACATTTTTGACCAAGTTACAAAAAATGTCTGTATGTGTGTGTGTGTGTGTACCCGATTTTTGTGACGACAATTCCGGAGAAAGTACTAAAGGTATCGGGACAAAAGTTGATATTTAGAAGTTTCATGACCAAACTTAGAGCTGAAAAGCTTTTGGTTCAAAAGGGTCCAAAGGAACTGGCTATTTACTCTTAGCATTTTTCAACGATTTTGCAAATGAGCCGTCATATCTGTAATTTCGTCAAAATGGATAAATAATAAATTAATGTAGACGAAATTTGGTATAAATTATGTCTAAACCATTTTTTTGTTAAATTAACAATTTAAATGCAGTAGCAAATTCTATTTGATCGAAATCGTGTCTGCGTTAAGTAGGTAGCCAGGATATTTTGAAACTTTTGACAGTATTCAGAACGTCAGCGCTTGCAAAACATCAATTCAACACGCAAATGCATGGAGAATCCGATGAGGAGGAGAAACACGCGCGCACTTACGCTATGTGAAACAATACGAAACATCTTGGTGTTTACAAAGTCAATGTGTATTTCGAGTGCGGATAGCAATGTATATGACAGTTTCTGATAAAATTAATAGTTTAACTGTAGGAGCAAATTCTATTTGATCGAGATCGTCTCTGCATACAAAGTTGGCTAGGAAGGATTTGCCAGATATTTTTATTCGAATGACAGTAGGTAGTGTCAAAACCTGATTTTTTGACAATACCTACTGTTAATATCTGTCAAATCCTGGCTAATTCGTTTCATTTTAAGGAACCACGATCGATATCGATCAAATAGAAGCTCATGCAGCTGAACTATTAATTTTACATATTGTATGATAAAGTCAAGTGCCTGGCCACATCAGATTTCTTTTAATCAAATAAGTTATCAAATATTTGATATAATATATTTAAGGACTTAATATTTCACAAAAATAGCTACTCAATTAAACAAAAATAGCTACACAATTAAACAAAAATAAGTCTACCGCAAGAGGCCTAACATTTACTATTTTCTTCAACAAAATACTGTCCAAACATTTATCTAATTAATTAAACTAAATATAGAACGAAGAATGTCTAGAATTTTTGGTGTAAAATAATTAGATATGTTTAATTAGTACGCCCCCCCCCGCTTATGTCCCGATTTGCCTCATTAAAATTCTGGCCACCTTACCCATACAGCAAACATATAGCTTACAACCCATAAAGCAAATTTAATTTAGAAAACTGCCACCCCTTCCGTTTCGAGCTGGATACGCCCATGTGCGACTGTATACAATGTTGACAGTCGACAATTATCAGTATACAATGTCGACATTGTACTAGTATCACCATACAAAGTCCATCAAAACAACTAAATTTCGAACTTTGTACGGTTAGGGGGCGCAGTGTCAGCTTTGAACAAAACAAACTGTACAATGTGAGAATCGAATGATTTCGGGGTTTGCTCGTAACATATCAACTGGAATCAAACAGTAGCCCGGTCTTTTATGAACAATGATTTCAATGACTCACATTATTTTCTCTTTTAATAGAGAAGCTACAATAAGAGCAGCAATGACATGACGCCAACAGGTGAAATACGTAGGAAATGAAATGTCTCAACTATTAAGATTTTCCTGCATTAATCAACAGATGAAAAATGAAATATTATATAAAAAATACATTATTTTATAGTAACAGAAGCGGGGGTGTTAGCGAAACATTTTAGGCAATAAAACTTGCAAAAGTTTTTTAATAATATGTGTGTCCTCCTCATGCTCTAACAACAGCTATTATGCGGTTCCCACATCCCACATTTTGTGGGATGTTGTCCCATCCTTCTGTAACCGCCATATTTAGCTTTGGAATGGTCATAGCAGCATAAACTCTGGTTCGAGCATTTCGCTTAAACTCGTCCCATAGATGCTCAATGGGATTCCAGTCGTTGCCAGTCCATACCCGGGATACCAACTTCTACCTCATCATTCCTTTTAAGTTCCCTCGGTCTACTTACTAACGTTAGGTACGTTTTCAGCCTGTTTGCCTCATGGCATTGCTGTTCTTATTCTAAATTCTTTATTAAGAGAGAAATTGATGTGAAACATTAAAATTCAAATCTTCGGGCGAAAATGTTGGGCTACTATTTGATTCCCTTTGATACATACATATGGTTGGATCAGGTACAGTCGACAGAACGATGCAAATTTGGATACAAAACTTACGTTAAAATTCTTACTCACTGTACATGCAAGTACATGCTCAAAACTAAAATTTCAATAAAAATACTATCTCAGCTCAATTCTTGAGGAAATAACTTTCAAACAAAACAATTATAAAAATTAGTGAAAAGACACTTAACTTTAAAGTTGACATACATTTTAGGTGGGCCGATTTTTTTTTTCACGCGCTACTTTATAATTGACCGCTGCTTATTTTATTGTGACAAATGATTTGTCTGAAGTATAAATTGTGTGCTGTCTTATATGCTAAACCTACTGTAATTTGTTTTGAGCTATTCATACTTTTCTAAAATTTATTAAAATGCTCCTGACATTGTATTCGCGGTCCTTGATATTTCGATTGTGTGGTGTTAGAGATTGTATTTTCGTTAATGTAAATCTATGACGCTTGAATTTTGTGTCACGAGTTACCCACGATTAAAAATTATATATGCTTTTTGAACAATTTCTTGATGCCAAATGGTCGCAATACAATGATGAGTTAATCTTTTAGAGCGTGGTTTTCAATGCTGGTTTTAACTATAAGCCGCGTTTAGTCCGTGCGAGTTTTTTGGTTTCGTCCGTGCTCAACCGTTTGTAAACCCCGGTACGTAGTAAAATAATGGCGTCTTACAATTTTTACGCTTCTCTCTGTTTGCTATCAAAGCTATCAGTGTATTGATTTAAAAACGTGATAAATGTGTGATATTTGGTGTTAGTTGTGTTCCCATTGACGTTATGTTCATTCTTCGTCGATTTTGAAGAGACAAATTGCCGGTATAAGGTAAGATGTTATTCTATTGCGTAATCGCTGTTGCGTTTGTTTGAATGCTAGTGTGTTCATAGTATATTACATTACAAGAGCTGTAACTAGCATATTACGTGCGAGTGGAAAGTTAACATACGAGCCGCGAAGCGGCGAGTTTTGTTATTTTTCACGAGCACGTTATATGCGTGTACAGCTCGAGTATTGTACATAGTTTTACCTACGACCGACAATTTCAATAAATTGTATCAAAAATGTCAAATAAATAAAGGTAAGGATATTTAACGGGTGACAATATTTGACTAGTGTCCCTGTATTTATAGAGTACCGCAATTGGTTATGCCACTACTAGGACTCAAAATGGCTGCTACGTATTGACAGCTGGCCTGAAAAGTCAACATAACCTTACTATAACCTTTCGCCCATAAAGAAATGGAACCAAAATGGCGACTATTGCGGTACTCTCTAAATACAGGGACACTATATTTGACGGTAATCGTGCGACATCTATTGCAACTACGGAGAACGTCTGAGATGTCGACCGAAAATTCCAATACAAATTCAACATAAATGTTCAGGAGCGTGCAATAAATGTTACAGCTCGAGTATTGCACTTACCTACGACCGAAAATTTCAATAAATATAAATAGTATCAAAAATTACAAATAATTAATCAAAATATTCGCGCGACATCTGTCATTATGACATTAGGTCGTGCGTAAAAAACAAACGCACAGCCAAAAGCACACGTATGTTATAAGCGATATACGAGCGAAGCGGTCCGTGACGTAAGGGACGTTTACACATACGGTCGTAGGTAATAGTATATTACATTACAAGAGCTGTAACTAGCATATTACGTGCGAGTGGAAAGTTAACATACGAGCCGCGAAGCGGCGAGTTTTGTTATTTTTCACGAGCACGTTATATGCGTGTACAGCTCGAGTATTGTACATAATTTTACCTACGACCGACAATTTCAATAAATTGTATCCAAAATGTCAAATAAATAAAGGTAAGGATTAATCTCTGGTAAGGATATTTGACGAGTGACAATATTTGACTAGTTGACGGTATTCGCGCGACAACTACGGAGAACTTTGTCTGAAGTGTCGACCGAAAATTCCAATACAAATTCAACATAAATGTTCATGAGCATGCAATATATGTTACAGCTCGAGTATTGCACTTACCTACGACCGAAAATTTCAATAAATATAAATAGTATCAAAAATGACACATAATTAATCAAAATATTCGCGCGACATCTGTCATTATGCCATTAGGTCGTGCGTAAAAAACACAAACGCACAGCCAAAAGCACACGGTTGTTATAAGCGATTTACGAGCGATGCAGTCCGTGACGTAAGCGACGTTTACACAACGGTCGTAGGTAAAATCGTTTTAGTGTTTATTTTCGATAAATACATGCCAAAGAAATTCGTTGAACAATACTTATATTACATTTAAAATATTATCGACTGCGAAATAAAAAAGAGGTGTGTTTGGTTAATGTTACGCAATCTTTATTTTTATTTTAAGAATCAACGTGTGTTTGTTGTGTGGTATTTAATAAAATAATAGTACTTATATTTTCTTGCGGGTACCCACTCGTACCCACTTCACAGTGATAATGTAATTTACCTACTCATTATAGTACCTATTTCCGTAGTAGTATTTCCGCGCACAGAGCTAATAAAGCATTTGCGGCATCTTTTGGTTTGGTGAATTATTAAAACTACATCAATACCATGAGGCAAATCCTAGGATTAACCGCTATGTCTTGGTAAAGCCCGAAATTATATTGATAAATACCATTTTTCAGACATTTACCAATTCATTTTGGTCAAACCTAGGATTAACGCGTTAATCCTGGGTTTGACCGTATTTCAGGCTTTTACAGTAACATATACATGAATAATTGAACATGAATAATCCTGAGATCGCACGCTCCTATTTCTGACAACGCCAACGGTAACTTGATTACGATGAATAAAACTTTCATGTGCACTTTTTTCGGCCCCTAACTTTGGAACCAATTAACTTATAGTTATGAAGTTTCCAGTGAATTTTTAATAGAGTATCAAAAACTGAAAAAAAAAACACTGAGGAATTCCACCTCAAAGTATTGCGCTTTTGCCCGCTACGTCCAAATATATGATTTTATATTTTCAAAAGTACTTTATATCTAGCCATTTCCTAGAAGTTATTTTTGACTGTATTTCTTATAAATTTAGCAGATTAGCATATTTCTTTGTTATGTTACTTTTTGTACACCCTGTATTAATAGTATTAATGCGGTACTTTGGATGTTTGGACAGAACTGCGTGTTATGATCAAACAACACAAGAGGATACATTGTATTAGATAATACTAAGTTTTAGGTTTGTTTGTAATTTGGAGAGTATGCAAACTAATAAATAACTTTTTACGTATTTATCTTATGTTCAACGATTTCCTCAGATCACTGGTGTTATAACTTTAAATAATTTTCACAAACAGTAAATTCCCAGAAATACAACTAGAATGATCAAACCCCACGGCAATCACAATATCTACAATTTGCATATCTGATGCCTAAATACCGACATAGGCGACAGTCCCCTTGTCTTATCGCCCGGTAACATAACCTGAACAAAAGTTGAAAGCTAATTCCAGTCCAGACCGCCGTCAATGCCGATTTTTATTCTGCCTGGCAGGGCCGTGTTAACACAAAACTGCGCCCGGGGCGAAAACAGAGCAAACGCGCCCCCCGCACCCCCCATTTTTACCAAAATTATTTAAATTGCTAATTACAAAATTGCTGTAAATGTAATACAATAAAAAACAAATCTGATGTGGCCAGGCACATGACTTTATCATACAATATATAAAATTAATAGTTTAGCTGCATGAGATTTTATTTGATCGAGATAGATCGTGTTTGCATTAACATAAAACGAATTAGCCAGGATTTGACAGATATTGACAGTAGGTATTGTAAAAAAATCAGCCTTTGACACTGCCTACTGTCATTAGAATAAAAATATCTGGCAAATCCTGGCTACCTTTCTATTAATGCAGACACTGGATCCCGAAACTGGATTGTTTCACATAGCGTATGTGCGCGCGTGTTTCTCCACCTCATCGCATTCTACATGCATTTGTGTGTTGAATTGACGTTTCGCAACCGCTGACGTTCTGAATACTGTCAAAAGTTTCAAAATATCCTGGCTACCTACTATTAATGCAGAGACGATCTCGATCAAATAAAATTTGCTCTTGCAGCTAAACTATTAATTTTACCAAAAAATGTTATAGACATAAATTATACAAAATTTCCTACTTTAATTTATTATTTATCTATTTTGTCGAAATTACAGAAATTACGGCTCATTTGCAAAATCGTTGAAAAATGCTAAGAGTAAATAGCCAGTTCCTTTGAACCATTTTGAACCAAAAGCTTTTCAGCTCTAAGTTTGCTTATGAAACTTCTAAATATGAACTTTCGTCCCGATACCTTTAGTAGTTTTTCCGGAATCGTCGTCACAAAAATCGGGTACACACATACACACACACACACACACACACACACACACAGACATTTTTTTGTACCTTGGTCAAAAATGTTCAGGGGACCCAAAAAGACCTATTTCCGCTAAAAACCCAATTTTTTTTTTCGGCACGATTACATTACTTTACCATACTGCGTATGATAAAGTAATAAAAGTCCGAATAAAGAATAAATAATATATTGAAATTAGTACATACGCTTACATACGCATCCTACCGAAAAAAATAAAACATCTTTCTACACATAATAAGGTAATGAATAAAAAGAACATGTTACTTAATGAAAAGAACAATAATCTATGTGTATTGGGTACATTCTAGTATAACAGTTTCAAAAATGAATGTTCTTATTGCATATCCTGATTGCACAACATTTAAAGCATACATTGTAAAAATTTCAGAATTTAATTCGAAAAATTAACAATTCTATCGCCAACAGTCCAGCGGCTCGCCGAGACCGATTATATTTCGATTATCGGAACCTTTTTTAACCACCTATAATACGTACATCTTTTAATATTTTTCAGAAATTCTTTCCCGTAGTACCCAGTATCCAGTATCCACATTTCTCCTCGTTAAAATGACGTATCATCTATTGTGATAAGCTTAATAGTTTTGGAGATCTCGATAAAAATATGAGTGGACAAGATTAAATGTTTGGAAATGTCACTACAGTCACTACACGCCTACAATTAAGCACAGTTTTCACGAAATCTTGTTTTGTTGGGCGGTTGAAACAATTTCACAAAAACTTAGGGGCCAATAAAAAAATTCTTGCGGCATTGTATTCGCAGATTGACTTGCTATAGCGCAAACCACGATTATTAAAAAATATTAATAATTGTTGAAGTAGCGGGCCTTTTAGAAAAAAAGATAAAAAAATGCGAAAAAAATTATTTTTTCCAAATAAGTTGGAAAAAACATTTAATTATTGATGAAACCGGTGTATTTTAGGTTAATAATATGGTCATATTATTAACCTATAATATTAATTTGACAAAATATGTCGTTAAATATTTCATCTGGTGTATTCCAGTTTGCTCGATACCGAGTCAATCCACGAATGCAGGAATTCAGGAATCATCCCGTAAGTTTTTGCGAAATCGTGTTAACCGCCCAACGAAACAAGGTTGCGAGAAACCTGCCCTTAAATTGTAGACGTGTACCGACGTTCCCGAACTTTTAATCTTGTCCACTCATTATTTTTATCGATATCACCAAAAATATTAAGCTTATTACAATAACTGATACGTTATTTTGGGGGGAAATGTGTATACTACAGAAAACAATTTCTGAAAAATATTGAAAACCGTATTGGGGGTGGTTAAAAAAGGTGCCAATAATCGTCATATATATGTCGATTAATTTGTCGAATTTCTTCCTGAAATTTTTACAGTGTATTCTTTAAATATTGCGTAATAAAATACGCAATAAAAATCTTTTTTGAAAATGCAAAAGCAGAATGTACCCGTATTAATATAAAATAAGGATAAATATGTCTCCATGACTGTAGCTAATGCAACTTTATTTTCTTAGCCTTCAAAGCAGCAAAATCATGAATTATTTTTTCCATATCTAATAATCGAGCAACACTACATTCGATTGAAAGCAAACTTAAATCGGCAAGCTTGTCCTGAGCCATTGTAGCTCTTAAAATTTTTTTTACCAATTTAAGTTTACTGAAAGACTTTTCAGCTGATGCAGCAGTTACCGGCGTACTAAGAAATATTCGATATGCAGTTACCATGTTCTTATAATTGGCAGCTAACTCAAATTGATGAATTAATTGGAGGATTTCATGTGTTATCATCTTATCATTTAGAGACCGAAATATTTTTTTGCACTTAAAATTTCATACACAAAATGTTGCCCGTTTGAATCACTTCCATATTTCCTTGTAACGTTCACAGGATGTTTTTTAATAGTTTCGTCATCATGTGAAATAATGTTCGAACCGCTAAGGAAAGCAAAATCTTGTGAAATCAGAAAGTTTTTCAAATCTCCATGTAAGTTGCTCCATTATAGTGTCAATAGGCTCGATAAATATATTAAACGAAATTTTTCTGATTCGTTTAAATCGGTATCCCTACTTTAATACTGTACCCATGTTTAGCACTATTTATGTAGGTTCAGTAATAAATAATTCCACATATGTGCAACAAATAAAAATAGCTACTTATATTTTATTTTATTTAGGATTTATAAATTCGTTTTAATAATTCCTTCATTATGTATTTTTTAAAACACGTTTTATAAATATCCTTCCTCCCTTCTGGGTAGGATTTTGGCGCCCCTGAAACTTGGCGCCCGGGGCGGGCGCCCCCTTCGCCCCCCCCTTAACACGGCCCTGCTGCCTGGACTCATGGCAGAATAACGACATGACGCATGGGGCGGGGCCTGTAGCATTTGGTATTTCTGCTACGTAGCTAATTCGGCACTGGGTCGCGTCCACCTAGGGGGTCGCTTAAAAAATTTTTGGGGCGCGGTAACATCTAAAAAGAAAATCATAGAGCTATCCAGAGGACCGTTGGTAGAGGTGTGCAGCTTGCGGCTGCTGGCGTGACATACGAGTCGGGATCGCTTGGGCGGGCTTTGTTGTGTCTGTTGTGACACATTTGTAGTTCGTGCAAAATTTAGATCGTCGTGGCAGTCGGGCATTAATTTTCAGTTAAATGCAAATCGACTTTACGAACGCGAAGGAAGCTATGTATCTTATGAATCCCTCTTGCATGTACAATGTTGTTCTAACGTACAATGATTAACTCATCAGAGCAGATATTGGCTCCCATTATAGTTATCATGGATAAGTGGTTTCATTTGACAACTGCTAAAACTACACATGGTATTGTTGAAGCTGTAGATCTCGCAGTACCGGTATTAACAAAAATGCACGTATTCTAGGTACATTCAGCAAAAAAATAAGAAATACAATGCAACATTTCTACAATATGGGTTTACTTGTATTTCCGAAAAGAATGAAATAAGCTAGTGTGCGCGGTTTGTACCTAATTTTTGTCTAGTAAAAGTATGAAATAAGCTAAATTAAAAAAAAACACAAATCATGCTTTATATGCAAATAAAACTGTAAAGTTTTTTTTTTGAAAAGCTGTCGCAGTTCCAAAATATAACAATGTCTTGAAACCCATGTTCGTGTTAATAAATATTTAAGAGCATTCTATGAAGCCGCTTACCTAATCGCAACTATTGAAACTGTACACAATTGGTGAAGAATTAATGATACCAGTTGCGATTAAAATGACTGAAATTATCCACTGAAAAAATATGCACACGAATTAAGAAACAATCTCATGTCAATTGGTACACGAATTTTGGAATTTAGCTAAGGTCAGCGAAATAAACTTATTGGAAGAATAAAAGATAGTTAAAGACAATTTGAGTATGTCTCTCCAAGACAAGAACATTTATTTTTACACTCAAAGAGTAACTCCACTCACATTGGAAGATAATCCACTTGAAATGTTCTCTTACACCGACTGAGGATTTTCTTGTCAATATTGAGTTGATCTTTGAGTTGGTCTAGAAAGCAATTAAGAAATAAATTGCTTCTGGGGTATTGTCATGATTCGTAAATGTTGACGTTTTGCGAACCGTTGCTCGCTTCTTCAGAGCTAACTGCATACTTATATACTATAGGATACTATAGCTCTGAAGAAGATTCGACATGGTTAGCGAAACGTCTGCATTTACGAATCTTGGCACACGGCATACCCCGGAGCAATTTATTTTCTAAATGATTCTGGCCGTGACAGCCTACGCATTTATTTAATTAACAAATAATTTTGTACCGACATTTTAGCACATAAACTATATTGAATTCAAAACCTTTTTGTTGGCAAAATTGAAATTGTAAGTGAGATATTAAATTGTTTTATACCGAGCCTCACCATGGGGATCTCGTTTATTAGTGGAGATAGAGCCTATGTTTAAGTTTTGGCGAAGTTTCGTATTTTTGTGCTAATCAATTATCTGAAAAGAAATTTAAGCTATCATTTTTTATTTTGAAGATATCCACAAAAACCTGAACTGTTAAGATATCGTTTTTAATTTTTTATTCAAAACAAAATGTAGCTAGACATTTGAAACAAAAACATTCTGCAGGTACTTTTTAACAAGTTAAATGCAGTGTCATATTTTAATTTGAAATAACATCAAATATGGCGGCGTAACCATGGCCAAGTTTTGTTTTTCTTATGGGCGCCGCGCCATGTTGAATTTTGGCATTTTCCGATAGTCGTGTTTTTCTCATTTCCGCAATGTATAACATGTTACCACTCTTTTTAAAAATAATGATGTAATAATCAAAAACCTTCAAGTATCCAACTGGAGCTTGGTTACAGACCGCCGGAGTCGTTGCCAACCAACGCCAACAAAATGCACTTGGATCAAGCGGCGTCCTCAGCGTTAGGTTTGCCAACCTTAATTGTGGCTGATTGTGGATGTAAAATTCCGTTTACCAATAACGAAAAGCGTGATATAGTTAAGACTTTAATTGAATTTTGACATTTTCCGATAGTCGTGTCTTTTCTCATTTTCGAAATGTATAACATGTTGGCATTACCTTTTGAAACAATGGTTTAATAATAAAAAACACGTTCTTCTTTTTCTTGTTGTTTGTCGTGCTTATCAAGTAACTAACTGCAGCTTGGTTACAGACCGCCGGCGCCGGCGCCGGCGCGACCAAGAGTGCTTTGGATAAAAAACATTCAGATTGTAAAAGAAGCAAGTTTATACAACATAAAGATTATTTTTTAAGTAAATGTTCATATTGGCCGCTATTTTCTTGAAGGCATAAAAGCGTGACCGCTTTTCTACATGTTGTTATGTTCTTCTAACTGTTCTTCCTGGAATAGCATTGACCGCATTTGTTATTCGATCCAGCAGATCGTCGATATTTCTGCGAGTATCGTGATAAATTTCGTCGTTCACAGTTCCTAAAAAAAAAAAATAGTCCAGAGGACTTAATTCAGGGGATCCACCACTCCACCATTACCAATCCAGCGATCTGGAAATTGTTGATTTAACTAATTTCGTACAATTGCAAAGTTTGAGTTGTGTGGGGTTTGTACGGTTTCAATTTCTTTGTTCGCAATGGTCTGCAAACACGTGTTTGCGGCAATTCCAAATTAAGGGCTACTTCCCGCTTAGAAATCCGAGGATCGTCATTTATCTAAAAACCAGTAGTTGAAGCATTGCAAATTATGGTAATTTAACATTTACCATTTCTAAAATACCTCTTTGATCAGTTTCAACATTTCCATGAGGATTATAAGCATTGCAGGGTTTACTAAACGATCCATGGTCCGCTAAATTTCCGTCCAATGTTAGGAATATTGTACGATGCGACATTTCTAAGAGAACAATAATAAACCCTTATTATATCACGCTTTTCGTTATTGGTAAACGGCATTTTACATCCACAATCAACCACAATTAAGGTTTATTTGGTTAAATGGCAGACCTAACGCTGAGGGCGCAGCTTGATCCAAGTGCATTTGTTGGCGTTGGTTGGCAACGACTTAGGCGGTCTGTAACCAAGCTCCAGTTGGGTACCTGAAGGCTTTTTGAGTATTACACCATTATTTTAAAAAATAATGGTAACATGTTATACATTGTGGAAATGAGAAAAAACACGACTATCGGAAAATGCCCATAAGAAAAAGAAAAGTTGGCCATGGTTACGCCGCCATCTTTGATGTTATTTCAAATTAAAAAATGACACTGCATTCCTTGTTAAAAAGTACCTGTAGAATGTTTTGGTTTCAAATGTCTAGCTACCCTTGGTTTTGAATACAAAATTAAAAGCGATATCTTAACATTTCAGTTTTTTCTGGATATCTTCAAATTGAAAAATGATAGCTTAAAATTCTTTGCAGATAATTGATCAACACAAAAATACGAAACTGCCAAATTTAAATATAGGCTCTATCTCCACTAATAAGCGAGATCCCCATGGTGAGGCTCGAAATTTAATCGCCCGGTATACTGTGTTAGAGTGTTAGTCTAAAGCTAGAGACAAATCTGCATACGGTAGTGACACAAGTTTGGAGCAAAGACCAGAGCCCAACTGCTTGGAAAGAAGCGCTAATATGCCCGCTGCACAAGAAAGGCGTATGCGAAAATTATAGGGACATAGCATTGTTGAATGTAGTATCCAAAATAGTGGCAGTGGCAATTAAGGATAGGTTGAATGAGGTGGTAGAGGCAGAAATAGGGGAGTATCATAGGGATTCAGAAAATGCCGATCAACAATGGATCAAGTTTTTGTATTGAAGCAGATTATGGACAATAGTATGGATCAGAACGTCCTACTGTACATGTTTTTTGTGATTTCAAGCAGGCTTACGATACGATAAAGAGGGAAAAAGTTTATCATTCCATGAAGAGGTTGGGAATAAGTATCAAGCTTACGCGACTAGTAAGAATAATATCAAATAGAACGGACTATAAAGTGTTGGTGAGCGGAAATATATCCTAGAAGTTCCACGTTAATAGGGGTTTGAGGCAAGGAGATTGATGCAAGGGAGTGTTAGGAATCGGGGGCTAAGAATAAACACCAGAAAAAGTAAATATATGGCAGTGGAACTAGGACGCAAACAGTATCAGAATCAGGAGTCTCAGCTTACAATAGATACGGAAGATGGCGGGCAGTGTGATCTGGAAAGAGTGGGAAGTTTAATTATTTGGGGGTGACGGTGACAAGCAGGAATGATGAGGTTGAAATAGATGAGAGAATAGCAAAAGGTTGCAGGTGTCTGGGATCCCTGAGCAGCATACTTAAGTCAAAAAGTAACTCAAGAACACCGAAAATAAGAGTCTCAAACAATCATATGGCCCATAGTTACATATAGGGGCGAACTATGGAAGTTGAACCAGAGAGAGTGAGAGGCCTTAGAAACAAGGGAAAGACGAGTGCTGAGGAAAATATTTGGAGGAAAGAAGGAGGCAGATATTTGGATGAGACGAACAAATAGGGAATTGATGGAGCTGTATGGGCATCCAACAGTGACAACGGTTGTGAGGGTGCAGCGAATGAGATGGCTGGGGCATATACTGCGGTTGCCGGAGGGCAGGACAACGAGGCAAGTTCTGTTGGGTGGTATCCCAGGAGGAAGGAGGAGAGGAAGACCACGGACGAAGTGGATGGAAAAGGTGAGGAATGACTTGGAGGAGCTGGGAGTTTCAGACTGGGAGCGTGCGGTTTAGAATAGGGATAAATGGAGAAGATGGTGTGACCAAGCCATGGGCCTACTAGGCTCGTAGTGCTGATATATTATTATTTAGATTGTTAGTAATCGCACTTATAATTTTGAGTGGGGATAGTGGAAAAATGTGTTGGGTCCAAGTGGATCGTCGATGAAAAAAGTTTGTGAAGCTCTAGCTCTAAACTAAGTGCAAAAAAAGCCAGAATAAACAGCAGAAGTGACAAATGTATTCATATACAGCGTGATGCCTTCTTTAGAGTCTTATAAAATACCTGTAAACGGTTTGATATACCTACCAAAAATATCTCGTACACGTCGAATTTTAATGATCTAAACACACATAAATTTCAAATTCAATTTCCATCCTTCAAAAGGTTTTGACTGTAGAGATCATCGCCATTGTTATATAATGGCAACACCAGATTTTTCTTACTGATTATGATGGATCTCTTAATTGTCTTACTTCACAAAAAAGGGCAGCCGAAAATTAAAGAACATTGATAACTTTTGATCGTGAATAGAGTGATAATAGGTGTTATCGGATGATTACTTAGCGTTAAATACTAATAATTATTAATAGGATTTCACGTAAAAGAACAAAATAAATTTAAACGAAATAGTTATTACTCGAAAACTCGTCCGTATATGTATAGGAAACTAAATTAGGAAGCGAATGATAAATTAATCCAGGTAAGGATAATGGAAATCTACAGGCATATTTGACATATTTGTCTCTTTAAGAAAAGAATGCCACTTTGACCAATATCATAATTATTATTAATTAATTATAATGTTATACTTGTCATTCACTTCGTAATTTAGAAAAGGTACAATGATAAGGTTTACCATGAGACCGTTTTGTTTTTATGGTTTCTAGGATATGAGGTTCAGCTGCCATATATTGTAAAAATCGAGTTTTCTGGCAGTTTGACCTCGCTTTTTACGGAAACCTTACTCGAAAGCATATTTTTAGTCTGTATTCATATTCAGGCCAAATAATTCTATCCAACACTCACTTTCATATTGTATTAAGAAAATCCATGTAACCAGAGGTATCAATAAAGTACAATCTTATTTGTATTTTGTAAAAATATCTTCTGTGAACCCATTAAATGTTTCCACTACCATTAAGACAATTAAAAGGTTTACCCAAATCAGTAAGAAAAATATGGGGTAAAATATAGCCTGCAACAATATTGAAGGTAGAATATTGAATTCTATCTAAAAATGAGTAGGTGTTTTGGTAATTTCAAATCGACGTGTTGGAGTCTTTTTACTTTAAATAGGTCTTTTTGGGTCCCCTGATCATTTTGGACCAAGGTACAAAAAAATGTCTGTGTGTGTATGTGTGTATGTGGGTGAGTGTGTGTATATGTGTGTACCGGATTTTTGTGGCGACGATTCCGCAGAAACTACTAACGTATCGGGACGAAACATATTTAGTCTCATGACCAAACTTAGAGCTGAATAGCTTTTCGTTCAAAACGGTCGAAAGGAACTGGGTGTTTACTCTAAGCGTTTTTCAAGGATTTTGCAAATGAGCCGCCATTTCTGTAAAATCGTCAAAAAAGTTCAATCATAAATTAAAGTAGAGGAAATTCTGAATAACTAATGTCTACGACATTTTTTGGTAAAATTAATAGTTTAGCTGCATAAGCAAATTGTATTTGATTGAGATCGGTCGTGTCTGCATCTTGGCACCTAGCCAAGATTTGCCCAAGTTTAATTCTAATGTCAGTAGGTATATAGTGTCAAACGCTGATGTTTAGACAATCGTAGATATTTTTACGAAAGAAATCTGTTCTGAAGTCTCATATACCTTTGTTTGTGACCTTTGTATGTTGTTTTATGTTCTCCACGGGCCGCGCCTGATGATTTTACAATTGAGCTTTTTGGAGTTTTATTTGATTGTCAATTCTGTAAGTTATTTCTCATTTCCGATAGCGCTTGAATAAGTGCCCAGTAGGACACAAAACATGTAGCGATTGCTAAAATAAAAGAAAATTAAGGAATCCGACCACTTTTTATTGTATTAATATATTGTATTTATTTAATATATTGTATTAATAATAGCTTGTGTCTTAGACAGCTCTACCTGCTGAAAGTGTCATATGCGGATTCTCAGTTAATAACTACATATTCACATTCTTATTTTACAAGGGGCGGAGATATGGGTTTGCCTTATGGAGCGAGCAAGTCGATTGTCTAGAGATCATTTCTGAGTGTTGCACCAAAGATATGTAATATGTTTGTGGTTTATCTGAGGAAAGCGGAGGTTAACGTGTTGGGTGTACTTTCGTTGGACAGAGATATGTTTTGCAGACATTCTAGGGAATTTATTTGGTCGATGAGTATTGATGGGTTGGTGTAGTTTGTGCTAAGGAGGCATGGTTTTCCGATATTTTTTGTTTGTTCTGGTTTCGCAATCTGTATTATATGATTTGTTAATTTTATTTTTCTTGGGCCTCGAGCGTATGCGTACTCATTAAATAAAAGCCACACACAATTGTTCATTCAATGCAGTGGCATGTCTAACCGATCTTTATTCGCTCATTTTGTATTGTGTTTTTCATTTTGTATAGTGTTTTTCTTTTTGTGAATAAAGATTTATTATTATCTGTCAAATCCTGGCTAACTAGCTTTATTTTAATGCAGATACAACCGATCTCGATCAAATAGAATCTCATTTACTATTAATTTTATAAATAGTATGATAAAGTCATGTGCCTGACCACATACATTTTTTTCAAATAACATAATTTTCTAGTTGCTGGTTGCTCAAACAATAATAACAATAATTTATAAACCGTGTATGTTTATAATGTTTGTATGTTTATACTGGTTGGGTACATTATACACAATAAATATTAATCTTTTAAGTCCGTCATAAAAAATGTTGAGGTTTTCATTTAACGTGATAGTAATTTTATAAATAAAGATACATTCATTCATGCAACCATTGAGTAATAATATTATTCAAATTTAACAATACGCTCAATGACGTTTACAAATTTCCGAGAATTGAACTAGTGTCAGATCTAGTGACCCTATCAAGGAAGTAACGCAAATATAAACATTGCGTTGTCAACGATCGTACGATCGATAGCGCCGAAAGGCGATTAAATGGATTCGGCAATGACTTTCAAACTAATTAATAACAGAGACGTAGCGCCGGTCTATATATAGTTACAAAGATATCAAAACTTGCAAAATTTTGTATAATTTACGGCGTGATTCGCGATTGGCATTTGTTAGCGTCGTGCTCACTTACCTTGTCGATAACTAGCAAGAGTTTTTTCTACTCCGTTTTATTCATTAGTTTTCTCTCCAGTTCCCGCTTCCTGTATTAGCTATGTTCATTTTTTAATCACTTTAATCACAGAGCAGGAAATAGTTTTGTTGCATTCACGCTTAGATTTATTATTTCTAAATAAAATTTTTATGCATGTACATACATTTGCGAATAGTACATAAATGAAAGTGGAAAATAGGTTAATGGTGACTAGGTGGTTTTGGAAAATAACCAAAATGTTATATGCACAAAAAATAGATAACATGTAGGTATTATTATTATTTCATTTGCAGTGTTTTCGTAATCGTTTACTTTCATATGATTGTTTATTTTGTTGGGTATTTGAGTTGGATTGACACGTGTTCAAATAGATTAAAATAAAATAAAAATTACTTTATTTACGAAATTAATGCAAATTCAGTGCAATTGATAAGTTTAATGGCGCAATGTCAAAATCGAGTTAAATTCTAAATTCTCTATTACCTACTATTTGAAAGCGTATAAACTATAAAGCATATAAAATACAGGTTGAGTCACAAAGTCGCGGTAGTCGTTACTGTATTTATCTTAAGAGATGGAAAGCAATATTTAGCACAAAAGAATTTTTTTATTTTGTTTTTTTATTTTTTTTTTTATTTATGTGTATACATTTTTACATTTTTAACATAATACTTCCCCAGGTTAATAAACTCCGAATGAAAAATGTATTATGCGTGTGTTTTATAATAGAATAAGCAAAATTAGAACATACGCGTTACAAAAAGGAAAAATAAGTGACAATAAGTCGCTAATATGCGGTCCCTAAAAAAAACAGAAAACGCCAAAACCTCACTTGATCAGCAACATTTGAGAAACTTATGTACAAAATTTTAAAAGATAAACTACGCTTTATAAAAAATGCACTGAAAATAAACAACTAGTGAAGTTAATATAACCGTAGTAAAAGCAACCAACAATATCTACTTACATTTATTTACTTTACATTGGTAACGGATACAAGATAGATTACTTTTCTAGAGAGACAAAATTGGGATAATATTTGTAATAATATGAGTATTACTGATTACGTGAATAGAAACTGGCTTATTTGTAGGCGCTTTCGATATTTTTTTTCTCTGAATACAAATCTGAATCTAAAAATGTGTGTGAGCACATAATCAAAAATCGCTGTTTGTTCAATACTTATTGAATCAACAAGTTTTTGCGAGGCCTCCCAGATAGCAATCGTGCGACGCACGAAATCATCACGCGTTGATTTTCGGTGCGATGAGTGAAACACCGCACATAAATATAAATAAATATATATATATATATATATTATATAAATATATAATCGCATATAAAACGCACGGGTGCGAGCGATATGCGTGTCACAATGCTTATTTTCGTCATACAGTCGGCATGGTGCGTCGTCCATGACGAATAAAACGCACGAGTGCAAGCGATATGCGCCGCATATCACTACTCGAGTGAGAATGCGGGCGATATGAACCTCCATTGATGACGTGATCTGCGTGATCACATCTGCGTGATCATACGAACGCACGTGCGGTTTCAATAACATCATTATGCGTCGCACGATTGTTATCTGGGCTAGTAGTATTTGGAAGTTCTTAGGCCCCGTGTTCGTTAGCTATACGATTCGTAAAGTGGCAAAATGTACTTAAAAATTTAATATAAAATGTAATCTTGGTAACAGTGGCACTTTTTATTAGGATACATCTGGTTAAATAGGTTCTAAATTACCTGTTCCATCGCCCCTTAAATACTACATAATTCGGTGTATGACATACTAGATATAAATTGAGCAAAGTAAAGGGTTATTATAGCCAACACATATTATACAGGTTCATTTAAAAAACTCAAGAAAAGTTAAAGAAATGTATGGCTGGGAGGATTATCCTGTATAGCTGTATTTATCAACATCAGCAGTGCCGGATTTCTGCCTAGGCCATCAAGGCCACGGCCTAGGAGCCCAGCCAGCCTAGGGGCCCCGGTGGGTGGCGGAATCTTTACATAAGCTCAAAAGCCTGGCTAGACTTATCAAAAAGGAAATAATAACGAAAATAATAATAATATAAAATAGGTTAACAATATACCTATAATATTAATTTGACAAGATATGTCGTTAAACATTTTCATTTATAATAATATAAAGTTCTGTAATAGTGCGTTTAAGGTGGGCTTCGAAATGAGTACGCAATAATATATACCTCATAATTTTGTTTTCAGTAATTACTTGTATTTCACCGGAATCATAAGGTATTTCCATTCAAATTATACGCTAAAGTGGCTTGAAACCTTTGTCGATAATACAAAAAATATCCGGCTGAATTCTGTCGAGTCTAGGTCACGGATTTTAAGATTATTGGTGGCTATGTCGTAGTCTTCTTGCGATCAACAAAAAACACCGATATTCCCAGAATTCGTCAGCTACACTTGACACAATTGAGCCGGATATTTTTTGTATTATCGTCAAAGGTTTCAAGTTCAGTCTAACGTATAATTTGAATGGAAATACCTAATCATTTCGCTGAAATACTGCGAACAAAATTATGAAGTATATTTAGTTGCCTACTCATTTCGAAGCCCATCTTAACTTGCAAAATTTCCAATATAGCTTCAAGATGGTGGGGGCCCAAATGTCAAGTACCTAGGTGCCCTGGTTCTCTAAATCCGAGCCTGAACACCTACTGGTGATTATTCGTGATTGGTGTGTATTGACATAGAGACAACTTGATATATACAGTTGGAGATTCCTTAGTATTCATAATATGACATGATTTTTTCATTTAATTTAATCAAAAAGCATTATTAAAAATCGAAATTTTCCTAAAATATCTTCGTAAATATCATTTGAATAGGATTTTCAGATTAAAAGCATTCTGTAGCAATAGCTAAACGTGAAATGTGAACATAATCTAAAAAATTCAGGTTAATAAGCTACATATTTTGTATCACTTGCTGGTTGCAAAATTTAAAAAAAAAAATAATGTTCATTATTTTGTAATATTCATAAATTTTTTTCTTTAGAGTTTGGTGGTAATTCTTAAATAAACTGGTCAAAAGAAGTAGCGAATAAAGAAAAATTTTACCAAAATTTAAGGTTGATTTTCTCCCCAACCATTTATCCGGTTTTCACGATTCGGTCACTCACTGGTTCTTCAGAAGAAGTACGGATGAAGAATTTTTTTTACTTTTGATTTTGAGTGTGTACAGGGTGTAAAAATGATGTTATGTTTGTTGCCTAAACTTTGAACCACTATATGAAGTTTTCCTGCTATAACAAACAGGTGAAACTGGAATGAAATAATGATATGTTCTGAGCATTTTGTTTTTCTATTCACCTTATTATCTTTGTTTTTAAAGGACATTCAACAAGAACACAAAATGGCACGAATTCAGGATGTATTTGTCTTAAACCGCTTAACTAATTTTTTTTATTCACATGTGGGTTAATTCCTCAGTTTTAAACATATGCAGGTAGAAAGAATAAGTATACATTTTTGACAACAAAATATCAATAATTCAAATTTTCTAAAAATGTGTTCATAAATATCATTTTAATGAGAAGTTGAAATTAAATGCGTTTCGTAGTAATTGTTTTTAAACAAGTGTGAATATAATATAAGCTAATTTGTATCATTTTCGTGAAAATGTAAAAATACATTATTTTTTAATATTCATGAAACTATGTGAAATTACTACAATGAAAATGGAAAATCCTTAATAAATTTTTTTATTTGGTATTCTCCGATCTTGTTTTTGCACGCGCACGCATAGATAAACGCAAAATGTTGACGAGAGTCATAAACCATATGAAAAATTAACAGCCCAATGAAATTGATCTAACAGTGTATACTAAAGTATACAGTATTATAATTAGTGGGTGCTGTTCCCGGAGTATTTTGTAATATGCTGAGATTTTCAGGGGCAATTCTTTTAAATTTAATAATAATCTAGTAAGAAAATAGGGCATAGGTAAATAGATTCAGTTTTCGATAGCTGCCACTTTAACGGTGTAACAAATGTCGTGGAAAAGTCAATATACCCTACCGCAGTAAATGTGGGGAGTATAATAATTTAATATTAACTACGTTTGATTAGCAGTAACTTTTTTTTGAATAGCATTCAACAACTGTGGATTGCAAAAACATACCTATTTATTACTTAATACAAAAAATACAAAAATTAACAAAAATATATATTTTTAATAAAAACATTTAACAAATACATTTGATTAAACAAAAATGTTTGTTAAAAACTTTGTTTTTCTAAATGGAATGGATACTCGGTATATGGAAATATGTTTATACGCTTACCTGCAGTAGGAGGATGTCATCATATGTTTGATATAAGATTCATCGCGAGAATACGAATAGTTAGTTGCTCTTTGTGTCAACAGACATGTGTATATATGGTGTAAGTACACTAACATAACTTAAATATAATTTCATAGCTATTTGTCAGCCGTAGATGTATGTATTGTTGTGACTTTAAGAAAAATGGAAGACGTGCATAACAAACAATTTGTAATAAAATAATAACAAAAAAGGTAATAGAAATCGTTTATTATTAAACATAACAATAACACGATATGACATTACTTTGCTGATAAGGTAAATTCACTTGTTTGAAGCTGTCAAATTAGATGCAGAGATTTTAGAGATTTGTCTTGTCCTTTTCGACAATATTTTGTTTTATACAGTTTGTGAATGTTTTGCTCAAATTCAGATACTTTTGGCACGTTTGCCACTGCCCATATAATAGGCAGATTATCAATTGTAATAAGAGCACCACCCATCTTTTGTGCATAATAGTATATTATAATGCAAGTTTTATAACACGAAAATTAGCGCTAGATTTGTTTGGGCACGACGAGCGCACCGATGAGACACAAATGGAATGAGTGCGCCTATACGTCCTATAAAACGAGTGTTTGTGTTATATACTATTTTTTCTATTTTGCGACATTAAATTTACATAAATTTCGATAATTGCGGCTGTCGTCTTTAATGTAGAGTATATTTACCGTCAACAGTTGGATTTGTAGTATAATTGTTAAATACGATTGAGGAAATAATGTCAGCATTTTTGATCGATTGGCATCAATAACACGAATCTTGAAAAATTATTATTTGACGAGCACATGTGCGTGTCGAATACGATGTCTTATCTACGACTCTGGTCGCTGATAAAACGTCATATTCGTAATCGTATTCCATTTTATATGAAATATTTTAAATGTATTAGTCAATGGCGAGGCGAACTGTCACATAACTGTCATCCACGTAGGTTTTGACATCTTTGACACTAGAGTCTAGCGTCGTATAATGATGACAGTCAGTTTAAATAATGAAGTCATTATTTGAACGAACTGTCATTATTATACAACGCTAGTGTCATTATAATCATTGGCGTGCACAATGATGGGGATTATATAGTTATAGATACATATGCAATGATCTTATTATATGTGAGTCGTAGATAGTAGTATATTATTTGACGAGCACATAATTAAGGACATAAATCGCGGGCATGATAATCATGCGAGCTATTTATATCCGTTATGTGCCAGTCAAATACGACGTTTTATCTTCGACTCATACATTCCATTTTATGCAAAATATTTTAAATGTATTTATCTACGACTCACATATCATAAGTTCATTGCATACATATCTATGACTATATAATACCATCATTATACGCGCCAATGATTATAATGACACTAGTGTTATATAATAATGACAGTTTGTTCAAATAATGACCTCATTATTTAAACGAACTGTCATCATTATACAACGCTAGTGTCAAAGTCTGTGAAAACCTACGTGGATGACAGTTGATTGACAGTTCGCGTTCCCATCATTAACAAATACATTTAAAATATTTTGCATAAATTGAAATTTATGAGTCGTAGATAAAACGTCGTATTTGACTCGCACATAACGGATATAAATCGCTCGCATGATTACACGCTCGCCTACGGCTCGCGTGTAATCTTCATACTCGCGATTTCTATCCTTAGTTATGTGCTCGTCAAATAATATACTATTGTCAATTATGGCGAGGCATGTCAAATAACTGTCATCCACGTAGGGTTAGACAGACTTTGACACTAGCGTTGTATAATAATGACAGTTCATTCAAATAATGACTTCATTATTTGAACGAACTGTCATCATTATACAACGCTAGTGTCAAAGGTTTTGACAGACTTTGACACGCTAGTGTCAGAAAAGAAGTAAAACGCCTGCTACGCCAGTGGCATGAAGGACACTGGAGGGACCATCCAGGACAGACCCACTCAAGGTTCTCTCTTGGAAGACCTTCGGCCAAATTGGCAGAGGATACGCTTAAGATGACCAAAGCTGACATCAGACTGAGGACGGGAGTAACAGGACACTGCCCAGTGAACCGACACGTCCACAGGATGGGACTGACCGAAAACCCTTTATGCAGGGGCTGCGGAGCGGAGGAAGAAACTCCGATACACCTTCGATGCCTCTGCGAGGCCTTCATTAATGACAGACGTACATATCTGGGGGAACAAAAGGTGAACCCAGATGAGATACAAGGAACTGACCCCAGAAAAATCCTAGACTTCATCAAAAGGGCAGGACTTCTGTGGTAAAACTCTTGAGGGCACAAAAGGACTGACCGCAGTGCGGGTACCGTGACAGGAACCACCTCTCTGATAATAATAATAATAATGATAAAGTCATGTAAAATAAAAGTCAGGAATTGCCAGTGTATTCTTTGTTATGGGACTATTGACGCCTGGTCTTCAGCCAAAGCTACAATGAATAAAACAAACCAATGACTACATCTAACATCAATAAATCACAGGATAAAATTACCGTCAAATTATAGTTGCAGGAGTAAATTTAAGGTTAAACGCCGTGACGTCATTACACCGGCCCTCTGCTTAAATGCCGGAAAACAGCTAGTTCTATGAATAAAATTCAAAAGTACTATTACAAACTTGGACATGTCGCAAACAAACGCAAACTCACCTAAAAACAATATCCATTACAAATCACAATCGCACGAAACAAAACGAATTTCATCTGATAGGTAATAGCATGCGTCTACAATAATGGTCTGGTGTAAAAAGGATTTAAGCAGTTTAACAGTAAAGGCTTTCGGTGTTGCATCGTATTTTACGGCTTCTTAGAGAAATTTGTGATCTCTGCAGCTGTCGGAGTATAACGGATAGCTCCGCATTCTGTAAATTCAAAATATAATCCTCCATCTCACTGGCAGTTGATAAATAAAATTCAGGAATTTTCAGTGTATTATTTATTATGGGACTATTGGTACCTGGTTTCGGGACACCTGTCCCTTTTTCAACCAAAGCTGCAATGAATAAAACAAACAAATAATTGTAACTTATTCATTGTGGAAATTCCAGACTTTTATTTATCAACTGCCAGTTAGATGGAGGATTTTATTTTGAATAAAGTCATGTGCCTAGCCACTTTTTTCTATTTTTTCCCAGATTCAAGGAATGATGTTTTATTAACATTTTAGTGTGACAAATAATTTTTGGAAGTAGTAGTAAATTGTTGTTTAATTTTTGTTAAAATTATTTTTTACTGTTGAACTTATAGAATAAGGGGATGACGTTCTGAAAGAAAATTTATTCCACAGTCGTATAAAAGTAAAGAAAAATAACTGTTCACTTTTTCAAATTCTTTTCTATTTATAAAAGAGTTCTGTCAAATTACAAAATGATGAACCACCGCGACTCTAGTGACTCGCCCTGTACAATATGCATTTTTTATATGGATTTGATAAAATACATATGTTATACAAATACTTAATAACAGACTGATTTTCACTTTGATTTGGTGTCTCGAGATTTGGTGCCCCACTGTAACTTTGTCAAATCGTCTAAAGTATACAGTATTATGACAAGTGGGTGATGCAACGGAGTTTTATTTTAATGCTGGGATTTTCCATCGCATTTTTTTTTTTTATTTTAGTAATAATAATGTAATATAACAACGTTTGATATAATGAAATTTAATTATTGTCTTGAATAAATACTAAATAAATCCTTTTGATTAAAAATTGTTTAAATTTAAATTTCATTTAAAATTAAACATTTAATTGTGACTTTTTAACAAAAATACTGTGTTTATTATTTTTATTTATTATTAAGGGACGCTTCATTTACATTTTAGTACTAATAATTTTAGGCAGTAGTAGTAAATTGTTGTTTAATACTAGTTAAACTTAATTTCTTTTGGTTGAACCTTTAGGATTAGAGGAAGACTTTCTGGAAGAAAATTTATTTCCCAGCCTTATACAGCAAAAAAGATAACTTTTCAAATTCCTTTCTTTCATAACAGAGTTCTGTCAAATGGAAAAACGATAAACCATAAAATGAAAGTTTTCATATTTCTTGACGTCATTAGACATCACACGTGAACACGTTTTGTATATTATTACTCTTAGAAATGCATAAAATGAATAAAAGAATGCTGTAGAAGAACTTAATGCCTAATAACGAATGAATTACTGATTATCTTACCACTCATTCGTATTGTTTATTTGTAGAATTACTATTGATAAATGGTGCAATAAACACTAGATAAGAAATTGTTAAACTGATCGAAGAAAAAAAGGCGGAAGCTCACTTCAGAAGCTATTGCAAAACTAGTGTCGTCTAGCATCACTTCTTGACGTAAATTCTAAGTAGCCTGATATATGTTACTGAATAAAGTGCAAAATATTATCATTTTAGGATGCATCGGACGTATTATAAGTATACGTACGCCTTGATATGTTTTAAAAATTCTGGCGCCTTTGACATTGGTTAACGCCAATATCCTCATATCGCTACCATGCGCGAAAAACCTAACAGTGCAAAACCATTCATTTTTTGCGAACGTTTACCAAATTAATAGTAATATATTAATTAATTAATTCATTAGTCTAATCGCTACGAATGTAAAAATATATTTTTCTTAATTGAGAAATAATGAACGTAGCCACGTGACGAATTGAAAGAAAGTGTTGATTGGATTTTCAAAGACCTGTGTCGTTTCTGCTATATTTGGAATAATTTATTAGAGGTAAGAAATTTTATATTATTGCATATTCATGTATTTATTTAAACCATGTCAGAGACGCAGTGATGTTTTGCTGTCGCGGTTTGCAGGTCAACATGCAGGTGTTGAAAATCTCCTGCACATGAACTGTTTAACTTATTTTGCCTCTTAATGCTTTCAGTACCGAGTTTACTGGGGTATTTACAAATTTAGTGCCCTTTATTATTTTTCAATGAAGTGTAGTAACTTCCACTATATACCTATTATTAAAAAATAAAAATATAAACCATACAAAAAAGTTCCTGACTTTGAATATTAATAATAAAAATTTTAAGACCTGATTTCTAAAACTTCTCACCTGGTTTCACTTTGGCCATAAACTCTATATACAGACGTTCAACCTAACCAATTAGTTTATCAACCTGTAAACGAATATAATTTAGATGCCATACACTTTATTTTAACCCAAAGGTTACTAAAGCCCTTTTTGTTTGAGGTATCCAACAGGGGTCCAAATTTTAGCTTTGCTCTCTTTACATCTTCCTGATTTTGAATGCTTTTAATTAAACTGTTGTCTTCTACAATAAAAATGTTGATTTAAAAATTAATATTTCATGAAAAATAAATTATATATATGTATAAAAAATAATTATACGGATTAGGATTTTATTGTTTTTCTATAATAAAAATAGTAGAAATAATTATTTTGTTTAATGCATTATTATACAGGGTGCTGATAAAAATAATTATTTTGTTTAATGCATTATTATACAGGGTGATTTAGTTTAACTTCACTAGCTTATTCTACTAACCAAATTTATTAGTAAGGACGTTAATGTGCATTTTCGGATTATGAACTACCACTTTGTACACGTCTTCGTGGGGTTGAATTGAATTCATATACGGTGTGTTACTTTTTAAGATGATTTACCTAAATAACTATTTTATGTAAAAATCATTCAATTTGATTTTTTCATAAGTTATGAAGGATTAACTTCTAACTTAAAGTTTGATGAGTAAAAGAAAACGTAATGTCAAATAAAGTAATGTACGATATAGCAGCAAAAACATTTAGAAAAAAGAAATAATTAAAATAAAACAAAAATTAATTTTAATAACAGTTAAACAGTTAAAACAGTTAAAAATTCAAGAACAATACAATACAAAATAAAACAAACAAAGAATTATTATTTTAATTAACTTTCAAAATGAATTCCTACGTGATCACTGACAATTAAATCTTCTATATCTATAAAATTGGATATATGTGTATATGTATGTGAGTGTGTGTGTGTTTTTTTTAGCTTAAGGCTCCGCCATAAAAACATAGCAACTCCAACACGAAATATTTCGTTTCGACGGATTTGGTGGCGATGATTCCGTAGAAACTACTACTGGACGAAAGTTCATATTTAGAAGTTTTATGACCAAACTTAGAGCTGAAAAGTTTTTGATTCAAAAGGGTCCAAAGGAACTGACTGTTTCCTCTAAGCATTTTTCAAGGATTTTGCAAATGGGCTGCCATTTCTGTAATTTCGTCAAAATAGTTAGGTAAATAATAAATTAAAGTAGAGGACATATTGTATAATTTATCTCTATGGCATATTTTGGTACAATTATTAATTTAGCTGTATGAGCAAATTCTTTTTTATCGAGATCGTGTCTGCATTAAACCTTAGTTGGCGAGGATTTCACAATTATTTTCATTCTGACAGAAGGTAGTATCAAAGGCTGTTTTTTTGACAATACCTACTGCCAATATTAATAAATTATCCATATACGTATTAGGGATTATACGGAGCTTATTCTATAGCGCCAAGTTTCGGTTGCAACAATGTGAGACGGAGATATATATTTTGTCTATCGATGTGGTGCTCGAGATCAAACTGCGCATGCGTGGCCAGTATATATTAGGACCGTCGACAGATAGCGCTATTGTAGCTTAAAGTGCGCGGTCGGTATTACCGCGGCCGTTAGCCGGTAATATTCGGCTAACGCCAAACACTAACGCCATCACTAACGCAAACCCAGTGACAGCCCATGGATAACCTTATACCTACATGTGGCAGCTGGTGGCAGCACTCAAGGCTGGTAGAGCCGTATTTTACAGAGGTTGCGCTGACGCCTATATTGCCCATGTATCCAAGCGACCCCCGCAGATGCCTACAAACTCACGAAAAAGTGACGTCAGTGGAGTCAGGACAGGAGTTTAGCGTGTTACGAGATAGCGTTTGTGACGTCACTGGGAGACCTCGTCCCCGCCCCGCAAATGCCGGTCGGCGCAACCTCTGTAGAATAGGCTTTACCGGCCTTGGGCAGCACTGTGGCAGCCTATGGATCCAATCCAGCCAATCGAATTCACGAATTTGACGCATGCGTAGTGTGTCCAGTGGCACTACGTCGGATGAGATAGAGATATATGTCGCTACGCTAGTGTTGGAACAGCCTGCTGTTACCAACATTCTTTATATCATTTTGTATTTATATCATATTTTCAAAATGTCTGTCAAATCCCGGCTAACTTGTTTGATAAACTTTGACGTACTATTTTTATATTTGACAGATTTTCATCATTCTTCTGCCACATTTTATCACAATCACAATTTATGAAGATTATTATTTTAATTAAATCTGTCTGTTTTCTGTCCAAGTTATATTCAACATCAATTTATGATACATATTGTATTAATACATGTCGTTGCAAAAGCAAATTGTATATGCTGTGAGATACAAGCTACAGAGTTTTAAGTAAAACTGAAAACTTAAATGTGGTTAAACCTTGGGACAAATGTTACTTAATTGATGGTATTAGACTATTGTTTTTAATACCAGTCAGAATTAGCAAGAGATAATTAATAGCATGAAGTAAACAAATAAAACTACGAGTAAAAAAAGTTTTAATAAATAACGTAACTTTTAATAACGTGTATCTCCACCTCTAGATGAAAATAATGTACTCTTTTTAAATTAGAATGGCATATGTCGATATTAGCAATAAATTAGCAATAAAATATGAAAATCGGGCTGACTCCAAAAGTTATTGAACATTTTTTGGATACCGTTGTTTTTTTGGTGGTTACTATATCTAAGATATAAAATCGAAAGCCAGTTTTCTTAAGTGCGTTATCTTGACGTTTTGTTTTGCGAAGTCAGAACTAGAGCTTATCAAGCAACAATCAAAAATTTTTGCTGTTTAAGCAAACCAGGAAACTAATCACTTATTTAACGTATGTACGTAATGTAATAATATTTATATAATAAAATATGACGTTTGAGCACGCGTCTCAATACCGCTCTGCGGAAACATCTCCGAGATCCGGGTCCTGAAGCCTTGAAGGTAGTAAGTAGTAGTGGTGACGAAGAAATTTATTTTTTTGCTCCTGCAAACGCACATAAAAAAGTACAGAGCACCAGCAAGGATTTCAACACGTAAATCCAACCTTCAGCGAATCGAAGCATTTTCTAACCTCTTTGTCTTAATTTGATTCAAATCTACGGTGTTGGGCGCCAAGACTTCAGTTGGCCCAATAGTCAACCGGGTGATCAGTGAAAATTTCATAACAGTAGTTTTGGGTACTTTTCTATTTTGTGTGTGATTTTTGTCATAATTTGTAGGTGCGTCATTTTGGTTTTAGTTTGTAATGGTGTATAAAGAGTGAGTGCTAATTAGAGCGTTTTGTTGTTGCAGTTATGGCCGCCATGAAAAATATTTCTTTGGGATTACTCCTAGCAACCCTAGTCATTTTGTGCCTGGTTGAATCGAACCCTTTAGGTAAGTTGATTTTTATATTTTTCTCATGCATACATGTTAAGTAGTATGTAGTTTTTTATTTAAGTGCGCAATATTAACTTCTACATAATATAAAAAGAAAACATTCGCTGTCTACAAATGCAAAAAATCTATAAACCCTAATCAAAAAGAAAAAAAAAAAAATTATGTTAGAAGATATTGTTTAGCAGAATTGTCCAGATGGAAATTTCTTATAAAAATCTTAAACGCAAAAGTATTATTTTATTGTTTTTTAGATGAGCATTGTAATAAAATTCTTTTGTAATAACATTCCATTCAAAAGATTGTCTTTAAATGTTCATGGAACTTTTTATTTAAGGGTTCTGAGCTACTATTATAGTAAAAGTTACAAAAATAAATCTGTTTATTTGATTGCTTGATTGTTTTTATTTATTTTGATGTCTCCTTGGGCCTTTACATACAAATAAGGCAATTTCGTGTTCTATTTCTGAACAATACCTATGGTGCCCAAAATATAGAATTTTTTAAGTGCGTCGTGTAAATAATAAATAACTATATCTTGTTTTCTATAATATAGTCCGAAACTAAAACTCAGGGTTCAAGGAAAAATCATACATATTGCCCATTTGTTCTGAAAATAAATATTAAATAAGAGTGCCTTTTTCGCTTAAACGTTTTGTTTTACCACATTTCTTTGTTTTAATAGATTTTACATTTATTTAAGGATTTTGTTTCTCTGACTTTTCCTTACATTAGAAAAAAACAGAAAAAGAAACGGGAAACATAGATATTTTGAATGGACATTTGCATTAGATTTCTATACTGCATATGATTAAAAAGATAATATCAACTAAGGGGTTTAAGGTCAAAATGATCAAATTCAAAAAACTAGCTTCAAAAAGGGTCTCTCATAACAATTGTTAAACTTCAGACTTTGTCGTAAATTTTAAGAATGTCTCCACAAACGCACATTTAGAGCACTGACAGTATGTGCGTCCCCTATATACCTAGATTTACACCTCACTGCGCACATCTGTAGCTACCGCTCCCATGTGCTTTTCCACCTGACCGCGTTAGGATCGATTTCCAGACCCTACTAATGTCAGTACCGTCCTCGCGATTGTTGTCAGGATGTTTGTAAATTTCGATGGCTTCTCTAATAAGCCTTCGATGATAATTACCCACCCTTGCCAACATCTTCACGTCATCGAAATTCATTATGTGTTCCGACTCGTGGCAGTGTTGAGCAACAGCGGACTGTTGAATCTTGCGTAGCCGGGTGTCTCTACTGTGCTCCTTGACTCGACATTCGATACTTCGTGCTGTCTGTTCTACGTAGCATGTTCCACACTCACATGTTATCTTGTATACTCCTTCGTTCTTCAGGAGTGGTGTGATATCCTTTGGGTTGGGCAAAAAATCCTTTACCTTTGCTGGTGATTTGTACCTTACTGTGATATCCGATTTCTTCAGTATTCTACCGATTCTTTCTGATACCCCACTTACGTATGGTAAGCAAGCGAACCCCTTTGACTCTTGCCGCTCCTCTGAGACTTGCGGTTTTCTTTATATGACACCCCGTAAGGCAGACTTGGTGTATTCATTCTGACATTTTTAGATAAATGTAATTTTTAGCACAATTAAAAAAAAAAATCTGATTTGGCCAGGCACATGACTTTATCATACAATATATAAAATTAATAGTTTAGCTGCATGAGAATCTATTCTATAGAGATAAATCGTAGGTATTGTCAAAGCATCAGCATTTGACACTACCTACACTACGTCATTAGAATAATAGTTATTTATGTCACAAATGCCGAAAGTACGGAATAGCGCGACGAGCGGTGATACGGCGCGTCACCGATGGCGGAGTGTCGCCGTCGCATATGAGCGAGTCGCGCTATCTAGTTTTTGGCAGGAGCGACATCAACGTTTATTGTGTTGCTTTTTAAGAAATACGTATTTAAAAAAAAATAAATGATTTCTGTATAGTAAATGCTAGGTTGGTACCACTTTGACGAAAGGTGCGTTCGGATTGGTAGGTAATGGTAGCTAATGGCGGTGGTAGAATACGAAATTATAGTATTTCTTACATATCGTGATAATGACACATATTAGTTTGCATGTACATAAACATGAGTCACTAGCAATTTTCTATTGGAAATACTATAACGGCGTCTGCTACCACTGCTATTATCACTAATGAAAACGCACCTTAAAAAGGTAATTCAAATTCTGACAGATTTATATTTGTTCATGACACATGCCTACCAACATACTAAAATAAAACTACACTCATCGCTATACTTTATTTATAATTTTCTCAATGTATCATTTTTAGAATTAGATATAAAGACTGGTTGATATTTCTTATCAACAAACAATCAAATTGGTGATCTTATTTTATTTGAAATTTGTATTTTATAATTTTGCGCACTACAGCGGCACGTTCCATAGTGGTTCTCCAACCTCTGATGAGATCAGCTGTTTTCGAATGTGACAACACAAAAAAATATTTGTCAAAATCCTGGCTACTATGTAATTTCATATCAATGCAGATGCGACCGATCTCGATCAAATAGAATTTGCTCTTGAAGGTAAACTATTAATTTGACCAAAAAATGTTATAGGCATAAATTATTCAAAATTTCCTCAACTTTAATTTATTAATTAACTATTTTGTCGAAATTACAGAAATGGCGGCTCATTTCCAAAATCCTTGAAAACGGCTTAGAATAAACTAAAAAGCTAAACTATTAATTTTACCAAAAAATGTCATAGGCATAAATTATTAAAAATTTCCTCTACTTTAATTTATTATTTAACTATTTTGACGAAATTACAGAAATGGCAGCTCATTTCCAAAATCCTTGAAAAATGCTTAGAGGAAACAGCCAGTTCCTTTGGACCCTTTTGAACCAAAACCTTTTCAGCTCTAAGTTTGGTCATGAAACTTCTAAATCTGAACTTTCGTCCCGATACCTTTAGTGGTTTCTCCGGAATCGTCGTCACAAAAATCGGGTACACACACACACACACATACACACACACACACAGACACACACACACACACACACACACACACACACACACACACACACACACACACACACACACACACACACACACACACACACACACACACACACACACACACACACACACACACACACACACACACACACACACACACACACACACACACACACACACACACAGACATTTTTTTGTACCTTGGTCAAAAATGTTCAGGGGACCCAAAAAGACCTATTTCCGCTAAAATCCCAATTTTTTTTTCGGCACGATTACAATACTTTACATACTGCGTATGATAAAGTAAAAAACAGGAATTGCCTTAATTTATCTACACTTTGTATTAGATTCGCAATGTACAAGATACTTGCCCGTCCTACTTATCAATTTCAAGTGTCATCTCCTGATTTATTATGTTAAATGATAGCGTATATCCAACCAAAAATAAGCTTCATAATGAAATAAGCATTTACTTATTTTATCTTCAACGGCCATCCCTTACAAATACTCGATTTAGTCTTGAACCAATTCATAGTATATCTGGTCCAAACCGGAAGTTGATAATACTACCATTTATTTCTCTCTCAAAACTTTATTATTATTTCGCCTAGGAGAAAAAAGTTTTAAATCTATTTTATTCTTTACTTATTTGTAATCATACGGCAACGGCAACGGCAACAGAACTGACAATGTCTTGTTAAAATTACAAGTTGCAAAGTATTATGCTATACGATTAAACTAAGATAGAAACGACGAGTAATTATTTTCGATAATTTGTGTGACATCAGAAACATCAATTTATTACATCATTGGCCAACATTCGTAGAATGTGAGAAAGTTCGCACAATGACTTTTACTTTAACCGCTTAACCCAAATTTTGCAGAAATTGAAAATATATGGACGAAGGCGCAAGATTAGTAGGTTACATTAACATATTATGTAAGCACGACGATCTTGCCCTGAATTTTAGATTTTCTCGTAGTCTCATAATAATTCAGTCTTCACGTGAAAACGTTGAGAAATCGTGCACCGACGGTTATCGGTAGAATTACTCTTGGAATTATAATGAGTAGGAAAACAACAACCCGGAAGAACGGAACAATTAAACATGTGGTTCCCCGTCCACAATAACGTACATATACCGCTCTGTAATGTGCAATCGACCTTCTAGGGAATCTCCTTTTGCCAACAGGTGTCAATAAACTTAGTACTGTTCCGTGTATTTTTAGATCTGCAATAAGCAAGTAGATTTAAAATTAATACATTATGGATTTATCCTAAGGATCAAGACTTAGTAGTAAAAGTACATTCCTCATTCTGCGTAAAATATTTCCTATGGACATTTTGAATATTTTTTTCAATGATTACGATTGAGTAATAAATTTTGTTTTCTTTTCAGGAAATTGTATCCGTAACTGCGCCCAATGTAAGCGTATGTACGGACCTTACTTCAAAGGAGAGTACTGTGCGCAGACCTGCATCAGTAAGAAAGGAAATTTCTTGCCCGATTGTGTAGAAATTGGCTCAATAGCACCGTTTCTCCAGAAGTATGACAACAACGATATAGATGAATATTAATAGTATCTATAAATACTCGTGCACCAGATTATTACCAACAACCGTTATAATTTAGTATTTATTTATTAGTTGTGGCTAGAGCTGGTTCAAGACTTTATTCAGTGCAGTTTTGCTATTTTAAACCTGCCATTTCCACCTAAAAAATAATTCATGTTGTCGTATTCTAAGTCACAACCAATTTATTCATGGACAGCTCTAGTTGTAACAATATGTTTCTGCCTGTGATGCTAGTCGTAAGCCTGAAGTATTTTTGATGTTACGTTAATTCCGTATATGTATTTTATACAAGCTTATGTACCCAGTTAAGTCATATTTATAATCTATAAGATATAAAAAAATTCCTGATGAAATTAAACTCTGTATTTTTATTCCAACCCTGACAGTAGACAGTTTTAGGTGGACTAAACAATAAACAGTAGATAATAAAAATAGAAATGCATCCAATATGTATGCATTTCTCAAACTCCTGGGTAATTTTCTTAGGTAAGTCTTCATTCGATGATAAAGTTAGTTTTCTGATGAACTGGGTGGAGGAAAATATTTGTTTAGCTTTAATTTCGGAAATACACTTACGAAAAGATTTAACGCATAACTAAAAGTTTTGATTCACGCCAATATCTCTAGTAGTAAAGAAGATAGAAGAAGAACAAAATAAGATGTCACACATATAGAAGGGATAAGTTGCCAACATGGTTGTGCAGTGCAACATCGTTTTATTGACCATTTAGTATTTGATGTTGAAAGGGACGTTGAAATGCACGTTGAAATGGACAACAATAAGTGTTAAGTAAAGAGTAAATTCAATAGATTTTCGACATCAAGTTGGAGATTACAACAGCGGAAAAAATAGATCCACTGCATATACTACAGTTAGCAGTAACTTCCAGTAAGGAACTGCACAGTGCCCGCCACGTGCATATAAAACTGACGCAAAAGAGTTTCCAAGCGATGATCCGTTTCGGAATTTCCCGATGTATGGAAATAATGAAAAAATGTATAGGTTAAATTATGGGTTATTCAAACATCTCCGCAAAATCAAATATCAAGTAAGTAGTTTACATTCTTGTAAATAATATATGCAGACGCAGACATATATTTTTGTTGAATTTATCACATATTGTTTGTTCAAGTGGAACGGCATAAGTTTTCGCTGAATTCGATGTTATTCAAATTGTTCGGCACTACAAATTTTAAAGAAATCAGAAATTGCGTGGCGTCAGAGAGAAATTGCGTCGAAAATGAACGCAATCTAAACGCAATTTGTTTGGCACTGCTCAGTTTTTGATTGCATTAATTCTTGGACCCTTTTTTGTATGATAAATTGCGTTTACAATAGTGTAAAACAGCTATTATACAGTACCCACGCAAACTATAGAAAAATCCTCGTAAGTACATGCCGAATTTGAATGATCAAAATACTCATATAAACTAAATTTACGACCTTGAATTGTTTTGTTATTTGTGTCATCAACATATTTTTTAAATTGCAACCATTGGCTTAATAATATCATTGTATGGTTCTATGGTCGTACAAAAGCAAAATTCTATCGAAAATGAGGAGAATAGAAGAATAGGCGTTTTTGAATAAGTTCTTTGCGCTGAATATGAACACGATCTTGAAAGTTGTTTATCACGACAGGTCATTGCGTTTTTGCTGTTGTTGTTATTGTTATAGAAGTACCCGCGCACCACAAACATCTCTGTAATTGCAAACATGTGTGCACAAACTTTCAGAATTTCAGATATAAAGTTAACAAAGTTATACTACGGGGTTTCTAGGAGATTGAGTTCAATTGGTATAAATTTGCAAATATTGCTAAAATCACGTTATTGAAATTTTGATATCATTTTTCCGCAGCGCCGGATTTAACGGAGAGCTGACTGGGTTGCAGCCCAGGGGCCCCCACCAAAAAGGGGCCCACACCAGAAATGAAACAAAACAAACAAAAATAAAAAATTATATTTAAAATAATACTGTCCAGATGACCAAAATCAAAAACAGCATTGAAATCGTGTGTATAAAGTAGGTTGACCAATTGTCCCTATTTGAGCGGGCAGTCCCTAATTTTGACCACTTGTACCGACCGATAGT
This sequence comes from Melinopterus prodromus, assembly GCA_964023965.1. Classification (NCBI taxonomy): domain Eukaryota; kingdom Metazoa; phylum Arthropoda; class Insecta; order Coleoptera; family Scarabaeidae; genus Melinopterus; species Melinopterus prodromus. The sequence goes on from OZ030397.1 coordinate 18,728,183, forward strand.
GTCCCGAATGTTGTCCCGACTTCTGAAAATAGTATTTATATGTCCAGAATTTCAGATACCAGCCATAAACATAATATTTGTTATCGGAGAAAAGTGTACCATTCTTAACTCTCTTACGAAAATGAGCTGGCCGTATCTACAAAAAAAAGTTACTGAGATATTTTCTATTCATTTATAACAACATATTAGCGTATTTAGTTGCTAGCGTAAATAGTGAAAAGACTCATTAACTTTTATGTGGAAATACAAGAATATACAAAAAATTAAGAATCGACTCTATAATCCTTAGGGCACGGACACACATCGAGCGTATAGCGGACCGGAAAGCGAAGCGTAAAAGATGCCGACCCGTTCTTGTATGTTGCGTGTCGGAACTTTTTACGCTTCGCTCTCCGCTCCGCTAAACGCTCAATGTTTGTCCGTGCCCTTAGAAGAACAGAACTGCTGTAAGTATATAGAAATTTAGTCAGTCATGATTGACCAAATTCTTGTTGACAAACAACATACCGAGTCATTGCGTTAATGATTGTATTACATAGAAATGCGTATTTCTAGTTATGGAAATGCAACACATGATTAATCTGGTTTTCTAATTTAGTCGAATTGATTTTGATTGATTTTAAATTTGGTAATAGTAAAAACGAAAAAGTCCACTGAAAACCACCGGCACTACTCCACATAAAACAAAACTCAAAATTGTTATTATCGGGTATTAATCGAAATAAAAACAATTATTAAATTTATTGTTACTGAAAATTCATATTTAAATCATATTTTTAGACGTTCTTCTTAAATCTATAAAAAGGTTTACACTATGAATAAATAGTAAACCACAGCAAAAATGACAATTTAAGGAAAAAAAATCTGATGTGGCCAGGCACATGACTTTATCATACAATATATAAAATTAATAGTTTAGCTGCATGAGAATCTATTCTATTGAGATAAATCGTAGGTATTGTCAAAGCATCAGCATTTGACACTACCTACACTACGTCATTAGAATTTTTTTTTTTTTTTTGTGGGGATGTTGCCATGTGCACTGCCATTGCCATTGCAGTAATAATAGTTATTTATGTCACAAATGCCGAAAGTACGGAATAGCGCGACGACCGGTGATGCGGCTCGTCACCGAAAGCAGAGTGTCGCCGTCGCATGTGAGCGAGTCGCGCTATCTAGTTTTTGGCAGGAGCGACATCAACGTTTATTGTGTTGCTTTTTACAAAATACGTATTTTAAAAAAATAAATAAAAAATTTCTGTATAGTAAATGCTAGGTTGGTACCACTTTGACGAAACGTCAAGGATAAAGGTGCGTTCCGATTGATAGGTAATGGTAGCTAATGGCGGTGGTAGAATACGAAATTATAGTATTTCTTACATGTCGTGATAATGACACATATTAGTTTGCATGTACATAAACATCAGTCACTAGCAATTTTCTATTGGAAATACTATAATGGCGTCTGCTACCACTGCCATTATCACTAATGAAAACGCACCTTAAAAAGCTAATTCAAATTCTGACAGATTTATATTTGCTTATGACACATCCCTACCAACAGGCTAAAATAAAACTACACTCATCTCTATACTTTATTTATAATTTTCTCTATCGTTTTTAGAATTAGATATAAAGACGAGTTGATATTTCTTATCAACAAACAATCAAATTGGTGATCTTATTTTATTTGAAATTCGTATTTTATAATTTGCCGCACTAGAGCGGCAACGTTCCATAGCGGTTCTCCAACCTCTGATGAGATCAGCTGTTTTCGAATGTGACAACACAAAAAAATATTTGTCAAAATCCTGGCTACTATGTACTTTCATATTAATGCAGATGCGACCGATTGCTCTTGCAGCTAAACTATGAATTTTACCAAAAAATGTCATAAACATAAATTATTCAAAATTTCCTCTACTTTAATTTATTATTTAACTATTTTGACGAAATTACAGAAATGGCGGCTCATTTGCAAAATCCTTGAAAAAGGCTTAGAATAAACTACCAGTTCTTTTGGACCCTTGTGAACCAAAAGCTTTTCAGCTCTAAGTTAGGTCATGAAACTTCTAAATATGAACTTTCGTCCCGATACCTTCAGTAGTTTCTCCGGAATCGTCTCCACAAAAATCGTTTACACACACACACACACGCACACACACACACACACACAGACATTTTTTTGTACCTTGGTCAAAAATGTTCAGGGGACCCAAAAAGACCTATTTCCGCTAAAATCACAATTTTTTTTTCGGCATGATTACAATACTTTATAATACTGCGTATGATAAAGTAAAAATCCAATATTGGAAATCAGTGGAAAAACCGGCCGGATAGAACATGCGTTTTGGTTAGTTTTTACTTTATCATACGCAGTATGATGAAGTATTGTAATCGTGCCGAAAAAAGAAATTGAGATTTTAGCGGAAATAGGTCTTTATGGGTCCCCTGAACATTTTTGACCAAGGTACAAAAAAATGTCTGTGTGTGTGTGTGTGTGTGTGTGTGTGTGTGTGTGTGTGTGTGTGTGTGTGTGTGTGTGTGTGTGTGTGTGTGTGTGTGTGTGTGTGTGTGTGTGTGTGTGTGTGTGTGTGTGTGTGTGTGTGTGTGTGTGTGTGTGTGTGTGTGTGTGTGTGTGTGTGTGTGTGTGCGTCTGTGCGTGTGTGTAAACGATTTTTGTGGTGACGATTCCGGAGAAACTACTACAGGTATCGGGACGAAAGTTCATATTTAGAAGTTTTATGACCAAACTTAGAGCTGAAAAGCTTTTGGTTCAAAAGGGTCCAAAGGAACTGGTAGTTTATTCTAAGCACTTTTCAAGGATTTTGCAAATGAGGCGCTATTTCTGTAATTTCGACAAAATAGTTAAATAATAAACTAAAGTAAAGGAAATTTTGAATAATTTATGCCTATGACATTTTTTGATTAAATTAATAGTTTAGCTTCAAGAGCAAATTCTATTTGATTGAGATTGGTCGCATCTGCATTGATACACATTGATATGAAATTACATTGTAGCCAGGATTTGACAAAGCCAGGATATGACAAATATTTTTTTGTGCTGTCATGGTGCTGTCACACTCGAAAACAGCTAATTTCATCAGAGATTGGAGAACCGCTATGGAACGTTGCCGCTCTTGTGCGGCAAAGTACAAAATACAAATTTCAAATAAAGTAAGATCACCAATTTGATTGTTTGTTGATAAGAAATATCAACCCGTTGTTATATCTAATTCTAAAAACGATAAATTGAGAAATCTGTAAATAAAGTATAGCGATGAGTTTAGTTTTATTTTAGTATGTTGGTACGGGTGTGATATCTATAGTGTCATGAAGAAATATAAATCTGTCAGAATTTGCATTAGCTTTTTAAACTTGACGTTTCGTAGAAGTAGTATCAACCTAACATTTTCTATACAGAAATTAAAACCATTTTCTATTTTTTTAAATACATATTTCTCAAAAAGCAACACAAAAAAGATCAATGTCACTTCTGCCGAAAACTACATAGCGCGACTCGCTCACATGTGACGCCGACGCTCCGCCTTCGGTGACGTGCCGCATCACCGCTTGTCGTGCTATTCCGTACTTTCGGCACTTGTGACATAAATAACTATTATTCTAATGACGTAGTGTAGGTAGTGTCAAATGCTGATGCTTTGACAATACCTACGATTTATCTCAATAAAATAGATTTTCATGCTACTAAACTATTAATTTTATATATTGTATGATAAAGTTATGTGCCTGGCCACATCAGATTTTTTTATAATAAAAGATTGTTCAGGTATATTTTCTTTCTAATTTCTGTATCTACCACAATGCATAACTACGTATGCTATTGGGACCTATGATGTTATGTTCTTTAGTTCAATCACTATTCTTTTAAAAAAATTTAAAATAAAAGAAGCACATACATTAAGCAAGAAATCTAGCTTCAAGTATATTTTCTGGTACCTGTTTCCATATTGACAACGATGGAATAAGTTACAAATTTGTTTCAACATTCAACCATTCACAATATATTATATACCCCCTCCCTGGAATCACAGCGTTCGCCCTTCGAATATTAAAAAGTTGTCACCCTAGTGTAAAGTGGCGAAGTATATCTGCCATTTTACGTACTTACAAGGCAAAATCATGTCATCAAGTAATGTGCTTATATGTTTAAGGCTCACTTCTGCGTTCTTCCTAGAGCCCCACAGCTTTTCAGCCCAGCGCCCCCCACAGTCCTAAATCCAGCGCTGCTTTTCCGTTACGTGATTATTAATTAACGTTACGTGATTCTTGAGTTCATATTCGTGTTCAGAGAAAACTAGTAAAATGGGCAGGCTAAAGGTGTAGGTTGGTAGCGACGGCTGCGTTCACGGCCACGGCCACGTCCGGTTGCCTAGCACTGCTACAATGCATTAAAATAACAGCGGTGACATTTCTGATGGCTTTTCCTAGTGTGAACTGGATTTTATTTTTTAAATGCACTAAAATTTAGATGGCTATAATGATTTTAATTGTGACAAGTGGTGACACTGCTTAGATACGAGTCGGTACGTCAAACCGTATGGTTCAAAATTGTCCGGACGTTGCTATTGGTTGCTAGCCGCGAACGCAGGACGACGCTACGAAACTGCACAACTAGTGGCGTGCGCGTCTCGGCAGTTATTTTTGTACTTTTTAGCGAAACCTACTTTTGGAAAGTCTTAAAAAATCTTCAAAATGGCTGAATTTAGATAAATTACCAAAATAATAATGTTCGGCCTTTTGTTCTTCACACTTATATAAAAAAAAAATATATATACACTACTCGAATTCCACATGGATATAATGAAATACCAGTAAACAAACGTCAAAATATCGATAATATTAATTATTGACCCTCTTCAACGAAAATAAATATCTCTTTCTCAACAAATAGCGAAAAGCCGCTACGCGTCCGCGACCGTACTCGTATTTCAGCAGTACGAATCCTAGACCGTTGTCAAGTTAGCCCCCCCACTTTTGAATTTTAGGTAAATTTTTATGCAAATCGTTTGGGAATCGTTAGGGAGGGTTTGGGAGTACATTTTTTTCGTTTGGGAGTACATGGTTTTTGAGAAAATGAAAATTGTTTTCTGTACCGTCAAGTTGGCCCCCCAACTTTCACTTTTTTGTGATTTTTTTATTGGAATGGTTTGGAAATCGTTAGGGAGGATTAGGGAGTGTAGTTTCGACGTTTGGGAGTAATTAGTTTAACTGCAAAGTAATATAAATGTTTAGTACATAACCTCACTTTTTTGTTTACCGTCGTAAAGTTACGCTAACGGCTTTGTTTTGCTATACATTTTACTCATTTCTTCACAGACAGTTAGAATATGGTTAGGGAGGATTAAAAATGCTACTTTTATATCAGAGAGTGCATTATTTGACCGCAAATCTATAAAAAACTTTGAGTACAGAAGCCGTCATAGCTAATGTATTTATCTGCTTTGTTTTACAAAAACTGGTCATATTTCTGCAATAAACAGTTAAAGAATCGTTAGGATGGAATAAAAAGACTACTTTTGACTGTAAGGGAGTGTATAGTTTGGCCGCAAATCAAAATTAAAGATTGCGGTTACGTACATAGTCAACTATTGCGTTTATCGCTTATCGGCACTTTTCTTCGATTAATTGCGCCTATTTCGTCATAAGTCATTAGAATCGTTAGGGAGAATTAAAAAGTTCACTTTTGATGTAAGGGAGTAGATAATTGCACCGCAAATCAATATCTAAGGTCGCGCTTATGTACCTTCTGATGAATTAACCTATTTAAAGACTTCTCTTTCCATAAATGGGACGTATTTTGTTCATAGTCTTGCAATATACCTGGGGATGGTCATGGATTTTTCCTTAATGTTTAGAAGAACTTACTGAGTTTCATCGTAAATGAACGTAAAAGTTTAGATGAAAACCTTTATTTTGTTTGCCCGCGGAATGTTGGGAATATTGGCTTTGTTTTGAGATAAATTGTACGTATTTCTTTAACACTGTTAGCTTATCGTAATGGAGGAATATCGTGTTAACTTATCACGAGTATGAATCTTTCGTTTGTTCACAAAATAGTCAAAACACAAGATATGTAGTAACAAGCATAAAAGCATATTGTAACCCTATTCCACCAAAATGTAAGCATTTGTCCTTGTCTGCTAAATTGGGATCTTAAATAAAACTTTGCTTCTTCGGGCGTTCGAAGAAAGTTTATTAGTAGGTGTATTTAAAAAAAAAGTCTGAAACCAATGGGTATGTATGCAAGTATATTTGGCTGCATACCTTGCCACAATTTCGACTTGTTTGTGGTTCCCGTGGTTCACAGTATAATTCTTACGAGTGTTCATAGATGGCGCTTATGACAATCGAAAATAAGCGTAATACGTAGCAATATAAAAATAAAAGCAATAAATAATAATAAAAAAATACAATAAATAAATAAATACATTAAATTTACAAATTTAATGTTGCAAGACTATGTACAAAATACGTCCCATTTATGGAAAGAGAAGTCTTTAAATAGGTTAATTCAGAAGGCACATAAGCGGGACCTTAGATATTGATTTGCGGTACAATTATCTACTCCCTTACACCAAAAGTGAACTTTTTAATTCTCCCTAACGATTTTCTAATGACTTATGACGAAATAGGCTCAATTTATCGAAGGGAAAGCGCCGATAAGCGATAAACGCAATAGACATAACCTCAATCTTTAATTTTGATTTGCGGCCAAACTATACACTCCCTTACATCAAAAGTGGACTTATTATTCCTCCCTAACGATTCTTTAACTGTTTATTACAGAAATATGACCAATTTTTGTAAAACAAAGCAGATAAATACATTAGCTATGACGGCTTCTGTACTCAAAGTTTTTTATTGATTTGCGGTCAAATAATGCACTCTCTGTTATAAAAGTAGCATTTTTAATGCTCCCTAACCATATTCTAACCGTCTGTGAAGAAATGAGTAAAATGTATAGCAAAACAAAGCCGTTAGCGTAACTTTACGACGGTAAACAAAAAAGTGAGGTTATGTACTAAACATTTATATCACTTTGCAGTTAAGCTAATTACTCCCAAACGTCGAAACTACACTCCCTAATCCTCCCTAACGATTTCCAAACCATTCCAATAAAAAAATCACAAAATGTGAAAGTTAGGGGGCCAACTTGACGGTACAAAAAACAATTTTCATTTTCTCAAAAAGCATGTACTCCCAAACGAAAAAAATGTACTCCCAAACCCTCCCTAACGATTCCCAAACGATTTGCATAAAAATTTACTTAAAATTCAAAAGTGGGGGGGCTAGCTTGACAACGGTGAATCCTAGCCGTATGAAGCAGGCAACCCGCTAAGCCTT
>OZ030397.1:18740650-18831243 GCA_964023965.1 Melinopterus prodromus
AGTTTATAATGTTTGTATGTTTATACTGGTTAGGTACATTATACACAATAAATATTAATCTTTTAAGTCCGTCATAAAATATGTTGAGGTTCTCATTTAACGTGATAGTAATTTTATAAATAAAGATACATTCATTCATGAAACCATTGAGTAATAATATTATTCAAATTTAACAATACGCTCAATGACGTTTACAAATTTCCGAGAATTGAACTAGTGTCAAATCTAGTGACCCTATCAAGGAAGTAACGCAAATATAAACATTGCGTTGTCAACAATCGTACGATCGATAGCGCCGAAAGGCGATTAAATGGATTCGGCAATGACTTTCAGACTAATTAATAACAGAGACGTAGCGCCGGTCTATATATAGTTACAAGATATCAAAACTTGCAAAACTTTGTATAATTTACGGCGCGATTCGCGATTGACATTTGTTTGCGTCGTGCTCACCTACCTTGTCGATAACTAGCAAGAGTTTTTCTACTCCGTTTTATTCATTACGTTTCTCTCCAGTTCCCGCTTCCTGTATTAGCGATGTTCAATTTTTAATCACTTTAATCACAGAACAGGAAATAAGCTTTGTTGCGTTCACGCTTAGATTTATTATTTGTAAACAATATTTTTATGCATGTACAGTACATATACATTGTCGAATAGTACATAAATGAAAGTGGAAAATAGGTTAATGGTGACTTAATGGTTAATGGTTTTGGAAAATAATCAAAATGTTATATGCACAAAAAAATAGATAACATGTAGGTATTATTATTATTTCATTTTCAGTGTGTTTTCGTAAGCGTATGCTTTCATATGATTGTTTATATTTTTGGGTATTTGAGTTGGATTGACACGTGTTCAAGTAGATTAAAATAAAATAAAAATTACTTTACGAAATTATTGCAAATTCAGTGCAATTAATAAGTTTAATGACGCAATGTAAAAATCGAGTTAAATTGTAAATTCTCTATTACTATTTAAACGCGTGTAAACTATAAAGCATATAAAATACAGGGTGAGTCACAAAGTCGCGGTAGTCGTTACTGTATTTATCTTAAGAGATAGAAAGCAATATATCCAATAATTTTTTTTTATATTGTGTTTTTATTTTTTTTATCATTTATTTATGTATATATATTTTCACATTTTTAACATAATACTTTCCCAGGTTAATAAACTCCGAATGAAAAATTTATTATGCGAGTGTTTTATAATAGAATAAACAAAATTAGAACATACGCGTTACAAAAAGAAAAACTTCGAAAAATAAGTGAGAATAAGTCGCTAATGTGCGGTCCCACAAAAAAAAAAAAAAAACAGAAAACGCTAAAACCTCACTTGATCAACAACGTCTGAGAAACTTATGTACAAAATTTTAAAAGAAAAACTACGCTTTATAAAAAATGCACTGAAAATAAAAAATCTGATGTGGCCAGGCACATGACTTTATCATACAAAATATAAAATTAATAGTTTAGCTGCATGAGAATCTATTTGATTGAGATAAATCGTGTCTGCATTAAAATTAAACTAGTTAGCCAGGATTTGACAGATATTTTAATAGTCAATAGTATCAATAGCAGGTATTGTCAAAGCATCAGCATTTGACACTACCTACTGTCATCAGAATAATAGTTACTTATCTCACAAGTGCCGAAAGTACGGAATAGCGCGACGAGCGGTGATGCGGCGCGTGACCGCGCGTCACCGATGGCGGAGCATCGCCGTCGCATGTGAGCGAGTCGCGCTATGTAGTTTTCGGCAGGAGTGACATCAACGTTTCTGTGTTGCTTTTTGAGAAATACGTATTAGAAAAAGTCTAAAATGGTTATATTTCTGTATAGGAAATGTTAGGTTGATACCGCTTATACGAAACGTCAAGTTTAAAAAGATAATTCAAATTCTGACAGATTTATATTCGTTCATGACACTGTAGATGTCACATCCGTACCAACATACTCAAATATAACTACACTCATCGCTATACTATATTTACAATTTTCTCAATTTATCGTTTTTACAATTTGATATAACAACGGGTTGGTATTTCTTATGAACAAACAATCAAATTGGTGATCTTATTTTGTTTAAATTTTGTATTTTGTACATTGCCGCACTAGAGCGGCAACGTTCCATAGCGGTTCTCCAACCTCTGATGAAATCAGCTGTTTTCGAGTGTGACAACCATAGACATTTCTGTGGTGACAGCAGGCGGCAATATACTATTACACTTTCCTGTCAGAGTGACAGTTTACATTTTTCTGTCAATGTGACAGTGTCCGTGTCAGTTTGAAGTAATAAATTTGCCTCTTTTGCAGTAGCGCCATCTAGCGGACTTTTTCAAATCACGGCTGTCACGCCTGCTAGTTTCGTAAAACTTGGAACACCGACATCAACGGTGCCGGCGCAAGTGTCGTATCTTGATATTTCTAATCGCTGGTGAAAGCACAAAAAAAATTGTCAAAATACTGGCTATGTAATTTCATATCAATGCAGATGCAACCGATATGGATCAAGTAGAATCTGCTCTTGAAGCTAAACTATTAATTTTACCAAAAAATGTCATAGGCATAAATTATTCAAAATTTCCTCTACTTTAATTTATTAATTAACTATTTTGTCGAAATTACAGAAATGGCGGCTCATTTGCAAAATCCTTCTAAAAGGCTTAGAATAAACTACCAGTTCCTTCGGACCCGTTTCAACCAAAAGCTCTCAATAAATACTTAATTGTGTCAACGCGAAATGGGTGAAAGTCGGTTTAGTACCTTTTCTGATGCAGAAATTACAAAAAAGATTTTAGAAGCTACTTCGAGAAATACTCTAATAAGTAATCAGTCTATATGGAGACAATTTAAGACCTTCACCAAAGAAAGAAATTATAGATTTTTCAATAATTTTATGATAGTATTATTGATCTTTTTTATTGTAAAAATTTGTGAATCAAGAAATAATCTAGTCAAATATAACTCGAGAGTTCCATAAATAAGAAAATAATTTGACAGATTTTGTTCAAACTTGTTGCTATTTGGGAATAGTCACGAGAGCCCGCAGGGCTCGAGCTTTGTTCATAGCTATTTGTCAGCCGTAGATGTATGCATTGTTGTGACTTTAAGTAAAATGTTGCACGTCTTAACAAACAAATTTGTAACAAAAGAATAAGAAAAAAGGTAATACAAATCATTTATTACTAAACATAACATTAACACGATAAGACATTATTTTGCTGATAAGGTAAATTCACTTCTTTGAAGCTGTCAAATTAGATGCAGAGATTTTAGAGATTTGTCTTGTCCTTTTTGACAATATTTTGCTTTATACAGTTTGAGAATGTTTTGCTCAAATTCAGATACTTTTGGCACGTTTGCCACCACCCATACAATAGGGAGATTAAGTCAATTGTAATAAGAACACCACCCATCTTTTGTGGATAATAGTATATTATAATGCAAGTTTTATAAGACGAAAATTTGCGCTAGATTTGTTTGGGCACGACGAGTGCAGCGAGGAGACACAAATCGACGAGTGCGCCAATACGTCTTATAAAACGAGTGTTATATATTACTTTTTCTATTTTGGGACATTAATTTTACATAAATTTAGCAAATTGCGACTGTCATCTTTAATGTAGAGTAGATTTACAGTTGGATTTGTAGTAAAATTGTTAAATACGATTGAGGAAATAATGTCAGCATTTTTGATCGCTTGGCATCAATAGCACGAATATTGAAAAATTATTATTTGACGAGCACATGTGTTTGTGGGCGGGCTGGTCGCAATCAAATACGTAGATATTCAAATGTTGATTTATTAGTGGACTGTATAAAATATATTACATGCGTGCGTACACTATGACAGCCCAGCAGCAACTCGTCTGAACTGAACTGAGCTAACGACGATATACCCCACTAACTCGGACACAGATGGCGCCACTCACTAAACATTTCAAACATTCTCCCCCCTTTTGAAAGGTACTTTCAAATGAATATTATAATAGGTAAGTACAATACAATAAAAAAAAAGGTAAGTAAACAACATTACAAATGTAACACAAATTAAAAATTAAATACAATACAAACAAGGTAAGTAAACCATATTACAAATGTAATACAAATTAAAGTGAAATACAATACGAAAAAGGTAAGTAAGCAATATTACAAATGTAACACAAATTAAAAATTAAATACAATACAAAAAAAGTAAGTAGAACAACATTAAAAATGTAATACAAATTAAAATATCTTCTTTTTTCAGTTTTCGTTTGTGGTTTCGGAACATGGCAAAACACATATTCGTCCAACTGCTCGTTTGACCACACCTGAAGGAGTCTTCAAAGAAATAACACGCACAATGCCATCACTTCCTGGATGAACATCTTGAATGCGTCCCATCTTCCATCGTAGGGTAGGTAAATTGTCCTCCTTTATCAGGGCGAGTTGTCCAATTTTAAGATTTTTTCTTTCCTTTTGCCACTTTGTTCGAGTTTGCAACTCTGCGATGTATTCGAGTGACCAACGCTTCCAAAAGTGTTGTTGGACTTGTTGTATATACTGATATCTTGACAGTCGATTTATTGGTAAATTTGTCAAATCTGGATCAGGTAATTTCATAGAGTTTCGTCCAATGAGGAAATGTGATGGTGTCAAGGCTTCACAATCGTTTGGAGAAGGACTCAAAGGACATAAGGGTCTTGAATTAAGAATTGACTCAATTTGCGTAAGTACAGTCAAAAAATCCTCAAATGTGATTAATGTAGTGCCCAAAACTCTCCGTAAGTGATGTTTTGAAGATTTAATACCAGCCTCCCAAATTCCCCCAAAATGCGGACTATAAGCTGGTATAAAATTCCAACTTACGTGCTCTCTACTTGTCTCTACACTTATATCATTGTGATTCAACTTTAAAAATTTTCCTAAATCATTTAGCTTTGACGCTGCGCCAATAAAATTAGAACCATTATCTGAATATAATTTTGCAGGTTTACCCCTCCTTGCTACAAAGCGTCTGAAAGTTGCTATAAATGCATCTGTCGTCAATTCAGTTACAGGTTCAAGGTGAACTGCCTTAGTACTAAGACATATAAATAAACATATATACGTTTTAAAAGTTTTGCTACCCCTTCCTGGATTTCTTTTAGTTTGGAAAGGTCCAGCATAATCGACACCTACATTATTGAACGGGTAAGTAGCTTCAAGTCTATAATCAGGTAAGTTGCCCATAAATGGGTCAATAGATCTGGGTTTGGCCTTAAAGCAAGTGACACAATTTCTTGTAACCGATTTAACCAGATTCCTCCCCCCTATGGGCCAATAATGTGATCTTATGGATGCCAACATAAGTTGAGGACCACCATGTAATAATCGTAGATGTTCCCCTTCAACTAATAATGTGGTTAAACGATGCTTTCCTGATAACAACAATGGATGTTTTTTGTCAATATGAAAATCTGAATTTTTTAATCGTCCACCCACTCTTATTAGCCCTTCAGAATCTAAGAATGGGGAAAGCTGCCTAATACTAGCTTGTAAATTTAAACCTTCCTTGCCTTGTAAATATGAAATTACATCTTGAAAACTTTCCCCTTGTGATAATTTGACCAATTTTTTCATAGCATTATTTAATTCGATTGCAGTTAAAACTCCATATTGTCGATTTTCCTTAGGTTGCCTTATATTATTAATAAATCTAAAACAATATGCACTAATTCTTTTAAGCTTGACTATTGAATTTGTATAGTTAAAAGGAAACACTGAACCAGTAACAGTAGTCAAGGAATTTGTTATGTTCTTTAATTCTGGAACGTTAGTATTTTCAAAAGTTAAATTTGTTTTCGGCCAATTTTTCTTTGGTGTACTTAACCAATGAGGTCCGGACCACCAGATTGAATCCTTTAGTTGTTCCGGATATACTCCTCTGGATATTAGATCAGCGGGATTTTCCTTACTTGAAACATAATGCCAATTATTAATGTTTGAGTTATCTTGAATTTCAGCAACCCTATGGGCAACAAATACTTTTAAGTTGTTAGCATAAGTGTGTAACCAGTTCAGTACTATTGTAGAGTCGGTCCAGTAATAAATATCACTAATGTTTAAATCTGTTCCCGCTAATACCTTCTTAATTAATCTAGTTGATAATAATGCTGCGCACAGTTCTAACCTTGGAATTGTCAATTTCTTTAACGGTGTCACCTTTGACTTTGCACATAACAAATTGGTTAAGATAATTCTATTTTGTGTTATAATTCTGATATAAATACAAGTACCATACGCTGACTCTGAGGCGTCGGAAAATGCATGTAACTCCAATCTTTCAACGTTAACATCTAATACATATCGTGGTATTATAATATTGTTTAAATAATTTAACTGTCCCTTTAATTTTTTCCATTTTTGAGAAATGGTAGTTGGTAACTTATCATCCCAATTCAATCCTTTAACCCAAATCTCCTGTATTAAAATTTTAAAAATTACTATGCATGGTCCTAGCAGTCCTAGCGGATCAAAGATTTTTGAAATATGAGACAAAATTATTCGTTTTGTTTCAATTTGATTATTAATTTCACAAACATCATAAGTCAATTGATCATTCCCTGGCAACCAAACTAATCCCAAAGTTCGTTTTTCTTGATTTGAATCTAAATTTAATATATTATGCCTTTCCTGTGTAATTGAATGCAATCTGTCCTTTAGACAAGCATCATTCGTAACCCACTGTCTTAAATTGAAACCTACTGTGCTTAGTATTATATTAAGTTCGTTATATAATTTTAATGCATTTTCAATAGTATCAGCACCCGTTAACAGGTCATCAACATAAAAATCTTTCAATATAACCATACTTGCATTTTCATACTTATCTCTGTGTATGTATGCTGCTTCGTGTAGTGCCCGTATAGCTAGGTATGGAGCCGAAGTAGTCCCATACGTTACCGTATTCAAAGTATAATGCTTTATTGCAGTATTAGGATCTCCTCGCCATAAAATTCTTTGGTAATCTCTCTGAGTGGGATTTATTAAAACTTGACGGTACATTTTTTCTACATCTGCGGACAAAACATATTTATGTAATCGGAATCTTAAAAGAATATATAACAATTCATCCTGAATGGTAGGACCAGTGTACTGAGTTTCATTTAATGAAATACCTGTCGATGTTTTACATGACCCATCAAAAACCACCCGGAGTTTAGTTGTGATGCTACTATTTTTTAAAACACCATGATGTGGTAAGTAATATGCCTGATGAATATTATTATATGGCCTCTCGATCTCAGTCATATGTCCTAAATCTTCATATTCTTTCATGAATGATACATATTGTTGTTTAAAGTTTTTATTTATTTGTAATTTTTTCTCCAAATTTTTAAATCTACTCAATGCCGTTTCATATGAATCTCCTAATTTAGAAATTGTTTCGTTAAACGGTATATCAACAATTAATCGTCCTGAATTATCTCTTTTGGTAGTTTCTTGAAAATGTTTTTCACAATATGAATTATCATGTATTGTTACATTCGAGCATTCTTCAATTTCCCAGAATTTCTTTAAGTCATTCTGTAATTCGGTTCCAGTCACAAGATTGCAATGTAATAGTCTCTTATTAGTTTCATTAGATTTGAACGGTCCAGAAACAATCCAGCCTAGCCTTGTTTTCTGAATTATTGGATTGCCCTTGCCAAGTTTTAGTTGTTCTGGACAAATGAGGTCCCAAAAGATATTAGCACCAAGCAAAATATCAACTTGACTGGATTTATTAAAGTCCACATCACTAAGCTGTATACCTTCGGGTATCTTAAAATGCTCAATACTATATGTTTTAAATGGTATATTATCTGTAATCTTATCTATAATAAAACAAGTGATTTGTCTATTAAAGTATGAATTCAAAGACTTCAATGTTACGTAAGTTTTATATTTGATATTACTCTCCTTTTGATTTATTCCTATGACCGATATATCAATAGGTATCCTTTTCAATTTTAATTTATTACAGATATCAGACGTAATAAAATTTCCTTCTGACCCACAGTCTAGTAAAGCTCTACAATTTATTGACATTCCAGAATTTGATTCTATTTTAACTTGCGCTGTAGATAATAAAATATTTGAACTCATAACATTATAATGTACTAGAACCTTTTGTGTCGCTTTTTGTTCACCTTCCTGTTTATCTAAGTGTATAAGAGTATTGTGCTTCTTTCCACATTTTCGGCAACCAGAATGTGTACAATTAAAACTCATATGATTACCCTTAAAACAGTTTAGACATAATTTCTTGGATTTTATTTCGTTTATTCTATCTTGAATGTTTAATTTCAGTAACTTCTCACAATTATAAACTAAATGATCCTTTCCAGAGCAAAATGTACAAGGCTTATTGTTTGCTGTAACTAAAGTGTGCGTTTTTATTGTGGGTTTCCTATTTTGATTTTCTAATGTTTCCAAAATATCACATCTATTTTTTATAAATGACTTTAATTCTTCGAATTCTGGAAATTCGTTGCTCTTTTTACTTACTTCCCATTCTCTTTGAGTCTGCATATCTAATTTATTTGATATTAAGTATATTAAAATGGTACTCCAGTCATTCACACTTTGCCCCAATGCGCCTAATGCCAAAATATGCTTAGAAAATTCGTCCAATAACTTTCTTAAGTCTGCTGCAGAGTCATTTTTTACTGTAGGCAAATTAAATAGAGCCTTTAGATGGTTATTCACTAAAATCTTTTTATTATCATATCGTTCGCATAACAACTGCCACGCGACAGCATAATTTGCCTCAGTAACTTCTAGTGATTTTATAATTTGAGCAGCTTGGCCGCTTAACGTCGATTTTAAATAATGCAATTTTTGACTGTTACCAATATTATCATTTAAATGAATAATTGATGTAAAAATATCTTTAAATTCAATCCATGTTTCCAAGTTACCTGAAAAAGATGGTAACTGGATGGTAGGTAATTTGATATTATCTTTGAAACATTCCCCAGAACCTGTAACTTCATTTGATTGAGTCAAAAATTTAGCTCGAGCAAGGAGAGAGTAATATTCAGTTTGAAAGGATGTTCGTTGATTATATTCTATTTCTAATTGATCCTCATCACAAATATCTTCAATAGTACCTTGTATTTCTAAAAATTCGACAAAATTCCTTTCAAAACTAATTAATCTATCTTTAATTTCTATAACTTCATTGGTTTTAATTTCATTTTCATTTAATGTTTCTAAATATGCCTTAAAATCGGCCAATGTGCGTTTTTTCCCTCTGCGTCTGCGTGACAAAACAGACATATCCTCCATTATTGACTGTAGTTACCCAAATCGAATCAATCTCAATAATAGAAATAGGAAAGAAATATATGGAATAAAGGAATGGACTATCTTACTCTTTTTTATCCCGATGCAAATCTAAATGCTTCTTGCCTTGATTGCTTGGATTTCTTCTGATTAATTCTTCGTAATTCGACTCTATTCCCCTTTTTCCGCTGGATGCAGGCTGCACGCGGTGAAATAGAAGTCGCCCAAACGAGTTGCGGCTGTCCCGATATCGTCTCGATGCTGGCAACGGTTAAACCTTGAAATGGTCCGCTGGCTCGAATGCACGATGCCGGCTGGAACGGTGTACTGCGTAGAACGTATTTACCCTTAAATGTTGTTGATTGGATTCTTGATCGCAAATTATCCTGGCTCGTCGGACCAAATGTTTGTGGGCGGGCTGGTCGCAATCAAATACGTAGATATTCAAATGTTGATTTATTAGTGGACTGTATAAAATATATTACATGCGTGCGTACACTATGACAGCCCAGCAGCAACTCGTCTGAACTGAACTGAGCTAACGACGATATACCCCACTAACTCGGACACAGATGGCGCCACTCACTAAACATTTCAAACAACATGTGCGTGTCGAATACGACGTCTTATCTACGACTCATGGCTGCTGATAAAACGTCATATTCGTATTCGTATTCCATTTGATATCAAATATTTTAATGTATTATTCAATGGCGAGGCAACTGTCACATAACTGTCATCCACGTAGGTTTTGACAGACTTTGACACCATAGTCTAGCGTCGTATAATGATGACAGTTCGTTCAATCATTATTTGAACGAACTGTCATAATTATACAACGCTAGTGTCATTATAATCATTGGCGTGTATCAGGATGGGGATTACATAGTTATAGATACGCATGCAATGACCTTATTATATGTGAGTCGTAGGCGAGCGTGTAATCATGCGAGCTATTTATATCCGTTATGTGCGAGTCAAATACATTCCATAGTATGCAAAATATTTTAAATGTGTTTGTCAATGATGGCGAGGCGAACTGTCAAATAACTGTCATCCACGTAGGGTTTGACAGACTTTGATACTAGCGTTGTATAATAATGACAGTTCATTCAAATAATGACCTCATTATATGAACGAACTGTCATCATTATACAACGCTAGTGTCAAAGTCTGTCAAAACCTTTGACACTAGCGTTGTATAATGATGACAGTTCGTTCAAATAATGAGATCATTATTTGAATAAACTGTCATTATTATACAACGCTAGTGTCAGTATAATCATTGGGGATTATATAGTCATAGATACGTATGCAATGAACTTATTATATGTAAGTCGTAGATAATAGTATATTATTTGACGAGCACATAATTAAAGATCTAAATCGCGAGCAAAAGTTTACACGCGACCCGTAGGCGAGCGTGTAATCATGCGAGCGATTTATATCCGTCATGTGCGAGTCAAATACTACGTTTTATCTACGACTCATAAATTCCATTTTATGCAAAATATTTTAAATGTATTTATCAATAATGGCGAGGCGAACTGTCAAATAACTGTCATCCACGTAGGTTTTGACAGACTTTGACACTAGCGTTGTATAATGATGACAGCTCGTTCAAATAATGAGGTCATTATTTGAACGAACTGTCATTATTATACAACGCTAGTGTCATTATAATCATTGGCGCGTATAATGATGGGGATTATATAGTCATAGATACGTATGCAATGAACTTATTATATGTGAGTCGTAGATAAAAGTTATTAAACGCTAGATCTCTAGTGTTATCATAACGACACCGAAAGCAGTTTCGTTTATAGCGAACGCTAAGTAGAAAAATAATACTAATTCCCTTTTACCAAATATTACAGAATAAAAGCTAAAAGTTTTCTAACAATGGTTATTCTTTTATGTATGGTAGAAATTCTCAGTCCCATAGATACTCTCCCTGACCAGCATATGATTCAACTTCCATTTGAAGGCGTCTAGGGGTGTCAAGATTTAACATTGTTTTAAAATTTTAGAGATCTTAGCGAAACGAGTTGGTGGATGAATCGATTCGACACACTTCTTTATCTATTTCAGATAGCCAACTTGATGCAACCAACAGCATTTAAGGTTATGTTGTTTCTGTACTCTATGCCGGTTTATTGCTTCAATATTTACCTATTTATATTCTGCTGTGAGAAACCTTTACGTTACTGCGGGATGTCAAAACAAAGCAAACCCTTACAATAGCCTCCCTGCGTCTATGCTAAGAAAAAGTTAAGAAATTTAATAGCTCGGAATTTCCAACTATACTATTATTTAGAACATTTTTCTAGTTATTAAAAAGAAGTTTAGAAAAAGACGAAAGTAGAGTAGTGTAAAATAGCCTTAATAAGGCTATTGTGGCAACGTAGCCTATACGTTACGGCGAAAGGGTACAAAACCAGGTGCGTGAAGTTGGCCCCCCATCATTGGAATTTTCAACTTTTTATTAAACCTTCGTTTGGCCATTTGTTTGACCATTTGTAACCATTTTTTTATTTTGTTTGACCACTCACCGTTTACCAGTTATTTACATTTTCAACATGGGGTCAAACTTCAGGGTAGCCCCCCATTATTGGGATTTACAAGACTTTATTACGCCATTATTACACCATTTGTTTGACCTTGTTTGACCATATTTTTATTTCGTTTGACCACCCTCCGTTGTAGCGTAGTAAGCATTTTTAAAATAGGGACACCGTGAAGCTGGCCCCCCATCGTTTGATTTTTTTAGTTTTTATTACACCATCGTTTGACCATTTGTTTGACCATGTTTGACCATAATTTTATTTCGTTTGACCACCCTCCGTTTTTGAGATATTGACACCCCAAGTCTCCGCCCATGCCTGGTTTTAATATCACATTCGTGGTTGTAATACTTGATTTACCGCAATTTTTACGTTTGACCAGTTTCCGTAATGGAATAACCATGATTGGCCATAGTTTGGAATGTATAAATTCGCTGCCAATTTTGAATTACAGCCGACAAAGTAATTTTTCCGATGACTTTATTTAAAATATGTTTGTAATTGCTATTTATAATAGTAAATAGTTGAATATTCGCAATTTTAACGTTTGACCATTTTCTGTAATCGAATGACATTGACTCACCATATTTAAAATTTTCAAAACCCCTACTAATTTTGAATTACGGCCGCCAAAGTGATTTTACTGGTTACCATTGAAAAGGGCAACTGCGATTTATCATAGTAAGAGGTTGAATATTCAAAATCTTGAGCTTTGACCATTTACCGCAATCGAATAATCTTGAGCTACAATATTTTGGAATTTCTAAAATCCTTCTGAATTACGACCGCCAAAGTGATTTTCACCGTTACCTTTGAAACGCTTAATTACAATTTATCATAGGAAAAAGTTAAATATTTGCAATGACTTTTGGCCATTTTCCGCAATCAATGACCATGATTGACCATGTTTTATAATTTTTGAAATTGCTACCAATTTTGCATAAGACCGCCGTGTTTCAATGGTAACCGTCAAAATCACTTTGGCGGTCGAGATTTAAAATTAATAGGGGCTTTGTATATTCCAAAATATAATAATAATAATAATTAACTCTTTATTGCTAGGATAAGGTACAAATTATTCACTTACAACTAGCATATATATCCTCCCTGCAAAAGGCGAAGTTTAGTTTGGCGCTTTTCAACGTCAACTGTTCCACTCAACCCTTGAAAACTAAGTAAACTAAAAACTAATGGTATAATTACTAATCTGTAAAAATTATGTGGTCAGTCAAGGTCGTTCGGTTACAGAAAATGGTCAAACGTTACAATTGTGAATATTCAGCTATTTACTATTAGAAATCCTAATTGCGAACATATTTTAATTAAAGTCATCGGCAAATCACTTTGTCGGCTGTAATTAAAAATAGGTAGCGATTTAAAAAATTCTAAAATATGGCCATCATAGTTATTCGATAAAGGAAAATGGTCAAACATGGTCAAACAAATGGTCAAACGATGGTGTAATAGAAACTTCAAAATTCCAACGATGGGGGACCAGCTTCACAGTAGTCCCTGTTTTAAGAATGCCTATATCTCCAGAATAGAGGGTGGTCAAACCAAATAATAATATGTTCAAACATGGTCAGACAAATTGTCAAACGATGGTGTAAAGAAACTTCAAAATTCTAATGATGGGGGGGGGGGGGGCAGTTTGTCGGTAGTCCCTATTTTAAAAATGCCTATATCTCCAAAACAGAGGACGGTCAAACGATAAAAATGGTCAAACATGGTCAAACAAATGGCCAAATTCCGATGATGGGGAGCTACCCTGAAGTTGGGCCCCCATGTTGGAAATGTATATATCTTGTAAACGGTGGGTGGTCAAACGAAATAAAAAGATGGTCAAACATGGTCAAACAAATGGTCAAACGATGGTGTAATAAAAAGTTCAAAATTCCATTGATGGGGGCCAACTTCACGCACCTTACAAAATCTACCGCCTGCCACCCGACCGGTGTTGAGCCGGCCTGGGCCTGTTAGTTTAGTTGCTTTCCGGGGGCCGGGCAAAGGGCTCTAAAAGCCGAATTTTGACAAATTGTTTTTTTAGTGATGCGCGCAAAATTCGGTAAAACAAGTTATTAAGAGCCAGAGTAATCTTGAAATTATTTTAATGTTACCAGGGGTTTGTAAGCATATTCACAAAAATGAACAAACCTTTAAAGATATCTCGTCAACATACAAGGAGTAACGTTTGAAGAAGGGGGTTTCTTTCGACTGCGATATACTTACATACTGTATCTTCAACACAATGGTAATCCACAAATTTATTTCATGCATACCCACATTTCTAATCTAATTTATAAAACGTTACAACACAACACAACAAACCTCACTACTACATGAACATCTTTAATTTATCTCAATATCACATTTGCCCGGATGAAGCCTAAGAAAAATCGGCGAAACGTAGGCCTAAGTAAGATTATTTGAGAGAAATATAAATACACTGATAAGTGCCTATTCACTTCAACTTAACACAATGACTAAGTAAGGTTTACGTTAAGGTAATTTTGAAGTTTCTGGGGTAGGTATAAGTTCCTTCAATATAAATTCGTAAAAGTTGCAACTTCAATCTTTTTTATTTTGACCTGATTTTTGTCTTGACGTATCACACCCCAACAGTAGTGTATTATCTCAAACTCCCACTCAAACTACATGTTATCAAGATTATTTTCAATAATAATAATTGCAGCAATAATGATAAATCTTTTATAAAGATAATAGAAAATTTTTAGTTTCCTAATATTTAAAATATCTTTGAATGTGTTTGGCTGTAACCGTTTTAAGAAAACGACTTTGAGGTTGGGTTATTCTCTTCCAGTTTACACAACCAACTGAGTTTAAACAAAACCCTTTGAGACTTGCTCGGTTTATCTTATTTTATTACATAAACTCGGTTTATGGTTTAAAATAGCATTGAAAACCCCCAGCCTTAAAATCCATCGTTTGTTAGTGCAATGGATTGAGGTAACTGTAATGTTTAGATAAAGTATAATTCAAGATATCTACGAAATAAAACTGTATGATAAATATTTCAATTTTTTTTACGTCGATTTTGTGCAGTCTATAATAAGCAAACATGTATCCAACTTTCCAAATCCAAAAACTTAAACTAGCCGTAGCGGGCTCTGTGATCGTGCCCGGTCATTTTTGTGTTTTTTTACTTTATCATACAAAGTATAGTCGATGTGTCGAAAAACAAATTATTTTAGCGGAAATATGTGTTTTTGTCCCGTAAACATTTTTGACCAAGGTAAAAAATGTCTGTGTCTGTGTGTGTGTGTGTGTGTGTGTGTATGTGTGTGTATAAACGACTAACGTTTTATTTCTAAAGAATTATTTTAAATATTTATTTCACAATCAAATTTATGTGAATTTATATGTGTCCCCGTTTTTTATGGCAACGAAGTTTTATGACTAAACTTAGAGCTGAAAGAAGTTCTGTTCAAAAGGGCCCAAAAGAACTGCTGGTTTACTCATAGCATTTTTCAACGATTTTGCAAATGTATTGATCTGTTATTTTATCAAAATAGTTAATAATAAATTAAAGTGGAGGAAATTTTGTATAATTTATGTCTATGCATTTTTTTGGTAAAATTAATAGGTAGTTTAGCTGCATGAGGAAACTTTTCCTTTGAAAGTCGTGCATAGCAGTTTACTGTTGTTCGCTCTGTGCATTATGTATGTGTACACAATAAATAGTTTAGTGAAGCGTTAGCAGTTTTTAATCTAACCAGCGGTAACCCGGCTACATACATCAAAACATGCTATTTGATCGGGACAACTCGCATCTGCATTACAACTAGTTTGCCAGGATTTGACAGATATTTTGATTCTACTGACAGTATTATCAAATCATCGGCTTTTGACACTACTGTGCAGTATGATAAAGTCATACTACACATACATATACTATCTTGCAACGCAACAGAATCTTTATAGTAACCGATAGCCAAGCAGCGCTGAAAGTGCTAACGCATTGCGAAACAAAGTCTGGGCTTGTCCCAGACTGCATCCGAGCACTGAACCAGCTGGGAGAGACAAACACCCTGAAACTGGTATGGGCACCAGCACATTCCGGTATACCAGAGAATGTGAGGGCCGACAAACTCGCAAAAGCCGTGACGCTGATACCACTCATTGGATCCGAACCGCTTGTTGGCCTATCAATAGACACAGGCAACAGGGAAATAAAACGCCTGCTACGCCAGTGGCATAAAGCACACTGGAGGGACCATCCAGAACAGACCCACTCAAGGTTCCTTCTTGGAAGACCTTCGGCCAAATTAGCAGAGGATACGCTAAAGATGAGCAAAGCTGACATCAGACTGTGGACGGGAGTAACAGGACACTCCCCAGTTAACCGACAGGTCCACAGGATGGGACTGACCGAAAACCCTTTATGCAGGGGCTGCGGAGAGGAGGAAGAAACTCCGATACACCTTCTATGCCTCTGCGAGGCCTTCATTAATGACAGACGTACATATCTGGGGGACCAAAAGGTGAACCCAGATGAGCTACGAGGAACTGACCCCAGAAAGATCCTGGACTTAATCAAAAGGACAGGACTTCTGAGCTAAAACTCTTGAGCACAAAAGGACTACAGACCGCAATGCGGGTACCGGGACAGGGACCACCTGTCTGATAATAATAATAACAATGATAAAGTCATGTAAAATAAAAGTCAGGAATTTCCAGTGTATTCTTTATTATGGGACTATTGGCACCTGGTTTCGGGACACCTGTCCCGTCTTCAACCAAAGCTACAATGAATAAAACAAACAAATTACTACATCTAACATCAATAAATCACAGTATAAAATTACCGTCAAATTATAGCTGCAGGACTAAATTTAAGGTTAAACGCCGTGACGTCATTACACCGGCCTTCTGCGTAAATGCCGTAAAACAGCTAGTTCTATGAATAAAATTCAAAAGTACTATTACAAACTTGGACATGTCGCAAACAAACGCAAACTCACCTAAAAACAAGATCCAATACAAATCACAATCTCACGAAACAAAAGGAATATCATCTGATAGGTAATAGCATGCGTCTACAATCTTGGTCTGGTGCAAAAAGGATTTAGGCAGTTTAACAGTAATGGCTGGTGGTACATCGTATTTTTGTGCTTCGTGGAGTAATTTGTGATGTTCATTATTTGTGTGACGTTTCATCATATTATTCTGCAACTGTCGGAGTATAACGGATAGTTGCGCATTCTGTAAATTCAAAATAAAATCCTTCTTCTCACTGGCAGTTGATAAATAAAAGTCAGGAATATTCAGTGTATTATTTATTATGGGACTATTGGTACCTGGTTTCGGGACACCTGTCCCGTTTTCAGCCAAAGCTACAATGAATAAAACAAAGAAATTATTGTAACTTATTTATTGTGGAAATTCCAGGCTTTTATTTATCAATTGCCAGTGAGATGGAGGATTTTATTTTTAAAGTCATGTGCCTAGCCACTTCTTTTATTTTTGCACAGATTCAAGGAATGATGCTTTATTTACATTTTAGTGCGACAAATAATTTTGGGAAGTAGTGGTAAATTGTTGTTTAATTTTTGTGAAAATTATTTTTTTAATGTTGAACTTTTAGAATAAGGACGTTCTGAAAGAAAATTTATTCCAGAGCCGTATAAAAGTAAAGAAAAATAACTGTTCACTTTTTCAAATTCCTTTCTTTTTATAAAAAAAGTTCTGTCCAATGACAAAACGATGAACCACCGCGACTCTAGTGACTCGCCCTGTACAATGTGCATTTATTGTATGGATTTGATAAAATATGTTATACAAATACTTAATAACAGATTGATTTTCATTTTGATCATATCCTTTGTCATGTTTCGAGATTTGGTGCCCCACTGTAACATTGTCAAATCGTCTAAACTATAGTATTATGACCAGTGGGTGCTGCATCGGAGTTTTATTTTAATGCTGGGATTTTCCATAACAATTTCTTTAAATTTTATTTTAATGTAATATTAACAAACGTTTGATATTGTAATGAAATTAAATTATTGTCTAAATATTTAAATTTAAATATTTGTTAAAAACTTTGTTTTTCTAAATGGAATGGTATATTTCTAAAAAATAAAATAGCATTGAAAATCACCGGCTATAAAATTGGCGCTCGGCCAATATGTGTGTTTTTTAAAATTATTTTTGCACATATTAAAGGATGCTTCATTTACATTTTAGTGCGACAAATAATTTTAGGCAGTAGTAGTAAATTGTTGCTTAATTTTAGTTACAATTTAGATACAATTATATGATAATTTAGATATTAATTTAGATACAATTATGTTTAACTTTTAGAATAAGGGGAGGACTCTCTGGAAGAGAATTTATTTTACAGCCTTATAAAAGCAAAAAAATAACTTTTCAAACTATTTTCTTTTATAACAGAGTTCTGTCAAATGAGAAAACCATAAACCATAAAATGAAAGTTTTCATATCTCTGGACGTCATTAGACATCACACGTGAATACTTTTTTTATATTATTACTCTTAGAAATGCATAAAATGAATAAAAGAATGCTGCAGAAGAACTTAATACCTAATAACGAATGAATTACTGATTATCTTACCACTCATTCGTATTGTTTATTTGTAGAATTACTATTGATAAATGATGCAATAAACACTAGATAAGAAATTGTTAAACTAATCGAAGAAAAAAATGCGGAAGCTCATTTCAGAAGCTATTGCAAAACTAGTGTCGTCTAGCATCACTTCTTGACGTAAATTCTAAGTAGCCTGATATGTTTCTGAATAAAGTGCAAAATATTATCATTTTAGGATGCATCGGACGTATTATAAGTATACGTACGCCTTGATATGTTTTAAAAATTCTGGCGCCTTTGACATTGGTTAACGCTAATATCCTCATATCGCTACCATGCGCGGATAACCTAACAGTGCAAAACCATTCATTTTTTGCGAACGTTTACCAAATTAATAGTAATATATTAATTAATTAATTCATTAGTCTAATCGCTACGAATGTAAAAAAATATTTTTCTTCATTGAAAATAATGAACGTGGCCACGTGACGAATTGAAAGAAAGTGTTGATTGGATTTTCAAAGACCTGTGTCGTTTCTGCTATATTTGGAATAATTTATTAGAGGTAAGAACTTTTATATTATCGCATATTCATGTATTTATTTAAACCATGTCAGAGACGTAGTGATGTTTTGCTGTCGCGGTTTGTAGGTCAACATGCAGGTGTTGAAAATCTCCTGCACATGAACTGTTTAACTTATTTTGTCTCTTAATGCTTTCAGTACTGGGTTTACTGGGGTATTTACAAATTTAGTGCCCTTTATTATTTTTCAATGAAGTGGAGCAGCTTCCACAATATACCTATTATTAAAGAAATTTTAAATATAAAACATACAAAAAAAGTTCCTGACATTTTGAATATTAATTATAAAAATTTTAAGACATGATTTCTAAAACTTCTCACCTGGTTTCACTTGCGCCACAAATTCTATATACATATGTTCAACCTAACCAATTAGTTTCCCAAATTTTAAACGAATATAATTGAGATGCCATACACTTTATAAGATTCATTTTATATTAGGTTTTTTTTTATTTTAACCCAAATGTTACTAAAGCCCTTTTTGTTTGAGGTATCCAACAGGGATCCAAATTTTAGCTTTGCTCTCTTTACATCTTCCTGATTTTGAATGCTTCTAATTAAACTGTTGTCTTCTACAATAAAAATGTTGATTTAAAAATTAATATTTCATGAAAAATAAATTATAGATATATATATATATATATATATATATATATATATATATATATATATATATATATATATATATATATATATATATATATATATATATATATATATATATATGTATAAAAAATAATTATACGGATTAAGATCTTATTATTTTTCTATAATAACAAGAGTAAAAATAATTATTTTGTTTAGTGCATTATTATACAGGGTGATAATAAAAATAATTATTTTGTTGGTGATTTAGTTTAACTTCACTAGCTTATTCTACTAACCAAATTTATTAGTAAGGACGTATATGCATTTTCGGATTATGAACTACCAATTTGTACACGTCTTCGTGGGGTTTAAGATGATTTACCTAAATAACTATTTTATTTAAAAATCATTCAATTTGATTTATTCATAAGTTATGAAGGATTAACTTCTAACTTAAAGTTTGATGAGTAAAAGAAAAAGTGTTGTTTCAAATAAAGTAATGTACGATATAGCAGCAACAACATTTAGAAAAAAAGAAATAATTAAAATAAAACAAAAATTAATTGTAATACAATAGAAAATAAAACTAAAAAAAATATTATTTTAATTAACTTTCAAAATGAATTCCTCCGTGATCACTGACAATTAAATCTTCTACATCTATAAAATTGGATATATGTGTATATGTATGTGTGTGTGTGTATTTAGCTTAAGGCTCCGCCATAAAAACATAGCAACTCCAAGACGAAATATTTCGTTTCGACGTTTTTTGTGACGACGATTCCGGAGAAACTACTAAAGGCTTCGGGACGAAAGTTCATATTTAGAAGTTTTATGACCAAACTTACAACTGAAAAGTTTTTGATTCAAAATGCTGCAAAGAAACTGTTTCCGCTGTTTCCTCATAGCATTTTTCAAGGATTCTGCTAATGGGCTGCCATTTCTGTAATTTCGTCAAAATAGTTAAATAATATATTAAAGTAGAGGACATTTTGTATAATTTATGTCTATGACATTTTTTGGTAAAATTATTAGTTTAGCTGTATGAGCAAATTTATTTTAATCGAGATCGTGTCTGCATTAAAACTTAGTAAGCGAGGATTTCAGAAACCAACCCAACCCAACATGCTTTATATCATTTTGTACTTATATGATATTTACAAAATATCTGTCTAACATCTGTCTAAAATCCTGGCTAACTTGTTTTATTTTAATGCAGACACGATCGATCTCGATCAAATAGAATCGCATGCAGCTAAACTATTAATTTTATATATTGTATGATAAAGTCATGTCCCTTGGCCACATCAGATTTTTTTTTGCTGGTGTGGTCAGCCTGTCCCACACCAACGTCAATCCGTAGTCACCAGTTATAGACGGTGTTTAGAGCACCTGACGTCTGTTGTCTACACCGGGCAGCAGTAATATTGGCAAATAAGTGCATTTGTGGCAATTACGCTTTATTATCATAATTATAATGTTTGGGTTAAAATTGTGCTTAAATAAAAAATCTATTTTTGTATCATGAGTTTGGCTAGGTGTTTTATGTTTGAAAAAGGTCAAAGTTGTATAAGTAAAATTAATTTTTATCTTTCCAAAAAATTATTTTTCATCCGGCCCGACTCGTTATTTATCTAAGAAGTTACACTGATAATTTCATAATCTTTGAACAATAAATAACGGTTTTATTTGAAAACGCGTTTTAGGAGAGGTAGAACTGGGTCTTAAGACTCAGAAACTGCTAAACCAATATTGTTGAAATTTTCAGGAAAACGAAGAAGTCGCGTTAAGATTTGTTTATCGCACGGTAAAGTGTAACACACTGTAAATCGGCAGCCACTTCAAAATATACATCAAAATGTTGCGCACCTTAAAGACCACATTTTATCACAATCACAATTTAGTAAGATTATTATTTCAATTAAATCTTTCTATGTGTTGTCCAAGTTTTATTCAACATCAATTTATTATACATATTGTATTAATACAAGTCGTTGCAAAAGCAAATTGTATGTGCTGTGAGATACAAGCTACAGAGTTTTAAGTAAAACACACAGTTTTAAGTAAAACTGAAAACTTAAATGTGGTTAAACCTTGCGACAAATGTTACTTAATTGATGGTATTAGACAATTGGTTTTTATACCAGTCAGAATTAGCAAGAGATAATTAATACCAAGAAGTGAACAAATAAACCTATGAGTAAAAAAATATTTTAATAAACAAAACTTAACTTTTAATAACGTATATGTCCACCTCTAGATGAAAATGTTATTTTTTAAAATGAGAAAGGCATATGACGACATTCTTCTACTTAGCAATAAAATATGAAAATCTGTCTAAGACTCCAAAAGTTATTGAACATTTTTGGGATACCGTTGTTTTTTTTGGTGGTGACTATATCTAAGATATAAAATCGAAAGTCAGTTTTCTTAAGTACGTCATCTTGGCGTTTTGTTTTTTAGCTGTAATTTTAGCTGTTTCAGCAAACCAGGAAACTAATCACTTATTTAACGTATGTACGTAATGTAATAATATTTATATAATAAAATATGACGTTTGAGCACGCGTCTCAATACCGTTTTGCGGAAACAGATCTCCGAGATCCGGGTCCTGAAGCCTTGAAGGTAGTAAGTAGTAGTGGTGACGAAGAAATGTATTTTTTTTTTGCTCCTGCGAACGCACATAAAAAAGTACAGAGCACCAGCAAGGATTTCAACACATAAATCCAACCTTAAGCGAATCGAAGCATTTTCTAACCTCTTTGTCTTAATTTGATTCAAATCTACGGTCTTGGGCGCCAAGACTTCAGTTGGCCCAATAGTCAACCGGTTGACCAGTGAAAATTTCATAACAGTAGTTTTGGTTACTTTTCTATTTTGTGTGTGATTTTTGTTATAATTTGTAAGTGCGTCATTTTGGTTTTAGTTTGTAATGGTGTATAAATAGTGAGTGCTAATTAGAGCTTTTTGTTGTTGCAGTTATGGCAGCCATGAAAAATATTTCTTTGGGATTACTCCTAGCTACCCTAGTCATTTTCTGCCTGGTTGAATCGAACCCTTTAGGTAAGTTGATTTTTATCTTTTTCTCGTGCATACATGTTAAGTAGTATGTAGTTTTTTAATTAAGTGCGCAATATTAACTTTTTCAGATTTTTTATATGGTCTACCTACATATCAAAAAATAAAAAGAAAAAATAAGAAATTATGGTAGAGGATTTTGTTTCTCAGAATTGTCCAGAATCCATTCTAAGTGTGATGCAAATTAAATAATATGGAAATTTCTTATAAAAATCTTAAATGCAAAAGTATTATTTTATTGTTTATTAGATTAGTATTGTAATAAAATTGTTTTGTAATAACATTTCATTCAAAAGATTTTCTTCAAATTTTTATGGAAATTTTTATTTAAGAGTTCTGAGCTACTATTATAGTAAAAGTTACAAAAAGAAATCTGTATATTTTGCTTGATTGTTTTTGTTTATTTTCATGTCTCTTTGGGCCTTTGCATACAAATAAGGCGAATGTTTTTTTGTAATAAGGGGGCCATCTCGTGTTCTATTTCTGAACAATACCTATGGTGCCCAAAATGTAGAATTGTGAATTGTGCGTCGTGTAAATAATAAATAGCTATATTTTGTTTTCTATAATATAGTCCAAAACTAAAACTCAGGGTTCAAGGAAAAATCATACATATTGCTCATTTGTCCTGAAAATAGTTATTAAGTAAGCGTGCTTTTTTCGCTTAAAATTTAAACGTTTTGTTTTACCACATTTCTTTGTTTTAATAGATTTTACATTTATTTAAGGATTTTTTCTCTGACTTTTCCTTACATTAGAAAAACAGAAAAAGAAACGGAAAACATAGATATTGTGAATGGACGTTTCGGTAGCATATGATTAAAAAGATAATATCAACTAAGGGGTTTAAGGTCAAAATGTTCAAATTCAAACAACGAGCTTCAAAAAAGGTATCTCATAACAATTCTTAAACTTCAGACTTTGTCCTAAATTTTGAGAATGTTCCACAAACGCACATTTAGAGCACTGACAGTATGTGCGTCCCTTATATACGTAGGTCCTAGATTTACACCTCACTGCGCACATCTGGAGCTACCGCTCCCATGTGCTTTTCCACCTGACCGCGTTAGGATCGATTTCCAGACCCTAGTAATGTCAGTACCGTCCTCTCGATTGATGTTGTCAGAATGTTTGTAAACTTCGATGGCTTCTCTAATAAGTCTTCGATGATAATTACCCACCCTTGCCAACATCTTCACGTCATCGAAATTCATTATGTGTCCCGACTCGTGGCAGTGTTGAGCAACAGCGGACTGTTCAATCTTGCGTAGCCGGGTGTCTCTACTGTGCTCCTTGACTCGACATTCGATACTTCGTCCTGTCTGTCCTACGTAACATGTTCCACACTCACATGTTATCTTGTGTACCCCTTCGTTCTTCAGGAGTGGTGTGATATCCTTTGGGTTGGGCAAAAGATCCTTTACCTTTGCTGGTGCTCTGTACCTTACCATGATACCCGATTTCTTCAGTATTCTACCGATTCTTTCTGATACCCCACTTGCGTATGGTAAGCAAGCGAACCCCTTTGACTCTTGTCGCTCCTCTGAGACTTGCGGTTTTCTTTATGCGACACCCAGTATGGCAGACTAGCACAATTAAAAAAATAATCAGGAATTGACTTCATTTTTGTACACTTTGTATTAGATTCGCAATGTACAAGAGACTTGCCCGTCCTACTTATCAATTTCAAGTGACATCTCCAGATATATTATGTTAAATGATAGCGTATATCAAACCAAAAATACGCTTCATAATGAAATAAGCATTTTACTTATTTTGACTTCATCGACCATCCCTTACAAATGCTCGATTTAGTCTTGAACCAATTCATAGTATATCCGGTCCAAACCGGAAGTTGATAATACTACCATTGATTTCTCTCTCAAAACTTTATTATTATTTCGCCTAGGAGAAAAAAGTTTTAAATCTATTTTATCCTTTACTTATTTGTAATCATACGGCAACGGCAGCAGAGTTGACAATGTCTTGTTAAAATTGCAAGTTGCAAAGTATTATGCTATACGATTAAACTAAGATAGAACCGATGACTAATTATTTTCGATAATTTGTGTGACATCAGAAACATCAATTAATTACATCATTGGCCAACATTCGTAGAATGTGAGAAAGTTCGCACAATGCCTTTTACTTTAACCGCCTAACCCAAATTTTGCACTTCACAGAAATTGAAAATATATGGACGAAGGCGCAAGATTAGTAGGTTACATAAACATATTATGTAAGCACGACGATCTTGCCCTGAATTTTAGATTTTCTCGTAGTCTCATAATAATGCAGTCTTCACGTCAAAACGTTGAGAAATCGTGCACCGACGGTTATCGGTAGAATTACTCTTGGAATTATAATGAGTAGGAAAACAACAACCCGGAAGAACGGAACAATTAAACATGTGGTTCCCCGTCCACAATAACGTACATATACCGCTCTGTAATGTGCAATCGACCTTCTAGGGAATCTCCTTTTGCCAACAGGTGTCAATAAACTTAGTACTGTTCCGTTTATTTTTAGAACGGTAATAAGCAAGTAGACTTAATAGTAATATATTATGGATTTATCCGAAAGACTTAGTAGTAAAAGTAAATTCCGCATTCTGAGTATAATGTACATTTAGATTTTTTTTTCAATGATTACGATTGTCTAATAAATTTTGTTTTCTTTTCAGGAAATTGTATCCGTAACTGCGCCCAATGTAAGCGTATGTACGGACGTTACTTCAAAGGAGCGTACTGTGCGCAGACCTGCATCAGTAAGAAAGGAAACTTCATGCCCGATTGTGTAGAAACTGGATCGTTTTTCCAGAAGTATGAAAACAACGATATAGATGAATATTAATAGTATCTATAAATACTCTTGCACCAGATTATTACCAACAACCGTTATAATTAAAAATTTATTTATTAGTTGTGGCTAGAGCTGTTTCAAGACTTTACTCAGTGCCGTTTTGCTATTTTAAAACTGCCATTTCCATCTAAAAAATAATTCATGTTGTCGTATTCCAAGTCACAACCAATTTGTTGATGTGCAGCTCTAGTTGTAACAATATGTTTCTGCCTGTGATGCTAGTCGTAAGCCTGAAGTATTTTTGATGTTACGTTAATTCCGTCTATGTATTTTATACAAGCTTATGTACCCAGTTAAGTAATATTCATAATCTATAAAATATAAAGAATTCCTGATGAAATTAAACTGTGTATGTTTATTCCAACCCTGAAACTAGACATTTTTAGGTGGACTACACAATGAACAGTAGATAATAAAGAAGAAATGCATCCAATATGGACCGGTTCTTTCCGGTTCCACATGTTGCCCTGGAATCCAAACCATTGTTCGGACAGGTTTGGGACGGTTCTTGACCTCAACAACTTGAAGCTTTGCCCCTTCCCAGGGTCCAGTCCCCGTCATTAGCCCATCCAGCCAGGCTCTAGACTCAGCAGTGATCATGCAGTGATGATGGTGATGGCGAACCTCTGACACGCGTGTCAGTGCTGACACGCATTTTGACACACCGAGCTCAGTGTTACCAGGTTCAAATCCAAAAAGTTTCTAGATGGCGCTTAAAAAAATCACTAGATTTCGCTAGATTTTTTTAAGGTGGTGAGGGGTTATTAAAACCTTGTTCTGTGGTGTATTTTTTTAATAAATAGTTTAACACGTAAAAGTCTTGTACAATAACAAATATCAAATATTAAATATCTACTTCTTATACATTTTATTATTATGATGATTTAATACACCAGCAGTTATATCAAAATCGTAACAATTTTTTTTTTCGAAATTAAACGTTTTTTTAATGGAGAATACCGGTTAAAGTGTCAGTACTTAACCTATTACGTTGCTTGGTTTTATTTGGATTAACTGTACTAAAAATTCTTTCTACACAGGCGCTACTGTGGGACAAAAAAAAAGTAGCACTTTACGAATTTTTTTAATTTAAGGATAGGCCGTACTTCCATCCGCCTTTTTATGGAACAAATGCTTTCCCAAAATTTAATATAATTCATTTTGAAATCTACGTCAGAATCTTTGAGCAATACTTTCAATAATTGTTATATTCTTGCTGTTGCTATTTTTGGACCTAGATACCATTTTTCCAATGAAGCATAGTTTGTAGCATCTCGGTACTGTATCTTTGCTAAATCAGTAGTTTTTAGATAATCTGGTTTCATATAGAAACTCAACAGTAATTTGAAAGCAGATGACATTTGTAGTAAGGTAAGTGTACTTAGGGTGTTTCGGACTGTAATTCTAAATACATGTCGACAAATATAGGCAAAACGAACACTAAAAATTGCAAATACAATTTGGTTACCGGTTCTTTGAGCAAATTAGGAATTTCGGCAGCTCCGGTTATTCTGTCGTATGTTATTATCCATACTAAAATAAAGCTTCAAAGATTCGTACTGTTCGAGTACTCTACTAACTGCACCGTTTAATGATCACCATCTAGTCTGAGCTAGGTGCAACATCTTATGAAGTTTTCTATTTAAAAAAGTTTGAAATTCTTGAAATTCTGTTTTTCGTTTATACCTGTATTGCATGTAAGTATATATGTTTCGTACCATTTTTTCTAAAATATCAGGTAGAACGGCACATGCATGTGAAACATATAATGCCAGAGAATGGCAAATACACCTCATCACGAATAAATTTGGAATATCATTTGATAAAGTAGCTTTTAGTAAATTTATATCATTGTATTTGCTGCATCGGCTCCAAAACCTACTAAATGATCCTTGTATGGTATATAAAGAAAGAATATTGTAATCATTTGGTATATTTTTTGCAGTAGCATTTGAAACAGGCATTAATGCCAAAAAGCATCTGTAATTTTACAATTTTCGTTGTGACGAACAGCAAGAACCAAATATTTAGTTGAGGAATAATCAGTGGATTCGTCTACTAACAATGAGGAAATAGTTTTCAAAACTAGTTCTTCCGATTACATTGTTAATAATTGCAGTATGTACATTTTGTTATGGTGCACGAGATCTTTGACACCTGTGTTGTTTGTATTCCTGACTCAACAATTGATTTTACAGATGATTTTATTAAGTCTGTCAGATGATCAGAAACATTAATTGGGATATTATGTTCAGCAATAAAACTAGAAATCCTAATCTCGTTTTCTTTTAAAAATTTTTGATGCGAAATTTTAAATGATGTTATAGTTAATTTAAGTTGTTTTCTTTCAAAAAAGACATCTGGTTTTTATGCGTTCTCGAGTTATTATGCTTTTTAACGGCAGTCATGCCTCCGATATAGTCTTTGTTGCAAACTTTACAATTAATTTACAATTAATATAGATATTACCGGACTACTTATTTAAATCCAACTCTTAAATTCATCTTGGTCTTGCCATTCTGTTCGATAGTTTTGAGTATAAATGTTGGACTTTTTCGGAGGTGGCTTGCTTCCAGTTTCTGTACCCGACGAAGACAAAGATTCATCCGGTATGATGACGGGTGGTGTTTTTGCGCGGCTATAGGCAAAACCGGGAGAGCCATGGAGTAAGGACAGTCCTTACTCCATGGGGAGAGCTGATTACTCATAGATTTCAGCTGTTATTTTCGACATACGTTACAGATTATAGGCAAAACTGGGAGAGCTGAAGATTACTCATAGATTTCAGCTGTTATTTTAGATATACGGTACAGAATATTTCTAAATATTGACGCGTGTTAAAACGAAATAGCATACTTTGCATACGTCTGCTGTATAATTTAAATGGGCAAGACAAAAAAGTACGTCTGTTCTTAGAACCATAAGAACGAATGACAGCGGTAGCAACCTAACCTCCAATTCGAGCGCGAACGTGTGATGTGAACAAGATGTGTTCGTTGGTATGTTTTCACTTTGCTTCTGCTAAACATGCTGATGATGGATATATAAATTAGATAGGACAATTATCACAATTAAATAACAGTATTTTTAATAATTAAATATTAATCTTGAACGAACTACCTAGTAGGCAACTTAATATACACAGCTAATAACCAATTCACGCGGTACGTTCATATCTTGGTTCATACGATTTTAAGCGATAAATCACCTTCAGCTCTCCCAGTTTTGCCTATATTTCTAAATATTGACGCGTGTTAAAACGAAATAGCATACTTTTCATACGTCTGCTGTATAATTTAAATGGGCAAGACAAAAAAGTACGTCTGTTCTTAGAACCATAAGAACGAATGACAGCGGTAGCAACCTAACCTCCAAATTCTAGCACGAACGTGTGATGTGAACAAGATGTTTTCGTTGGTATGTTTTCACTTTGCTTCTGTTAAACATGGTAATGATGGATATATAAATTAGATAGGATATTATCACAAATAAATGACAGAATTTTTAATAATTAAATATTAATCTTTAACGAACTACCTAGTAAGCAACCTAATATACACAGCTATATAACCAATCCACGCGGTACGTTCATATCTTAGTTCATACGATTTTAAGCGATGAGTCGACTTCAGGCTCTCCCTTTTGCCTATAGTAGATAGCTGAGGAGACCTTTCTCGCGTAGGTCCTTCTTCTTTTTTCGTGGCAATAAAAAAATTTCTCATCTTGGAGTGGGTATATGCAGCTCTACGTAAAAACACTGTGATTTCAATAAACAATAAATTTTTTGTTCCGTAATGGTTTCTACTCACAATATACTTTTTAAGGAACGATTGAAAAATTATTTTGTTTAAAAAGAATGAAATAAGCTAAATGTACTTACTTTTGGATGATTTCGAATCACTTATGAACACTCACAATTAAACAAATTTAAAACTGTAGCCTGGAGTACAATCTTAAATGTACATGAATGCAGTTATTTCGCCTGGGGTGTATCTATAGCCTCCGGTACGATTTTTTTCGGGTAAGTACCATTGGCTTGTAAAATAGTTTTTGGGGTTTCACATGATAATATTTGTTGTTTTTCCAGCTAGATGGCATAATATTCGTAAAGTTTGAATGTGGCAGACCCCAATTTTTAATATTGATATGAAAAATCAAAACGACATTCATTGTAAAAATGCTTTTTTTGTGAAAGTTTTCACTAAATCAGTAAATTGGAAAAAATCACTAGGTCTAGTGAAATTTCACTAGACCTGGCAACACTGCCGGGCACCACTGCTCTAGAGCCTGGGTCTGAACAGGTAATGCTGAGTATCCCCTCCCTGTATCTACACTCTGAAAACCTTGGATGACCTAGGCCTGGGCTACATACGAGCGGCGAGCGGTAAGCGGCACTAGTGAACGGCAACGCGATGCCGCTCTGCAGCATCATGGCTTTGAAACAATGCAAACATATAACATTAGCGACTCCGCTCTGTCTCACTGCCGCTCTGCCGCACTGCCGCTCGCTACTTGCCGGTCGCTGGTTGCCGCCCGCCGCGCGGCGCTTGTATCGTAGCCGAGACCGTAGTCCCCCAATGCTTTGCTCGATGCTTTCCAGGACCCAAGACTTGATCTTGTCCGCAAATTCTTCTGTCAACGTACCAGGTTTGAGTGGACAATGGCCATCCTCGTCCCGATCAGGGTATCCTTTAGGTTTCGGTCCCTTTGTGGGAGTCCTTCACCTCTTTTGCCACCTGCTTCGGTGTACTGCCATCAGACCGGTGTCGCTTCTGTGTCCCAGTTTATTTTGTGGGCCCTGGGGTTGAGCATCCAGGTGCAGGTTGCACTTGGCCCCCGGCAGTTAAAGGCCCTGTGGTTGAGCACGCCGCTACAGGTTGCGCTTGGTACCTTGATGTCCCTGCCTCAGCTTATTTAACTTCCTGTGGTTGTTTTTTCGCTTGTTTGGCGTCAGTGCACTGTAAGTCCTTCATTGAGTCCTTACCAGCCCCTGACGGGATTTGTTCCCTTTCGGGTATTGGGTTTTGTGGTGCTTTTTGTGAGTCCATAAATAAATCCCACTAGTACCAGGGCGGATTACCAAGCGTACGCTGCCCCGTTTAGGCACGCCGCAACTAATACAATGGGGTGCGCATGGTGCCCCAAGGTGTGAACCAGCAGCGATTGGTCTACTGTCCAGCCACGCATCATATAAGCCTGGCCATCCAACTTAGGATTTAGGTTTTTGATGAGATTTTCTCCTCTTAGTCGAGGCAATTAAGCCAAGACCCCCGTCCTCCGCGTCACCTGGGAAACTCCAGCGTCCGGGGTTTAATTTCATGGTTTAACAGCTGATCGTACCATAAGTAGCAGTCCTCAGCCCTTTATGCAAGCCGGCCGTTACTACACGACAACTGGGCAGGGTGATTAATTGGTCCGGGGACTGGTTTTAGCCTCGGTCATGTTGCGGGTTTTAAGCCGCTCAAACACACACTCCCCGACACAGCTCACCGCGCGTGCGAGACCTATGCCGGTCTACCCCATCGAGTTTAGTAGATAGTATCTACAATATATGAAACTCGATGGTCTACCCACAAGTAGGCATTCACCTATCCGCCACCTCGAGACGCGCCTGGTAAGAACCACCCTGACGGGAACAGTAATAGTAAAATTTTGCGATGAAAATTGTAGATGCTAATATGGTTTCAAGAGTTCTTCATTTATATTCATAACGCACAGGGCTTTGTATTTGAATACAATTGTTTTTTATGTGTATCAAAATATTGAAGTCGGATAAAAGCTAAAAATAGATATAAAGGTGTACCACTTACAAATGGGTACCTACACAGGTATCCATTTTCGAAAACCGTGTTGTTGCCTCTGTAATCATTACATTTTCAAGCACCACTAGTTTATTTTTACCTCTAACTTCATACATTAAAATATATTCCGTTTTATTCCGTGCCTCAAGAAACAATGTATTTGGATACAAATTATGCAACAAATTATGCAAAAAATATAATTATAATTAAAATAACAAATACGTACGTCGGCTTTCACGGCTAGAATCATTTAGAATATAAACTGCTTCCGGGTTATGCCGTGTCCGTGTGTCAAGATTTGTTAATGCTGACGTTTCGCGAACCATGTTGCTCTCAAATACTGAAGACCTATCAAGAAACTCTCGCTTATATACCTGTATTTACACCTTACTGCACATATCTGGACCTACCGCTCACATGTGCTTTTCCACTTGACCGCGTTAGGATGATTTCCAGAGTCTACTAATGTCAGTACCATCCTCGCGATCGATGTTGTAAGGATGTTTGTAAATTTTGATGGCTTCTCGAATAAGAATTCGATGATAATTACCAACCCTTGCCAACATCTTCACGTCATCGAAGATCATTGTGTGTCCCGACTCGTGGCAGTGTTGAGCAACAGCAGACTGTTGAATCTTGCGTAGCCGGGTGTCTCTACTGTGCTCCTTGATTCGACATTCGATACTTCGTCCTGTCTGTCCTACATAGCATGTTCCACACTCACATGTTACCTTCTATACCCCTTCGTTCTTCAGGAGGGGTGTGATATCCTTTGGGTTAGGCAAAAGATCCTTTACCTTTGCTGGTGCTCTGTACCTTACCGTGATACCCGATTTCGTCAGTATTCTACCGATTCTTTCTGATACCCCACTTACGTATGGTAAGCAATAGAAACCCCTTTGAATCTTGCCGCTCCTCTGAGACTTTGCGGTTTTCTTTGTGTGACACGTCGTATGTCAGACTTGGTGTATCCAACTCCAAGTGTTTCTGTTCGTAGTCCAAGGTGCTGGAGTCGCACACCTTCTGGGCTCTGTTGAACAGAGTGTTCTGTTGGGGATGGTGGTGTGATTTGGCGTTCAAGTACCGATCGGTATGTGTCTTCTTACGGTAGACTGTATGTCCAAGCGTACCCGTTAACGTTCTGTATACCAGCACATCCAAAAATGGCAGCTGATTATGCTCTTCTATTTCCATCGTGAATTTGATAGAAGGATTAACATTGTTCAGGTGGCTAACGACCTGAGTAAGTTTATCTCTACCGTGTGGCCAAACCACAAAAGTGTCATCAACATATCAGACCCAATACTTGACCTTAAGGCTTTTTCTTCAAACAATTCCATGAAGAAATTGGCGATTACCGGTGAAAGAGCTGATCCCATGGGAGCACCCTCTACTTGCTCATACATCGCTCCCGCCCACTTGAAGTATGTGGTGGAGTGACAGTACTCTACAAAATCCGGTACATCGGTTGGTAGACCTAGGGGCACAAGTGTTGTCCGAAGGCCTTCGACTGCCTCCTTAACCGGAACACACGTAAAGAGTGATGTTACATCGAAATTTACGAGTATATCCTGCGGGTCAACAACTTCCTTCAAAATCTGAATAAAATGTTCAGAGTTCTTAACAGAAGATGTAGTTTGTCCTATAAACGGTTGGATAGTTTTCTACAAGTAGTTTGCCAACAAATAGGTTGGGGAGCCTATAGCGCTGACGATTGGTCTCAAAGGTACGTTTTCCTTGTGAATCTTTGGCAAACCGTAGATCCTCGGTGCCATAGGGGCTTGAACAAAAAGGCTTCTTTGTTCCTGTTCGGGTGTAATATTGGGGACGTCTTTCTTTAAGAGAAGTAAACTATCTTGATTATTTGTCTAACTAAAAATACTGTCTTCTTAAAGTGAACTTGTCCCGGTTTGTAGCAGGGCAAATACTTAGATTAATCCTGCTCTGGGATATTAAATTTATGGGTTCTTGTCCTGGAATCTTGTTGGAAAATAACGGTAGCGTTAATTGTTTACTAAAATTCAATGCTTGTCTCATGTGCCCCTCGATATTTGACCCTGTGTAACTTCTAATTAAAAGACGGTTGTTCTCAAAACAATATATATTAACAGTCAAGAAATAATAGGATAAACTCCTTTATATAAACCAATTGTTAAAAACTAATACAAACACGATGTCAGAGAGATTAGCCCTTGTGATTTATCACCCTAGTGGTATTACGACGCTGTCTGAGATATTCTTAAACAATACAACTTTTCTAACCTTTTATGGAGCTGTGGAAGTACGTATGCAGTTACTCGTGTTGAAACTCTCTCGATCAGGAAGCTGTAAGGAGGTTGTGAATTCTATTATCTGGTATTGGTTGTAGTCTCGAATATGGCCCCTCTGGTATGCTGATTGTAGCGGAGTTTTGAACTAAGTCAAGAACCCCTAACGCAAATTCGCACGAACAGAAGGAAGCACAAGTAAACGTTTTTAAATCTACTTAGAGACTAATCCTTGAGGCGCTGTCTCCGTCCCAGGAAGACCTTATGGGCTGCATCATCTACACCCAAACCATCCAATCATTGCAACCAAAATCTAATTAACCAACCAAGGAAACTTTGCAAATAATGTTCCTTCCTTAGAACCGCCCCTCTCGTGTTGGTTCTCCATGGTTTGCGTCTTCAATAGCCTGGATTACCCTGTTCCTTAGAAGTGCGTAAATACAACATCGACAAATGGTCAGAACTTGACTTTTAGCAGTTTCTCTATACGCATTTTTTAATATACATAAACAGCCCAAAGTTTGTCTCTGTTGATTCAGACACGAACTGAAACCAAATATTTCCGCTCTTTCTGCATGCAGACAAACACCACCATAAAACAATAAACTATACCAATACTTTATGACTGCCTTAAAGACACGCTCAAAGACAGGACCCTCCACAAAGCTCTATTATTCTTTCTTATTCAATAAGATACCCAAAATTGCCATCATTACACGGGAACCGATGATGATTTAACCAATTCCTTCACTCAACATCCTATCTTAACTGTTGGGTCCTTCGCAATTTTACGGTACGTATTGGGGTCCAATAGATCGTTCAGCTTCCGGTTGTAGTCCTCCTTGTTCAATATCACCGTTGCATTCCCTTTGTCCGCTGGTAGTACTGTGATATCCTTGTTGTCCTTGATGGTCTTCAAAGAGTGCTTCTCTTCTTTGGTAATATTGCTCTTCGGCGGAGTAGCTTTCCTAATTACCCAGTCGCCAACTCTCCACTGGTGAATTATCGGTCCTAGGCAAAGGATTGAACTTTGCAATCGCACCGATAAGAATACCTAAGGAGGAAATTATTACTGAAGTGAAGCCGCATTGTACAAAATTCCAGGTGTACTAGCAGAGGACATTCGTCAAGAGGTTTCCAGGGTAATTAGGAAACCTACTCTGCCGAAGAGCAATGTGGTATCAATTACTTGTCTCATGCACACATCCAATTAAAATTATAGACATTTGTATATTACTTGTTGTGGTAATGTATATGTAGTAGTTGTTATTGTTATATCCACGGTACGTGATAAAATATGTTCGGTAAATGTTCTCAAAGAAGTAAAGTTATAAGTGAACAAACCATGTAGGATATTGATATTTTTAACTGAAATGTTGTGTACTTATATAGAGCAAGGTGTAGTTTAGATGTACTATGTGGCACTTTTTTAATCTTAACATGTGTTCTCCGTAAAAAAATCACAAAATCTGTCAATTTTAAGTCCGACACATGGATTTTGTGGTGCATCTATATTATTCTATAATCTATGGGAAGCTTACGGTGCATGCCTATACATTAGAAGTAGAAATTCCGAATACAAACTAAACTATGTGCAAAATCAAGGGTTGCACCTATGAAGAGAATGACTATACCAAGACTGGAATTATGCTGTGCTCTGCTGTTAGCACGAATAAGCTTGAAGGTAAACAATGCCTTAACAATTCCTTTGGTTACTTATTAGTATAGGTCTGATTCTATGATAGTTTTGGGTTGGCTGAAGATGCAATCTTCACGTTTGAAGGTGCTTGTAGCTTACATAATAGCATAAATACATACACTAACAAGTAATTCCGATAAATGGAGGCATGAAAGCGCAGACATGATATCAAGAGAGACGTAACCTCAAAGTCTTGTGAACTGTGACTTATGGCTGAAGAGAGAACCTTGCTTGACGCATAACGAAAATACGTGGCCTGTTTTGATAAACGAAAAGCTACTTAAAGATTTACTAGAAACAAAAGCAAATACTATTAGTTGTGTTATATCAACTTGTGAAGAAGTTATTGAAATAGAAAATTATTCTAAACTCTGTAAACTAACTCTATAACTCTCTTGGTTATGCATAAGTTGTTGAAACTAATTTCTAATTTTGACCCTGTTATAAAATACCACATAAACAGAACGACTTTATTCACATCATGTAATCCACTGTCCATCATAGTTTGCTTGAAAGAATACGTAAAACAAATTATTACGGATTAATGTTTAGCTCCCGGTCTCCTGACTCCTGTTCAACCTCATCGTGAACAAATGTCTGACGTAGTAAGATATGCAATCGCACCGATAAGAATACCTAAGGAGGAAATTATTACTGAAGTGAAGCCGCATTGTACAAAATTCCAGGTGTACTAGCAGAGGACATTCGTCAAGAGGTTTCCAGGGTAATTAGGAAACCTACTCTGCCGAAGAGCAATGTGGTATCAATTACTTATCTCATGCATACATCCAATTAAAATTATAGACATTTGTATATTACTTGTTGTGGTAATGTATATGTAGTAGTTGTTATTGTTATATCCACGGTACGTGATAAAATATGTTCGGTAAATGTTCTCAAAGAAGTAAAGTTATAAGTGAACAAACCATGTAGGATATTGATATTTTTAACTGAAATGTTGTGTACTTATATAGAGCAAGGTGTAATTTAGATGTACTATGTGGCACTTTTTTAATCTTAACATGTGTTCTCCGTAAAAAAATCACAAAATCTGTCAATTTTAAGTCCGACACATGGATTTTGTGGTGCATCTACATTATTCTATAATCTATGGGAAGCTTACGGTGCATGCCTATACATTAGAAGTACAAATTCCGAATACAAACTAAACTATGTGCAAAATCAAGGGTTGCACCTATGAAGAGAATGACTATACCAAGACTGGAATTATGCTGTGCTCTGCTGTTAGCACGAATAAGCTTGAAGGTAAACAATGCCTTAACAATTCCTTTGGTTACTTATTAGTATAGGTCTGATTCTATGATAGTTTTGGGTTGGCTGAAGATGCAATCTTCACGTTTGAAGGTGCTTGTAGCTTACATAATAGCATAAATACATACACTAACAAGTAATTCCGATAAATGGAGGCATGAAAGCGCAGACATGATATCAAGAGAGGCGTAACCTCAAACTCTTGTGAACTGTGACTTATGGCTGAAGAGAGAACCTTGCTTGACGCATAACGAAAATACGTGGCCTGTTTTGATAAACGAAAAGCTACTT
Organism: Melinopterus prodromus; assembly: GCA_964023965.1. NCBI lineage: Eukaryota > Metazoa > Arthropoda > Insecta > Coleoptera > Scarabaeidae > Melinopterus > Melinopterus prodromus. The sequence goes on from OZ030397.1 coordinate 18,777,527, forward strand.
AAAGATTTACTAGAAACAAAAGCAAATACTATTAGTTGTGTTATATCAACTTGTGAAGAAGTTATTGAAATAGAAAATTATTCTAAACTCTGTAAACTAACTCTATAACTCTCTTGGTTATGCATAAGTTGTTGAAACTAATTTCTAATTTTGACCCTGTTATAAAATACCACATAAACAGAACGACTTTATTCACATCATGTAATCCACTGTCCATCATAGTTTGCTTGAAAGAATACGTAAAACAAAGTATTACGGATTAATGTTTAGCTCCCGGTCTCCTGACTCCTGATCAACCTCATCGTGAACAAATGTCTGACGTAGTAAGATATGTGGAGAAAAAACTATTTAGATTAAAGAATCATTTCTCGGTTTATACAAATAAGCGATAAAGACGCTGCAAGCTTGGTTTAAGAAATATTGAAGCAGTTACAGAAAAACAACATGAATTTACAAGATTTCAAGCCACAGTGCTATGATAATGCTGCTATTATGCCTGGACACAACAAATTCGTATTGACCGCGGCCAAAAGAGGTTGCAGGATCCTAAAATGAACTTAAATAATGCAGCTCTTCAAATTTATTTTCATGGTGAAAGAGAAGTGTTAGTTAGTGACTCACTGAAAGAAGGAATTCAAATATGCAATGAACCTGGCACTGAATTTGAAAGACGTCAAAGAAGAATGAAAAGCATGGATGGCAAAACATCGAGAGTTGCTGGTTTATCAGCTAAAGAAGATATGAAAGGGACTGCGACCGTCTATACAATGAATTAAAAAGGTAGAACTGTTCGTTTACAAGAAATAGATGAAATATTTGCATTTGTTTTTGGTTTCGAAGGGTTGTAGATACTTTAAAGTACATTGTGTAACATTTGGAGAAACCTACAGTTGTGATGTCGATGGTCAGAATTATACGAAGAAATTTTGGATTTTAGAACGCCGTTAACAAACCGTGCAAGCCGTCATATTGCTGCCAATCGCGGTTTCCATTGCCAGTTGCAAAAGATCATTTAGAAAATTAAAATTGATACTTATATTTGAGAGCCTCGATGGGCCAAAGTCGATTATGTGATCTTGCATAGAATGAATATGACCGAAGAAATACACTTTGATAATATGCACACTTAAAGAATTTGCGTCAGATAAAACAAAAAAGACAAATTTGTAATAAAGGTTAATTGAGTTAATTTGTGTGCTTTTTTACCGCAATTTTAAAATACTTTTTAGAAATAAAACATAAGCAATCTATCGTCGAAGAGGGACGAAAATCGGTGTTTGCCACAGGCGCCATTTACTCAAGGTACGCCTCTGAGTGTAAACCAACAGAGTTTACTAAATTTGTAGATGCAGAACTTTCTTCAGAACGTTTTAATATAACTCAACCTTTTGTATATGTTTGTATTGATTACGCGGGTCCATTCATGATCAAAACTAGACGCAGTAAAAGGGAAAACTAGAAAAGTGATATATTTGTTTATTTGTATGTTTTGCAAGTAAAGCAGTTCACTTGGAAATTGTTGACGATTTGACATCTGATGCATTTTAGCGGCATTCCGTTAATATAAAAATAGGACCACTTGGTAATTTTATAATGCAGAACAGAACGCAATTAGAATCTAAATTCAGTGAAGAAAACGTGTTGTGGAAATTTATTTCAGCACAGTCTCCACATTTCGGTTGCTTGTGGGAAGTGGGCAGTAAAAAGGTTAAACACCATCTGAAACGTGTAGCACGCAACGCAAATTTATTCATTGGTAATCACACAAATAGAGTCAATATTAAACTCCCGTCCTATATCCCGTCCTTTATCCACTGACTCTGATGACTTGCCATGTCCCTCAATAGAAGGAATATCATCTGGGAAGCAGAATATCTACCAATATATCCAGTTATTATTGTTATTAAAACAATATTTTTGGAATCGGTGTAAAAGTACATTTCCAACCTTCAGGAGCGTACCAATTGGGACAAGAAACAACGAAACGTAGACAGACATTGGTGCACTTGTTCTGATAAAGGAAGAACACCTTCCATCCTTTTTCTGGCCGTTTCTGGGCCGCATCAGAGATGTCCATCCTGGAGCAGATTGAATAGTTCGTGTGGTCTCTGCCTGCTGCCAATTTAAATATTAAAATTATTACTTTCTTTTGGATTTATTGTTAGTAGAAAATTATTTATCAATATCGTATGTTAGGATTTTATATTAAATTGTGTTTGGTCAAGTCTCACGGTCTCGGTATCCATCAAGATGTTAATTGTTAGATGGTATTGTTTTTATGAGTTCAAGTAAAGACTTCACAGAATGTACGCGTATTTTTTACTACGATAAAACCTAGTCTCGGTAAGTTCTTTTCGTAAACACAAGCAGTTTTATTCATTTCAAAGCATAATTTTCTTTTTTTTTTCGCAGAAAAATAAACACATTTTTCTTACAACTGCTTTTGAAATAGAACTTTAAAAATTCATATCTTCCTCAATTTGTATCCTAGCTTTTCTTTTTTATTAGTCAAAAAATAAAAAAATAGACTTATGATACCTTTTCCTCCTTCGCATCACATATTTAAAATGGTCAATATAAGACATCCACATAAAAATACAGTTACAACTTTTCTTGAAGTTAACTTAATTTTTAATTTGACTGGAGTACATAGCATGATATTAAAAACACAAAAATGCATGAAGGCACCTTTTGTTTTAACAGCACTAATTGAAACAAAAACAAAAACTGATCTCCACACATTAAGATATGTACCAAGTTCATCCTCCGATTACGATGACATTGACCGCCCCGATTAATTTAATTAAATAAAAACACACAAAACCGCAAACAAAAAGCCTAAACGTTACACAAGAAGCGGATTTTCTACAATTTTATCGATAATTTGGCGGCTGCTGTCAGCAGTCGGTTATTTTTCAACCAAATAATCTAAAACAAAACAATAATTCGTGGAGGACAAAGTACGTCAGGATGCACGCTTCTGTTTCGCAATATTGCATTTGATGGATGGTAAGCTGTTTCTTTATCTTCCGATATCAACACAATGTACAAAACCAATAAAATACTAGACTTCCTATATTAATCAAACTTGCGTCAAAATGACTCCTGATCATCATCATCATCAATTTTTTAATTTTATTAAGATTATTTCTGCGTTTTTATATTCCATGCGGCGCGTTGTCCACGCTTGAATGGCATCGTACCCACACACTGATTTTGCTGATTTATTTTTAAACGCGATTGTATATGATGGCGATAATTCAATATTCTCGATGAGAAATAAGAGCACGCTGAAAAGGAAGCCTTTCGATTTCCCCATTGAGGAGAAAAACAACAGAAAAACACTTTTTCATTGTGATATCGTTACAAGCTCCAATGGGCTAATAAATAACACTCTACAAAAGCTATAAAAGAACATCTCAAGGGGTGTTATCGATTCATTAGAAGTTATACTCTCGACTGGATAACGTTTTCAAAGCATGGTGAGGATTTGATTGCGAGTAATCGTTTGGTTCAGTTGTAAAAGTGTACTTTGTTTCAGCATACTTCTGGTGTGACTGTAGTGTTGCTGCTGATATTATTTCACAGCAATATAACAAGCGGTTCCGTGCGTTTATGCATCACGTAAGTAATCGTCAGTAAACGTACTGATTTTGTTTTCAAAGCCATGATAACCAAAACATCTGATTATCCTGGATATTGAGGGTGATGAGAAAATAGATGTCATAGATAGAGTGGCGTGTTCGGTACGTCAAAACTAGGAAACAAAACTGCATATAAACATGTGTCCGGAAATGTTTCAATTCCTACTTAGTTGAAGTTGAAGAGTTGGTTATAATATAATATGCAATAATATCAGAGTGATTCCAGGTGACTTCGATGGTGTTTGGCAGTTGACTGAAACGCACAAAACAACGGTTACAAGGGCAAAAGGTTTCTTCATTTTTTTCAATTTCATTACATTGAAATCAGACATCATTTGCATTATATTGAAATTCTATAAACCTGGTTAAAGTAGACCATTAAACATTATTTTATATATATTAAAAGAGGTAGTTATGATGCGAGTAAGGTTGCCAGATTTTACTTATCAAAATATATGAAACAACTAGTAAAAATAAATGAGATACAGATCAACTTTAAAAAGAACTTGTTATTATGTATTATTATTTTTTTCAGGAATGTTAAGTTATTCCTCAATTATGAAATGTTCTTGCGTAGTGATTTTTCTTTATTATTAAGACAATTGTCCTATCTAAAAGTTCTAAAAGCTCTACCAAAATCATCAAAAAAACATGAGGTTGCAATTGACTCATTTTTATCACGTATTTATCAATTTTATTGTCGGTATAAGAAGATTGTACATAGTACATTAAATTAACGTGGGCTTCAAAATGAGAAGGCAACCAAATATACCTCATAATTTTGTGATCAGTATTTCGTGGTATTTCACCAAAATGATTAGGTATTTCCATTCAAATTTTATATTAAACTGAACTTGAAACCTTTACCGATAATACAAAAAATATCCGGCTCAATTCTGTCGAGTCTAGCTGACGGATTTTAAGCTTATTGGTAGCTATTCGCCATTATGAATTTTGAATCTTTGGCTTGAATTTAGGGAGCTTCATAAAATAATATTCATGCGAATCTGATGATCGTTTTATGTTTTTGGCCACCATATTCATCCCGCGTGTTTAACCATTTAAATTTTTACAATTACGCCTAAAAATTGGCGTCATTGATGTCCAAATATCAGTTATTACTTAACATAAAAATCATCTGAGGACGACGAGTTTTGTACAAGTATTGTCGCCGCATTGAATCTTCCTATTGCGGATTTTGTCAATATACCTTCGGATTTTGAATCAGAGAGGACCAAAATTCATAGGAAATGTTTCATGCTAATCCGAGTTTTTTGTAGCTATACGTAATCCGTCATTTTAAATTTATTTTGAAAATCTGTCATGATATTTGGAATCAGCACTCACGGGAAATATGTTTCATGCAAATCCAGCACTTTTTACACTTTTGGTCGCTATATTGAATCCGCCATTTAGAATTTTAAAAGTTTTAAAGTTGGGATTAGGTGTGGAATCTAGGCTCCTAGAATCTTGGAAATATAACAGAAAATAAAATTCATAAGCACCCAACATTTTTGTTAATTTTTGGTAGCTATAGTATTTAATAAAATATAATAAATAATATAATATTTATATTTTGAATAATATAATAGAATATACAAAATCGACAATACAGCCATACATAACAATAAAAAGAAGTATTTGAATCCTTTTAAATGTGCGCTGTTTTCACATTGAGTTTAAAAACAGTACGTGTGATGGTGATTTTTTTAATCGTAGTTCTGCTGTTAATACAAATATGAATAAAAAAAGTCACCCATGTCATTCTCTGTAAAGTGCCAATTGGTCTGTTGGCACCAAATAGCTCGAAACTTTTCAAGATTGTATTCCACTGGCACAGTTATTTTGTTAATTTTCTCAAAACACACTTTTTGGGCTTGTACTGTTTTCGAACTAACTGATTCAATTATAAGACACTAATAAAAGATTATGTACCTAAAATCTACCCCGTTAAACATGTTATATTGCGACAACATTCTGTAACATTATATGAAAGTAACTTTTGTAACATATTTTTGTTATCTTATTACAACATTGTTGAAACATCCGCAACACAATGTTTTATTAACAACATTTTATCTACATTAATACAACATACTTTTACGGCATTTCATTGTCAACATTTTATCTACATAAGTGCATCAGAAAGGTAGTACGCCTAGCGACTGTTAGATGGGTCTATAAGTGCTCATCACAATTCACCTGACCGTTCGGTATACATATTCTATGGTTAAGGCGATGTATAGTCATTGTTCTCGACTTAATAATGGCTTTAATAAGCAACGGATACATTTGTCGTTGTCGGAATGCGCAGTTGCCACTGCGCAGGTAATCACTGTCATTTATCATTTATGACAGTAATCGATAGCAAATGTATTCTAAAACCCGTTGCAAACTTGTAATTTAAACAGTGTTAAAAAATATTATAAGAAATGTTGGAAATATATCATTTAAATGTTTTGAAATTTACAACAAAATTTGTCAACTGGAAATTTAAACGTTGTAAAAATATTACAGAAACATGTTACAAACTTGTAATATATTGGCATGTTATATATCCGCGGTAGGACATAAAAGTGGTATAAATATAACAGTCGATAACATTACATGTAATAAAGTTACGAAAAAATCTGATGTGGCCAGGCACATGACTTTATCATACAATATATAAAATTAATAGTTTAGCTGCATGAGAATCTATTTGATTGAGATCAGTCGTGTCTGCATTAAAATAAAACTAGTTAGCCAGGATTTGACAGATAAATAAATATGTAATTCCTTTATTAACATAAAACAATATTAAATGCAACAAAATAATATTTATATTTAGGGTGGAGACAGCACACTTGTTTCCAAATTGCCTTGCTCTTCTACGCAACCCCTTACGCAAACTAGAACTAAGACATAATTGTACCAATAATATAACAATAATTCCGAGAACTTATCAAAACAAAAAAAAATACTCTACAGTCTAATTACACGTAATTGCAGACATTTCACCTTTCCCCCAAAACTGTTTAACGATAATGTTTTCATATTTTCCCTGAGACCATTATATATGTGACTGACCTTGTAAGAGAATAACCGGTAATAAAGCTCAGCGCGATGGGCAGGTGGAGCAAACAACCCCTTTAATCTTAAATCAAGGTTATGGATATCCGTTCTACAGCGTATCTTCCGCATGAGTGAGGTATTGTGGGATCCTCTTAGATAGCAACTTATGATATAATATTGCTGCATGCAACACCCTAGTGTTATCCATGTTCAACCAGCCCAAGTCGCCCAGCCCATTCGATACATGATCATACTTCCTCAAACCAAAAACAAACAGAACACATGCATTTTGGACACGCTGCGTAACCGACGCCGTTAGGCAAGGACCGTACATGGTATCACAATATGAGATCTTTTTACTATTGACAGTAGATACAGTGAGATATTGTCAAAACATCAGGATTTGACACTACCGGTACTGTCATTAGAGTGAAAAAAATTGGAAAATCCTGGCTCACTATACATTACACACACACACACAGACATTTTTTATACCTTGGTCAAAAATGATCAGGGGACCCAAAAACACCTATTTCCGCTAAAATCTCAATTTTTTTCGGCACGATTACAATACTTCATCGTATGATAAAGTAAAAATGTTGTATAAATGTTACAGTTATATTTAGTTCTTTACTGGGGCATACATGTACCATGTCCGACGGAAACCAAAGACACCAATTGGAAAAAATTGTATTATTAACTTCCCTGAAAATTTGATTTTTCATAATTTAATTTTTCAGTTTCTGGATTGTCTTAATCCTAAAATGCAAATACTGGAATGTATTTATCTGCTTGCTTGTACCGGGTATTACAACAACTATGAAGCATAAGGTACCTTTATTATATGCATAAATGTTATTCGAAAAAAGTATTTAGAAATATTAGAGCTAACTAAGTACGAAATTATAATCGTCTTCGTCGTTCCATGGACACTCGGTATAGATCTCGGCTTTGCTCAAATATCCATTTTTGTATGCTAATTGTTTAATTTTGAAGTGTCATAAATTGTGTAGAAAATATTACTCTTACTTTAAATAGCATTTCGGCTGGCAGTTGTTTAACTGGAATTTAATTTGGTGTGTTTTAATGTGTTTTAAAAACTGTTTAGGAGTTTAAAAACTTTACGCAGACTTATTAGAATTTGATTATAAAATAGTTTTTTAGTACCTATTTAGTTATTCGTTCCTGATTTAAAAATTTTAGATGTCTACCATTCGTAGTTCTTGCGCATTCTATTCGTTTCTATCCATTTCAATAATACAGGTCTGTGAGCATATCAGGCGATAGAATGAAGTACATTGTACATAACACACAATAATAAGCAAATGAGTAACAACGTAGAAATTAGAATGGAACAATAATTTGCATTTTTTAAATAAATCTGAATATTTATACAACGTTCGGGAAGTCTACTGGAGATCTATTCCAGATCTGCTGTTGAGGTCAAGATATACACAAAATATACACTATTATTTTTGTTTTAATATTAGTTAATTTTTGTTCTATTACTCTATATGTACCTATCTTATCAAAACAAAAACAAAAAAACAATTTTAAATTTAAGCTTGTTAAGTTGGCCTCTTTTTTACCCGCGGTATAACGTAAAATAGGGTATTTGTAGGAATGAATACGTTTCCAAATTGATGATTATTTATTATTATTATAAGCCACGCTAAAGTAGTTTAATCCTTTTTTATATAAAGGCACTGCACTATTGAGAAATCTCTGAGTGATAGCGACTGACGTGCTAATGTTTAGTCTATTAATATTTTCTTCAACTAGCAATATAAGCTTTTAAACGAAATTTTTGCATTTATTCTGGTGTTTAACATAATCTTGACAATAACATCGTTCTCTTTTATGCGTTTGCAATGGATGTTGCAAGTTGCAACATAAACATAAACAATTACGAAATTTAATTTACGTTTATTTGGAGATATTGGTTTGTAGTTCAGTCATATTAATTAGACAGGTGTTTTGGTGCAATGTGTTGGGGAGTTAGAAGTCATAGGTACGACCGTTTATTTCTTTATATTTATGCCGCTGGGCGAATAAAGTTTTGAGAATTGCTAATAGACAAAAATGCAATTTTTTGGGATAGGTACTCTTGAGGTTAGTATGACTTCCGGGTGCTGATATTTTCAATCAGGATAACATTCTCAACACAAAAACATATCAATATAACAACATATAACAATCGTGGAAAAAAGAAATTATTTTGTTGATTAATTTAGGTGGTTTTGAATTGGTAAATATTGTCGAAAAAATCACTGTAAATCAATTTTTGCTGACAATGTAGTATTGACGCCCTCTAGCGTTATTTAATTGTTTTTTGTACAATGACTAATTTGGTTGAGTATACTTCAGTGGTACCTATATCCTGATTTTTCGAAAGAAGACATTACATAAAGACACAATAAATATAAATAGGAGCTGAGATGTTTCTAATAGAATTTTTGTTGGTTTAAACAAGTTCTCGTTTAAATATAGATTTAATATGCATTCTATATTGAACTTTAAAAGTCTTTAAATGTCCAAATTGAACGCCCTCATAAATCTAAGGTTAATTGAGTTAATTCTAACAACTCTTCGTAATTTTTTTTTTTTCAAAGATTGCATTATTTTTAAGTTATGAGCAATTAATAAAAACTCCTGAGCTTCAAATTAAGAATATTTTTCCAAATTCATATACTTACATACATTTATTTTAATGTGGCGGTTTGAATATTTTATTTAATTCTATTTATTTGTGTTATTTTCTCTTAGATTTTTTAAATTTTGTATCCGTTTGGTTAAGGTAAAAGTTCATGAGTGTTGATTGATTCTTTATAATCCAAAAATAATTCATTTTTAAAAAAATAATTCCTACATAAAATTCTTAGAATTTATCTTAGAATAAAAAATATATGAAATATAAAGGTGCTCTGCTAGAAAAGGAAAGGTTGCCAAATTTCCATAATAAAATGAACATCCTGCACATTACAAATATATTTAAACGATTTGGGCTGTTTCGATCCAAAAACCTGTGTTCGAAATTCTTTTGAAATTTGTTACTGATGGAGAATTATTTAGATGTTCCGATAATTTTGACTATCCGTGTATAAGTATGTAATTAAACCTAGAAGTAAACCTAGAATGAAGTTATACGCTAAAATCGGTTTTAGGCGATTTATTTTTTTTTTTTCAAAACGGCGGCACGAGCTAAGATCCCCCGAGATTGCAAATTTGGGGTCAGACATATCACCCTCAAGTATACACTTCTGTCACGGTTCAATAGGTACCTACTGCCGCACCTTTTGCACCAAGAAAATACCTAACAATGACTTGACTATTGGTAATCTAACCCAATCTAACCTTGAATCAATCTGACGGATATCTGTCATCGAGAATGCCGTTGTCAAAGGTGACCATATTCATAGCGCTAGTAGAATCCATGACAACTATCATATTTAACAAATGTCAAATTTCGAAAGGCGCATCTTTCATTTGCACTAAGTGAGCGTTCGACATACGTATATGAAGTCAGAAAAGGAGCCGAAAAGGGAGAGCCAGCTCAGAGCGGACGCGCCAGTCTTCGTGCCTTTGAAGACTCTTCCCCAAAACACTTTTGTACTGCCGCCACAGCTCCAAAAGGAAGCGCAATGTTCGAGGTACTCGAGGAAGTCCGTTTGGCGGATCGAGGAGAATAGCAACAGCCCCAGGCCTATCCTGGGCTCGAAAAATTATCTGCCCAGACCAATCCTGGGCAGGAAAGAGAACATCCAACCAGCAAATGAAGATGATTATATGGGAAAGCAGTTTAAATCGATCTACAGGAGAATGTTGCGGATGAAAATTTCAGATGAGAATAGAAAGAAACACGATCCTAAGTCCAAAGTTAAAAGCTAAGATACGCGGCTATTTTTATCGACGAATGTGTAGATTTTTGTTCATTCACATCTTTTTTCTTTTGCAGGTGAAAGTTTGTCATGATTTTCGGTTAGGTTTTTGTAACCTTAGTTTTTGTTTTTGTTGTAGAAATTGTGTTCAATGCAAGCAAATGTTTGGCGACTACTTTCAAGGGAGAGCGTGTGGAGACGCCTGTATTTCCAGCAATGGCAGGATAACGCCAGATTGCAATAATCCGAGGACATTGGGCAGTTTTTTAAAGCGGTTTCATTAAGTTTACTTCAGCCTTTGGTTATGATTTAAATTATATGAATATGTAGTCAGTAATTGTTTCGAAATATAACTTATCAATTGTATTATTGTTTTATTATGCGGTATTACAAAATCAAACTTGAAGCTCGCCTCATCTCGGCACGGACAAATTACGACGAAAATTATTATGGACAATTCAAATATCCCTTGCAAATATTGAGAATTTTATTTTCATGTTACGCTGTTGATCACCTACCGGTAAGTTTATTGGAAATCCAGAAAATAAAATATCCGCACTGCAGAAAAATCGTCTTCATGTTAACTATATCCGACCTCCAAAAAACAATCTGGATATGTATTTTCCTACAGCCACCGTTATAGTACCATTTCTCATTTAAAAGTGATATTGGACTCATAGAATCAGCGGCTGGACTCGTTTACGCCAAACAAAATAAAATTAAAAACAATTTAAGTTAAAAATAAATTATAAAAATTATTTTGTTTTACCATTTATTTTATGATGTCCTAGGATGTTCTATATGGCAAACAACAAGCAAGAAAAAGCAAATGATATAAATGATATGATCCGTTGCATTTTTCTTGAACTACTATAATTTGTTTGTTGACACTAAAACTATAACTGTGTTATATTTTACTGGCAACGTTTTTTTTTATGTTCATTTACTTACAACTCACTTCTCACAATCCTCAAATTGTTAGTAACTCAAATACCTGTGTCAGTAAACTGACCTTTTCACAATAAATCAATATTGATAAGTCGTCAGGCTTTAATTGTTGATGTTTACAAAATATAGTGCAGGCAAATAAAGTTGAGAGTGGGTATCAATTGTAGACAGGAGTTTTATTATTGGAAATGGTAAAGGGGCTCATGGGAAATGTAAAAAAATAAATGCATGTCATGGGGTGGTATAGTGCTTATTATAATTCAATTTTGATCAAATGTTGTGAAAGCGTGCCTTTTTATATATAAATAAGCAAACATTTTTTTATATACAAAAAACAAGTTTTTGAGATATGTGTTTCAAATCAAAATCAGTTCTTTTTCGAAAAGAAATTCTGTGGTGAAAATGATCGTACAGAGTTCTTCTTGTGCTTATTGTTGTTGCTTTTACATGTGCTTATTGATACAAAGGATACAATAACAAAAATAATAATCCCTATTTAACAACTTAGTCAAAAATTTAATAAAGCTTCAGTTAATTAAGTGAGCGAAATAATCAGTTTTTACCTTAGAATACAAAAGTATCCAATACAAAAGTTCTAAATCATGACAAAATCTACAACTTTTGTAGATGTTACTATATAAAATAACCTCCAAACTTCCTAGAAAAATGCGAAAAATGCATTTTTGCAATTTTTTAGTTTTTTTTATTTTAATTACTTAATAAATAATTTGGTTTTGACAAGACTTCTGAAAGTAAATAATATATGTGTAAGATATTCACAAATTGTTTCTGAAAATATTTACTTAAGTAGTTAAAAATGTGACATCAATACAGTAGAAGAAACAGTAATTTAATAATTAATAATAATAAATTACAAACATTAATATTGTACATGCCCCTAATACAAATTCGCTCCGTAATACCGATTTCGAGGTCACCACCATCGCACCATGGCCAGCGAGGGCGCACGTGCCCCCTTCCACTACATGTCGACATAAACACATTGACCGAGCAGTATAAAAGCCAGTACACAACCCTAGAATAGGAGTTCGCTCACCGGTCTGGAGGAAATAAATTAACTTGGCGCACCTCGTAGGGCCCTGTTAACATGGAATCCAGACGGAGAGACAGGCATCGTCAGTGTACGACACACTGCACCTACCACGAGTTGCATTTTTGAATATCTCTTTATTCTGCTTTAGTATACCTTTTGAGTTTCTGTGTATTATATTGTGTGTAATAAACAACTGTCCAAATAAAAGCCTTTCATCGAGCGACCTTCTTTCACACCTACCTTTTCTTTCAAATCTACTTCAATCGTTTTTACGAAAAGTTGATTTGCTAACTTGACACGTAGGTGTGTTACATTAAATATGTTCATAAACATCCTGTATTTAGGGTATTTGCTTTTCATGGTAATTGGAGTGAGTTTCAAAAACAGAAAAATTTTATAAGTTAGAGTAATTAATATTTTTCAGACTTGTATTTAGTGGAATTACTGCCATTCTGCTGAAATTTGGAAAAGTGTTTATGGGTCAGTTAAAACCAGGTGGCGGCCCGTATCAGGGACGCCGGTTGTATGTTCCACAAACCTCACAAACCTGATCTAAACGATGTTACTCTGCCATCACCAACTTACCCTAATTTGGTTAATAGTCTCATATGAATATAAAACTTTATGGGTCTCATAACAAGTTTACAATTTACAGCAACAACCATTACATTTTTAACAAATTAACAGTTAACAAAGTTAAGAATGTAGGAAGTTAACTTCTTGATTAAAACTTAATTAAAAAAACAACATTTCGATGTAAAACAAAGTCTATTTCGAAGTAATGATACATAACGTAAACAGTTACTAGTCAATTACTCGGTTACCTCAAAATATACAAAAATATCTGCTGTATATAGGTTAAGAGTATCTAAACAAAAATTAACATTAATTGCTCAAGAACGGTCAAGATACGGACGAACACGGATTACTATTTGTTAGCGGTAGCGATCCCTCTTGTGTTTGCACTCTTTGCTCCTGCTGGAGTGGCTGTGAGATCCTTCTTTGCTGCTATCGCGGCTTCTCTCTCTCCTCGGCGACCGTTCCCTATGTTTCCGGTCGCGATCCCGCCGGTCCTGGTCGCCTCTCTCCCTGCGTTCGTCCCTGTAACGGTCCCTGTCGCGTTCCCTGTAACGATCCCTGTCATCCCTGTACTTATCTTTCTCCCGTTCATCTCTACGTTCTTTCTCGTCCTTCCATTCGCGTTCCCGCTCGGGCCTTTGCCATTCCCTCGTCCTTTCTTCCCTTTCCCTGACGGACTGTTGCTGTTCGTGCTGTTGTTGCTGCTGTTGCTGCCGCTGCTGCTGCTGCTGTTGCTGCTGCTGCTGTTGTTGTTGTTGTTGCTGCATCGGATATTTGTCCTGCAGAAATTGGGATAGTTAGTCAACTAGTTGTTCTGACTACATTTTACTGGTTAAGATAACAGCAATACTGTTAAAGAGAAGTCAGTAATACGATGAAAATTTTGAGAACAAAACATGCTTAGAAGCATTTACGAAGGGCAAGGTGAATGGGGAGTTGTAAAGGAAGTTTTCTTTATTAAAAAAAAACTGGTTTACACTTACAATTAATATGTAAGAATAATGAGAAATTTGACTAAAAATTGCTATTTTGTCATTAAAAAAGTAGAATATTGTTATGTTATTTCGAGTATCAATTGGCATAATGACCTATTCGTATTTTTTTCAATTACTAAAGAATTCTTAAAAGTAATAATTATATTCAAAAAGTCTCATCAAACACAATTTCTTTACATAAAATTCAATTTCCCAACCATTCATTGTTCTTGACATAAAACATGTTTAAATGATTGATCCTTCAAGTGTCTTGAAGGTGGCAAAACAATTTTATTGCGTTACAAAGAAAAATAATAATTGAAAACTATGAAAATATTGATAACTTTAGGGAAACATTTTCTGAATGGAAGTCAAATAGTAAATGATAGACTCACACTGCTATACGATAGATACCAATTGAAGTTTAAATGTTTTCCATCATGTAAGGAAAAAAATTCAAAAGAAAAGATGGAAACAGTTTAAAAAAACTCGATTTCTGCAATTTTGTTGTACTGTTACACAAAATCGTGAAAATGACCCAAGCGCCCTTAAAGGACGATAAGTGCATGTGCGTCCAACAAAAAATAAGTAACAAAATTAAAAATCCGGACATCATAGCGCATAGGTTTACTTTCACACAATTTTTGTTGTAGTTTCATTAATTTTCTGTAGGTTTACAGATATTTCTCTGTATATGAATTTATTTGTTTTATTTCATTTCCACAATTAAAAACCCGGACATCATAGCGCATAGGTTTACTTTCACAGAATTTTTGTTGCAGTTACATTAATTTTCTGTAACTTTACAGATATTTCTCTGTATATGAATTTATTTGTTCTATTTCATTTTCACAATTTACTGTCATTTAAAGTATTAATAATAGAAAGGAAAAAGATAGTGCATCTCAACCAACGCAAAAACAAAGGAGGAACTCATAAAGCGTTTTCTCGCGAGCAACGCTTAGTTGAAGTTACCTGAAGTAAGGTGTAGTATGTCATACTCGTGACAAACTTGTGACGTCACAGTTACCTGGAGTAAGCTTGTTGGAGTTACTGAAGCTTACCCGACTGCTGACAGGAATATTCTATGTCAAGCCCGTCGATATTTCAAAACGGTTATTTGTATGATGGCAGTCGTCAGTTTAGTCATACTTTAGTTTTGCGTTAAGGATTATAGTGAGGAAGAAATATATAAATCATAGATGATATCAATAGAACAAACACTTTTAGGAACGGAAGATGAACCAGTTGCTCAAATCCATTTGAAGTCACCCAAAGCAATACCAACATCTTAGAATACAAATAGTATACGGCTACGCGGTACGTCTTGCAATACGAATTGTAGGTGTCGGTGCTTCGCCTGTGTTGTTGATGTCCTGTGCCTGGGAATGTCGTATTGGTTTCTGGCCCTTGTGTTGATGTTCGTGACTTCGCCCCTGGTTTTCACATTGGATAAAAAAATAAAGGAAATGTTTTCAAGATCTATAGAAAAGTTTGGTGTTAGATATGTGAATTATATTGGTGATGGTGACTCCAAAAACTATATGGCAATTTTGGATATAATTCCATATGGTGAAGAGCGTCAGGTGAAGAAAAGCGAATGTATTGGACACGTAGAAAAAAGTATGGGCACGCGGAAAAGAAAAAAAAGTTTGGTGGAGTAATCGACGAGTCACACGATTATTCGAATGAATAAATAACCTCCATATGAACTTCAAGAGTTGTTTTATTTATATACACATTAATATGGAATCGGTGGAGAGCTTCAACACCAATATTTTGAGACAGGATTGCCGCAGCCTAAGTTGATCAAAAACGGCTCGAACAGCTCGAAGACCGGACTTAATCGCTCAGAACAAGTTGTTCAAGGAAGCGGAAGGATTGATGTATGGACCTGGGATTGCAGATTAGCCTGAGACTGCCGTAAGTTTCCATTATCTCAAAACACTGTTTTTGGCGATGCCGTACAGGTTAGAGAAAATTCTACTTAACCGATTGAACTCTATCTAGGCTTATTTTGCAGATAATTAGCTTTTCTTTGATGTGAATTAACTTGTTTTTCGAAAAAAGTTTAATTTCACTATTTTCTTTGGAACAATAACGTAGACTTTTAGCATAAAAATAAATACTTTTCTTTCAAAATCGTCTAAAATTTTTAATTTAATTTTTTGTTAATATCACAGGTTCATATGGAAGACAATTATATACAGTTGATAAAAAAGCTGGTTTGGTCTGTTTCAGATTAATATTACAATCGCCAGACTGTTTGGCATGCGATGACCTCGGCAGCGAGGCGCTATCGAAATGCGATCCATTTCATTACTTAACTTAAGAGCGGAGGTGGCCGAGTGGATAGGGCGTATGCCTTCCACTCAGAAGTCCAGGGTTCAAGCCCAGGTTAGGCAGGGGATTTTTCAAATACTCCGTCTCCCCGAATGCCGCACAGACAAGCCACTGGCTTTGTGCACATGGCAACATCCCCAAAAAAAAAAAAAAAAAATATTTTTGTTAATATTTTTAAAGTTTGCGTTATTTTCTTCTGAACCAGACGCCCCACTTAAATAAGTTTTCTCATACATACAATAAACTGAAAACTGTGGAAAACATGGTAATTTATAATTCGAAAATTAAATGTACCATCGAATACTATGGGAAATAAATTTGAATTATTTAGCGTTGTCAAGCTGTTATTAGAAGTTGTTATTATTAGAACTTGAGAAATATGAAAAACATTTGCTGTAATGTCAATAATGATTACAAAATAATTAATTTACATGTTATACCAGATAACACACGGTTACCAATACATCAGAAATGATAAACTTTGACAGTATAACTCAGATTTTCACTTCATGGGCGAATTCCTACGTATTATTCGTATTTGTATGTGTACGTGTTTTCTATTTGTCTATATTATCTGAGGTGGGGAGACAGCAAAACATTCGCTGCAAATTCATGATTACAATATTACTACTATACTATACTATAGTGGTGGGCGATGTTTATCGATGTTTTAGAAACATCGATGTTATGGTTCGATGGTCGATGTTTTTGCCATCGATGTTATTATTTTTAAACATCGATGCTGACATCGATGTTTTGCAAACATCGTGCAGCAAAACATCGAGCAAAAATGAGATATAGGATCCGGGCGTTTAGGTCGCGCCGACATGAGTTGCTGCTGTTCGTGTTTACTTAGACTAGTGATTTTTTACTTTACTCTGCAAATTTAGAAATACATTAGTTGTGTAAGGCATACCGTTGTGTAAGGGTGAAAATTTAGGTGCTACAATTATCTTGTTGAAAAATTCAGTATTACGTATATACTAAGCACGTTGATTTACCCTTTATGTAAGTAAAAAAGAACAAAACACTAAATGTAAAAATTTTATAGCGATTAGTTAATTAGATTAGATACCGCTTTAAAGTTTGAATACATTTTATGTTGAATATTAATATGGAACTATCAAAAAAAGGAATCTAGGCGTGTTTTAGTTTTTTCTATTCCTTCTCATTTTGTGTTTACAATTAATAAATAAAACAAAGCTAAATAAAATAAGCTCAATAAACAGAAGATATTATGATGTATTATTATAGAAAATTATAGACGAAAACGCTGTCCGCTGAAAACATCGATGTTTTCAAACATCGATGTTTTATAGCCGATGTTTTTATACCATCGATAGTTGGTATCGATGGTAACATCGATGGTCAACATCGATATTTGGCATCGATGTCCCATCACTACTATACTATACTATATTGAAATTACACAAAAAATGGTATTGAAGATCATGTTTTTTAAGCCTGTTGGGTTCCCTACGGACGCATTGTTTGACCTGACCGAGGTCTTTTCGCTGAGGAAGTTGTATACTTTTGAAGTGGCCAAATATGTATCCCATCATTCGGCAATGCTGGAGTTTGCTGAGCATGGTTATGCCACAAGAAACTCTGTACAAAACGTAGCTAGACCACTAAAGCACAACAAATCCCATACCGAGAGATTTTTCATAGCTCACATTCACAGAATTTATAACTCTTTTAATCAGTTTCTCTCTTCCAATAATATAACGACTACAAGTACGAATTTCAGCTTCCTTTGCAAAGGATGATTAAAATCGGTATCAGATGCTGAATTAGACGTTTTATACCGCGAAATGGTGTAGATTGCACGTCATCGTGTCGCTAAAGCTAATTGCTTCTATCATTGGTACTATTGATGGATTTGAATTCGTAAACACAATAGGTTCACTCTCAGCGTTCGTTCGATATTTAAAAACATTTATTTTTCGCCACGCACAGCACTCTTGTGCTATGTGGTGTCTCCGTTCAGGCCGAGCAGACGCCTTTGTTTGCTGAAGACATTATTTAGTTGGGTTGACATTTCTTTTTTTTATGGATGTTGTTGAAATATTAGCTTGTAACTGTACAGAAATTAACTTGTGACTGTACAGAAATTATATTGTATGCTGAATTATTATGCTAAATTTTAAGAATTTACTTGTATGATTTGTAATGTTTGTGCGTTTTTGGTGAATAAAGGATTACTTACGTACTTACTTACTATACATGCTGTCCTACTTTTTCCCGCAAAACTTTTCACAGATAGTAAATATTACAATGACAAAAAGCTGCATTTAGACTTATTTTTCTGCTTTATTCTTTAAAAAGTTACAGTTGTTTGAAATAACAGCAAAATTTTAAACAGCTCTAACTTCTTTAGGATTTGAAAAACCCAATGTTGACTTGAATTATTTTAGTCAGAATGCTTTTACTAGTAGTGAAACAAATGTGTAAAATATTTCATATAGTTTTTGTTTCTTCCTTCATTTGGTATTTTAATTTAGTTTTAATACTTTTTTCTTAATTAATAGATTAATATTTTGTTTTATTAAAAGTTTTACTAAACTTCAGTATTGTTGTTCGATTGTGTTCTTTCTTCAATTTAGCATTACTTGATATGTATTTTATTGTTTATTTTTATTTATTTTGTTAATAATTTAAGCAACTGTATCTTTTAATGATTTGAAAAACAATTAGGTCCATATGAAAAGTTTTGCTAACAATAGCATTTATTTTCTAAAAATAATTTTTGCGGGGTAAAAAGTGGGACACCATATTACTATTTTTCGCAGAACCGCTTGACTATATCTCGCGGAACCGCAGGGTTTAGAAACACTTCACTTAAGGTCTTCAAACCTAAAAGTGATAGGTGAAAT
Organism: Melinopterus prodromus; assembly: GCA_964023965.1. Classification (NCBI taxonomy): domain Eukaryota; kingdom Metazoa; phylum Arthropoda; class Insecta; order Coleoptera; family Scarabaeidae; genus Melinopterus; species Melinopterus prodromus. Next base: position 18,796,877 of record OZ030397.1, read on the forward strand.
TGCCCTTCAGATTATTGATTAGCATTAGAATCTGCAAATCTGTTCTAATTTCACAAACGCAGAACGCAAAATTAGTTACGAACACAAACCTCCAGAGCCCTCTGTATCTTCTGTTGAATCGGCACGGGAATCCTTGGGAATAACGTCGAGAACCATTCCAACTTCACCAGCCACTGCCTGAGCATGGTTCCTATCCGCATCATCTGCCCACCGCCCGCTTTCACATCCATCTCCTGCAATATTCAAACCCAAATTCAGTAAACATAAATTTACAAGCTAGAATAACCAGAAAAACTTTCCCCGCAAAATGATAGATTCACTCTACCTTAAGTTACGCACCTCTTCATCTTCGAGGTACGGCTCGTACCAGTCGAGTAGGACGGCAGGAGGCAGTACGTATCTGATGTACATGAAACCGAGCCCTCGAATGTAGGGCGAATCACAATGCGTTATGAGACCATTCAGTTGTTTCCTGGTAAGCTTCAGAGTGAACAGTTTGTAGAGGAGGCAGTAGGCCGTTGAAACAATACCTCCAGCGCCAACGCCCCTAACTCCCCCACACATGCCAGTCTGGCCTGAGGTGCGACGGGAACCCTTCTCCCACGGCTCCAAATGCGTCACCTTGTAGAAGATTTCGTCGACTACCTCGTGGTACGTTTTCAATTCGTATAAGTTTACTAGAAGATGAGAAAATTTGACATGAGTTGTCGGTTTTTAGGTCGGAAAGTAGCAAGTCGCCATTGTAGAACAAAACTGTTTGCTGTAAAACGTTTGACATTTGTTTTTAAGAGCTGAATACAAATCGGGGTCGAAAGTTGTCTATTACATCAGATGATGTAAAATGGAATATTAAGAAAAAATGTATATGGTAGGTATGGTTTATACCCTTGGACCCAACACATTTTTCCACGACTCCCATTAAAAATTATAAGTGCGATTACTACTAACAGTCTATAACGCAGTATATAAAAAATTAATATATTATTTACAATTTCAATTTTTCCAATAAAGAGGTTTTGAATCCAATATAATTTATTGTGGTAAAATTCCGGTACAAAGTATTTCTTACTTAAATAAATACGTAGGCTTTCACGGCCAAAACCGTTTAGCACATAAATTACTCCGGGTTATGCCGTGTGTCTAAATTTATAAATGCTGACGTTCCGCAAACCATGTTGCTCGTTTCTTCAGAGCTATAGTATTCTATAGTATATAAGTAGAGTGCACGCCGCTTAATGTGATCACATCGGGACTCGGGGATTTTTGATAACAATAACCAATTGATAATAATAGCTAAAGTAAAACAAACATTCGAAAAAAAATCTTTTTTCGAAAGTTAATATTACATACAAATTATTCATAAAATAAAATATATGTGAAAAGAAAGTCAAGCCAAAAAATTACATTTCATTCAATTCAGTTCAGGAAATCTTCATTGAAAAACTCATTGTGATTGTAGTATGCCCCCTTAATGAGTAGCTCCTTGACTCTCTTGCCAAATAATGGTGGTGGTAACTGCCTGATGTGGACCGGGAGCTTGTTATAGTATCGGAATCCCCAAAATCTTGTTCCGGACAGTCTCTTCTGCAGCCTCACGTGGGGTGTGTGTAGGAAGTCCCTCGGTCTGGTATCGTGAGTGGATGTTGCCTCGAGTCACCAGCTCGCCCCCCATGGTTTTAATATACTGGACATTTTGTAGAATGTAAAATAAGTATTGATGCTTTACTGAAGGTGTGTAGGTACACAAATAAAATTATAAGTTATCCTCAACAGTTGTTTGTCTCAGGTGGCTGCAAAAAAGTCCGTTTATGTCGTACCCGCAATCCGGCTGAAAATTTCACAATCTATGCTGGACACCACGACGCAAAACTTTTTAAGCATTCCGCATTTCTTTATTTGTTGGAGTTGGCAATATTTTTATACTATCTTCGTCCACTTCCTGTTCTTCGCATTCAGTTTGGGAAAACATTACAGATTAAGAAATTTCATTTTCTGTAGGACGCTCCGCGGTAGTTATGGTGCATATGCCATGCATATGATGATGTGCCAAAACGAATGACAGCTCGATTCACAAAAACAAATACAGCTTATTTGCTTTTACCACCTCGGTTCTTCACCGCGCATTGATTATTTTGCTTATTCGTTGCTCAGCGCAAGAGCCGACGTAAGAAAAAGTAATAGCATAATCCGATGTGATGATTCCAATGTGCTTATATACGGCCGGCCCATTTTTGGCAAGTGATAACAATAACCGATTGATAACATTAACCGTGATTACAATAAGCAGCGTGCACTGTATCCAGTTAGCTCTGAAGAAGCGAGCAACATGGTTCGCAAAACGTCAGCATTTACAAATCTTGACACACGGCATAACCTGGAAGCAATTTATATCTTAACCCATTACCGCCTGGAGTCGCCGTAAAAACAATGGATTTTGTGTTACCATATGGCGACGCCAGGCGGTAATGGGTTAATTGCTTTCTTTTTTTATCTATGATATTTTCGATTTAACGGACTTTAATTAACGGATGACAAATGTAGCAGTAGGTAATGTGTCCGTTAATGGTTTTGAAAGTTAACTTAAAAGTTAATTCGTTAACGAAAAATTGTTGAAAAATGTTCAACTGGTTGCCGGGCCCCACGGTTTTTCATCTCTTCCGAAAGACCACTGGAGCCATTCGCCATGCAAAAATTGAAGTTATTCTCAATGTTAATATGTATTATTCAATTTCAAATTTTACAGGTATTTAGTATTAATATAAAGTAACAAATTAATAGATTCTTAGATAAAAAATCAAAATAAAAACCACACTAATTTAAATGAACCATTATAGTAAGATCCATATTAAAATCAAAATTTAGCCTTCCAGTGCGCTAATTATCCACTATAAAGTCGAAATCAGTCGAAATCAATTTTTACTTTATCATACGCAGTATGGTAAAGTATTGTAATCGTGCCGAAAAAAAAAATTGGGATTTTAGCGGAAATAGGTCTTTTTGGGTCCCCTGAACATTTTTGACCAAGGTCCAAAAAAATGTCTGTGTGTGTGTGTGTGTGTGTGTGTATGTGTGTACCCGATTTTTGTGACGACGGTTCCGGAGAAACTACTAAAGGTATCGGGACGAAAGTTCATATTTAGAAGTTTCATGATTAAACTTAGAGCTGAAAAGGTTTTGGTTCAAAAGGGTCCAAAGAAACTGGCTATTTACTCTTAGCATTTTTCAACTATTTTGCAAATGAACCGTCATTTTTGTAATTTGGTCAAAATAGATAAATAATAAATTAAAGTAGACGAAATTTGGTATAATTTACGTCTATAACATTTTTTGGTAAAATTAATAGTTTAGCTTCAGAGCAAATTCTATTTGATCGAGATCGGTCGCATCTGCATTGATATGAAAGTACATAGTAGCCTGGATTTGACAAATATTTTTTCGTGCTGTCACCACAGAAATGTCTAGGGCTGTCACACTCGGCAACCGCTGATTTCATCAGAGTGCGGCAAAGTACAAAATTCAAATAAAATAAGATTACCAATTTTATTGTTTGTTGATAAAAAATATCAACCCGTTGTTTTATCTAATTGTAAAAACGATAAATTGAGAAAATTGTAAATAAAGTATAGCGATGAGTGTAGTTATATTTTAGTATGTTGGTACGGATGTGACATCTACTGTGTCATGAACGAATATAAATCTGTCAAAATTTGAATTAGCTTTTTAAACTTGACGTTTCGTAGAAGTGGTATCAAACTAACATTTCCTGTACAGAAATGGAACCATTTTTGATTTTTTTTTAAATGCGTGTTTGTCAAAAACCAACACAAAAAAACGTTGATGTCACTCCTGCCGAAAACAACATAGCGCGACTCGCTCACATGCGACGGCGACGCTCCGCCATCCGTGACGCGCCGCATCACCGCTCGTCGCGCTATTCCGTACTTTCGGCACTTGTGAGATAAATAACTATTATTCTGACAGTAGGTAGTGTCAAATGCTGATGCTTTGACAATACCTACTGTTGATACTATTGACTATCAAAATATCTGTTAAATCCTGGCTAACTAGTTTAATTTTAATGCAGACACCATTTATCTCAATCAATTAGAGTCTCATGCAGCTAAACTATTAATTTTATATATAGTATGATAAAGTCATGTGTCTGGCCACATCAGATTTTTTTTTCATATAGACCTAAATTTTTTGAAATATGCGACATGATAGACAACTTTAAATTCCAGGTCATATTCAGAGTAAAAAACAATAAAAAAATATAAAAATGTTAAACAGCATAATCTACTGCTAAAATAGTTTTTGCATCTCTTGTCAAAGTTTAGCTCCCATATACAAATGTTTTGGTTCGACAATGACAAAGTATAGGGTCGCAAATCAAATATATTTAAAGGTTAGATTTGATCTGACATATTTGTGTTGGAAACAGCCTCTTTCAACTTAAACTTTGATAAATTGATTTGTACCCTTAATTGCTCTTGAAATCTTAAAGCTAAGTGCACAGTAATTATTCTGCAAACTCGGTTGCAAAATAATTGCTTTACCGTAATGACAATGTTCCATGGCAGCGGGGGGTTCACTGTAAGTTGGAAACCGTCCGCCTGGCCGTGCCGCCTAAACACTCCTGAAACGTTAACGAGACATGACGCCTAAAACTATAAGCAAGTGTAAAAACGTTACTACATACCACCATCCGGAGAGGATCTAGATTCAGTAATCATTACGCTTGTCAATTATTTTGGCAATCAGTGTGCAGAATCTGGCCCGGTGAGTGAACTGGGCGAGGAGGTGGCCCCGCACCAACGCACCCACCGCAAAACTTGAAAACAAAATACCTACCCTTAAAATAATGACTACTTTGGATGTTCGTGAGGATTAATGGGTTTAGGTTCATCGTCCGTTCATTACCCCATAGCGTGAGCACGTTGCTCTGCTTCGAACTCGGTTTAGCTACATACTCTACAATGAAACAATAAAATTATCAAAGAAACAAAGTAACTCAATCACCTACCTTCGTCATTTGATTGGGACTGATTGTCTACTCCACTGTCGTACATTCTACACAATCAAAGTAAACTTCTAGGTAAATATTTCAGAAAATTAACGACGAACGCTCAAAACAGCCAAAATACTGCCAAATGTCAAGGCCAAACCAACCTCCATTAAACCACCCACTTGAAGTTAGCATCCAGTAACTAGTGAGGTAATTTGTGAAAATTCGATAACCCTATTACTTCAATCGACGCACTGAATACACAAAAATTACTGAATCTAGCATCAAAATACAAAACGCTCACATAAAACAAAAATCGCCTATATATAGTCAGCTTTAGATTTAATTTAAATCAATTAATTATTAATAATTATAATAATAAAAGCGCAATATAGTACTATACTATATTGTGGTGGTGGCAAACTCCAGCGGGCAGCGACAGTCAGCAACCCTACCGGAGCCTGACCGAACACCGAACTAAAAGTCACATAACCTCGTTATAAAATCACAATAATTTCAAATTAAAAATGAGTACTCCAACGGAGGAATTGAACCCGGAGGAAAAGCTAGTGTTTAAAGTTACCAGTTTAACGTCAAAAGTCGCTAATAAAAAGAGGTTATGGAAATCACTAAAACAGGTTCTAGCTTCGGAGCGTAGTCTTCCATGGCCGGAGGACTATGTACATTACACCTCGATAAATGCGCCCCCTTCGTTCACACCAGCTGAGAAGTTCTCTGATCTCTCAGGTTTACCGGCTCCATATACTGACCCGCAGTCAAGATTACGGTATGCAAATAAGGAGGAATATGCTACAATAATTTCCCTGCCGATGGACATAACGGCAGGGTATCTTTCACTACGTGGCGCTAGTAGTATAGTGGGGTGATTCAAATAATTTTTGTATATATTAATATTTATTTAATAAACAATCTTTTTTATTAGTTGTTCGTCGTTCAATGTGTATAATAACAGGACTAGTATTAATGTAACAAATATTAAATGTATGCAATAGCATCGTCATAAATAACAATGTAATATAAAAAATTTATAATTAATATACATCTTAATATTATTAGTTTAAGAATAATAATTGGTATTATTCTACTAAAATCTTGAAGTTTGGCGAATTCAGATTGGCAAAGAAGTACATCTTGTCTTCGTTTGTGAGTAGCCAGTCATAGGTAACTTGTTTGTTTGCACTAATAACGGTGATTAGTATTTTCGAGCCGTTAATCACGTCACATTGGAAACAGACCTAAAAAGATAAAATAGTAAAAAAATTTCCGCTAGATATAATTTGCAATGTTATGTACTTTGGAGCCTGGTTTTAATTCGGGAAGTTTAGTGGTCTTCTTTGTACCATTTACGTATATTTCTCCATTTGCTTCAATTGCAAAGCAATCTTCTTTGAATTCTTCAAAACGTTTGTAGTTGTTTGATAATGTTAACCCAATATATGTTTCTGACAAATCGGGGTCGCATTCTAAAAACTAAAAAAGCAATGAAAACGTTTGTTATAGGTGCGCAAACAATCATGGCAATAAATATGACAGAAAACATAGAGCATTAATTGAAAATCTGCTAAAAGCGGGTATATTTTTACAATTCGCTTGCACTCATGTTCAACCGTAGGGGCAGATAATTTTGAAAGTCCAATTTTTTACGAGTAGTACACTTTATTTAAATTTTTTGTTAATTCGTTGCAGAGCTACGAGTCACCAAACACAGGGCTCAATAGTTTTGCAACTGATAGAGTGTGAAACTCTATAATCAGCTTTTAAAAAGAACCGACAAACCCTATTACTTAGGGAATTCAATCACATCCATTATTTTTTTTAGAACAAAACGAGTAAAAAAAGATTTTCTTATATTAAAAAATTTTAATTAATATAGAGTAAAAAAAATGAAAAGAAACATTACATGTAACTTACTGTAAATTCAATAGAACATCCTACATGAAATTAAGCTTGTTTGGAAAATATCAACTTTTCTTGATTCTTTGGTTTCACAATTTTACAGCCGTCATAATAAGCAAAATTATCACTTTGACACCAAGAGTATGGTTTCATACTGGTAATTCCAACTTGCGGAATTGACCACGGGCTCCAAATATGCGAACCTTCATACTTGCAACACACTCTAAATGAATAAAACTCATCTACTTGAAGATCTCTAACTAAATACTGGGTTTCAGATCCTAAAACAAAAGAAAACTATGAAAACTAACCTAAAAAATAAGAGTGAAAACCTGTTCTAACCTATGTAACAATCACAAAAATTCGTATCATGTCCAATGGAGCGCTGTAACCGAAATTCGTCCACATCCATTAATTTTTCATCATGATCCGAATATTCCCATTCCACTAGAACTGAACCTGGTTTTCCGACTATGTTTGTAATTTGTACCGGAGCTATTGATAATAACGTTCCAAAGTTTGATATATGAGTGGTTAATTCTTTGATGTTTTTTTCATCGGAATTGTAAGAAAAACAAGGTACTTCTTTCAAATGAGGTACTTCCGGAAGGCTTCCTAGTATTTTAGCATTTTGTATAAAAATTGACATATGCTTTTCTTCAGGAGTTTTTATGAGATTCTCCCCTAGTGTTACAAACTTGTTTGTACCTTCAATTTTGTCCTTTATCATTTTCCTACAGCCTTGCAGTGGTTGAATACTCTTGTATTTAGTCTGAAATTTTGTTTTAATGCATTTAAAATATAATCAATTCCTGTAAAATACCTCTTGTATTTGTTTGAGAAGAAAAGTTTCCCTCTCTTTCAATGATTTTTGCATCACCTCTAAGAGGTTAGAAAATGATTTCTTGATATTTTCTTCTGTTTCTTGTGACGACTGCAAAATTTGTCGTTCAGCATTCTTAACATTTTGTTCCAGGACTTTTAAAACTGATACGTATTCTGCTCCAGCTTTAACCGTGTCAATAATTTCGTTAAGATCCATATTTTTATTCCGCCAGTTTCTTAATAATCGCCATCTGGTCTATATACTTAACCTAAAACTTTTATTTACACCTACCGATTTGCATTGTACTTATTCTAACATGTTACATACATTTAAAAAACAAATTTACGGTTATTTATTTAATTATGTCGGGCAAGTCAGCGGCACAACTTTTGCATAGTAAAAATCATTTCTTTATATTCATATTTTTTGCTAGTTTTTGCGATTTTTTGCTTTCGAGCTACCGAGGCGCCGCGCCGCTGACGTGCCGGCAACGTGCGGCGCATTATGTAAAAACAAATGAATTTGAAAAATGTGAGTAGCCTATTTATTTTGCTATTTTTTTACCAAAATAGTTATGTACCAATGGCATTACACCGCTGTTTATGCCTCGAGGGTGACCTCGGGCCTATCGGCCTCCGAGCTTAAAAAACTCGAGGGTATAAACATCAAGTAATGCCCGAGGTGCATACAAAATTTTATGTCCTACAATTGGTTTTGTACCTCCGCTCCGTTTGAATAATATTGTGACGATCTTAACAGCCGCGAAAACGCCAGAAGTTCAGGTTATTCCGGAGTATTATTCCATCGAGGCAGCGAAGCGCAAGTAGCGACCGCTCTGGGCAAACGTAGAAAACTCGGGAACATTCCAGAGTATCGATCGATAGGTATATAAGAGAAACTGCCTTGCTCGCTAACGAGTATTAGACAGAGTGTTAGTCGGAGCGTTGGCGCGATTATTGATCGATATAAATAGTTCGAAATAAATACAGTGAAAATAAATATTTATAGTAGCCTTAAGTGACAGTTAGTTTTTAGTGTTCGTGTTTAGTGTTCGTGTTTAATAATTAGGTAATAAGACTGTAATAGTGTTAAATAAATTAGTTGACTATTTTAATATACCGAGTGTTTTAATTCACACCTTAACGAACGAAAAAACGCTACATTGGTGTCAGGTGTCGGGTGTGAATTGGACATTAGTGAAAATAAAATTGAAGTGAAATAAATCGGACTAATTAGCGTGCGTGAAAATGGCGAAACTAGCGGACTTAAAAGTTAGTGAGCTGAAGAAGGAGCTGGAGGAAAGGGACTGCGATACGACGGGGAAGAAAGCGGACTTGCAGGAGCGGCTTCGTAAAGCATTAATTGAAGAAGGCAATGACCCGGACGCATATAAGCCTTGTGCTAACTGCCACGGCACCAAGTAAATTGACTCCGCCTACATCGCGCAGCGGTTGGATGGTAAGCGGGCTGCCTTAAGGGTCGGCAACCGATTAAGCACACAGAAATCAAGTAAAATCAATATCAACCAGGCGTTGCGTTGGTTAGTGACAATTCAATTCATATCTCAATTGGCAAGATTGATAATGAATATCTTATTTTAATTACTCTATTTATTGATGATTTTTAAGTACTAATAACCGCATAAAATACTTACAATTCAGATAAAATAGAGATTTTAACATCCATGCGCTCCTAAACAGAATGGTATATACAACCATACTAAAATATATTTGCATTAACACGTTTTGTACATTCATCACTTAAATAATGTACTGTAATCATGCTTGTTGACACTTGGTGCCATTTCGTCGTGCAAATTATCACTACAAATTGGTTCTGTATTTCCATCTGGATCTGTTGTGATCTTTGTTCGTTTTCGTTTCATTACATGAATGCGAAATATTTGAAAATAAACGATGACAATGAACGGTAAAAAATGATGAAAATCGTTGAAGCGTAAATACTCAACTCGCGTTGCTACGAATATCGGGGGCGTGGCCAAATTCGGTGCTTTTCTGGCGACTCGTATTAATTCTTACTAGTTTTGGTAAATTTTATAAATTATTTCGTTTTAATTTATAAAAGTTCTATATATACTTACTATTTATAAACTAATGTTATAAAAAAGAAATTAAAATCACATATAAATCAAGTAAAATCAATATCTACCAGCGTTGCGTTGCGTTGGTTAGAGACAATTCAATTAATACCTCAATTGGCAAGATTGATAATGAATTTCTTATTTTAATTACGTACCTCCATGGACTGCTACAAGATGTCGTTGTATTTCAACTGTCATGCACTGTCGGCGCTGAGAAAACTAACCTTAAAATATTTAGTACACCGCACCCGGGTGAAAGTTTAAATGGCCGATATGGAAACACGTGACGTCATTTTGCTTTGGTTTGCCAACCTACCGTCAGGGGGAGCTTGCGTAAAATTTTCTAACGTGAAGTTAGCCTAACAGTTTGTAACTAGCATGTAACTAGATAAATTTCCATAGCTAACCTCTCGTAAGTACGGTCCCGCATCGTGCGCATCGCCATAACCTAACATAACAAGCGTCATAATCATAGAAAATACGTCATAATTTGCAATATTTGCAGTAATTTGAAGAGTTGTGCGTGTCAGTTCCGTTCAAAGGTATGAATCAAATTACATATTTAATACTCTTGTATAAACTACACCTTGCTTTTAGGATCATTGTTTACACAAAGGGACAAGTGACGAGAAAAGGAAAGGGAGCGGAAGCATGATTAGTTATCGGGTGAGTATATTTTTAAATATTTTCATGAGTTCCATTGTTTATTCATTGTAATGGCATATGCCTGTCTATATCCCAAATGCACCAACTCATATTTATAGCGTTTTGTTTTGGTATAACTCGGGCGCCCCAGTGCACAATTTTGTGTTCTGTTGGCTGCGCTCACAGAGTGTTTCGTGTTCTGTTGGAATACCGGTGCAACAGAACCTGCACTCAGTCCATATTTTACTCCACGTGCTCTCGTAGCTCGTGCCGTCCAGTGCTTTAACGCTCCAACGCTGTTTGCACTCGCTTGCCCTACGATTGTGAATAATTGCACCAGTGCGATCAAACTGGTGCGCCCGACTTTTACCAAAACAAAACGGTCTCCGCCTCAGATCAAAACTATAAAAATAAACATTTCTTTAAATTCCCTTAAAAGATAACGATTAAATATTTGGAAAGATCATTATAATATTAACCCAGATAAGGATTGTAAACATTTTCATATTTGTGAAGAACATTTTGACGTGTTCTCTAGTGACAAAGTAGCGGAACTTGTAAATAAAGTACACTATTTGCTTTATCCATAGCGGAGCTAGTAAATAAAGTACACTATTTGCGTTATCCATATTTAGATGAATATGGACATAAATAACATTATTTACAAAAATTATTTGCTTATACATATATATATACAAATACATAAGAGATAAATTACCAAGGAGAAGTTATAGTTCAGGACGTAATGAAAAAGTTAAGAACTTTTAAAAAAACAAATTAAATTAATTTCATTTTGACCCTTAATAATATTAAGGTTTTTAAACTGAGACAAATGTAGTTTTGAACAAATACTGCTTCTGTTTTCTTTTGTTTTAGATGTCTGCTGCTGGGATCATGGATGTGAGAAATGTACCTTATGTGTTGATTATTTATTATTGTAAGATTTTATATTATTATTTTGTGTAGAGTATACAGAATATTTTATTTATTTTACTATATTATGTATTTTGTATTTATTTCATGATAGTAATAAATAATACACTAAAATGTTTCTTGTTTTATTTCAAAACTTGTGTAGTAAGTGTTTTATGGTTTTAAATTGCTTGTTTAGTACTAAAAAACAAAAATAGAATAAAATTTAAAATTATTAGGTATGGTACGTATGTATAGCACACGTTCAAATTTCCCGCATTTTGCCTCGAGCGCACCCTGACGGTAGGTTGCTCAGTTAATGTTAATCTATCTGTCTCTCTCTTTTCGTGTTGCGATATTTTAACATGAAGTTAGCATTTCTAACTATACTCTATTTTCTTTGGTACACCGTAATAAACCACCATCTATTCACTACCAACATAAAGTTTTTTTGCAGATATGTCGATGACATTCTCATTATATACGAGGGAAATAATGCCCAACTGGTAGCTCTCCACAACCTCTTTAATAATTTGGGTAAAATTAAATTTACTGATTTTAATTTCGTTTTTATAACATTAGTTTATAAATCGTAAGTATACAGGGTCCTGCAACTAAGCTCCCGTCTTCTGTAGCTCACTTACTCATTAAGCTAAGAGTTTGACATTTTGCAAGCTTACCCTGTACTTCAAGGTACAATTCAAGAAATTATTTTTTATCGTAGAAGATGTTCCAAAAATGTGCAACGCCATGGTAATATATTTTTTAAATTGCATGCTATACATTTTTCTACACATTTGGAAGCCTTTTATGGTTGCCTACATATCACCAACATTTTATTGAAATCGGTTGAGTGACCGCAGCGGAAAAAAATAAAAACCAAGAAAAATTGATTTTGCATCGTAGGCTTTAAAAATCAATAAAAACCACAAAATGCACCTCGTTAATAAAATTTTGCGACGTGATTATTAAGTTAGATGTAATAGTCTCGTTAACCAAGTGACATTGATCCAAATTATACAGGGTGACCAAAATCGAGTGTCAAACTTGTCAGACTTCAAAGCGTGTTATTGTTCTTATTTTAAATTGGAACTCATAATTTTTTTTATGTGAAATGATGCAGAATTTAAAAATAAACATTGTTTCTAAATACAACCCCATAAGAATTCCCAATATTTTAAAACTTATTCGCCAAAAACTCATTTTTCAACGTTTCCAACGGCAATTTTAGATAATAAATATCGTACGAGGCTTTGAAAAACAATTTATTTCATAAAATATAATAGACGTATTTTAGATTTGAGTGTACTTAATTAAGTAGTTATTCAAATGATAAATTTACTGCATAATTTACCTATAGCGGTAAGGACGGAAATGTGGCTATAGGTAAATTTTGCAGTAAACTTATCAATTGAATAACTACTTAATTAAGTACAGTAAAATCTAAAATACCTCTCTGCGTTATATTTTATGTAATAAATTGTTTTTCAACGCCACGTACGATATTTATTACCTAAAATTGCCGTTGGAAACGTTGAAAAACGAGTTTTTGGCGAATAACTTTTAAAATATTGGGAATTGTGATGGGGTTGTATTCAGAAACAATATTTATTCTTTAATTCCGCATCGTTTCACCTAAAAAAAATTATGGGTTCCAATTTAAAATAAGAACAATAGCGCGCTTTGAAGTTTGACAAGTTTGACACTCGATTTTGGTCACCCTGTATAATTTGGATCAATGTCACTTGGTTAACGAGACTATTAAATCTAACTTAATAAGCACGTCGCAAAATTTTATTAACGAGGTGCATTTTGTGGTTTTTATTGATTTTTAAAGCCTACGATGCAAAATCATTTTTTTTTTGTTTTTATTTTTTTCCGCTGCGGTCACTCAACCGATTTCAATAATATTTTGGTGATATGTAGGCAACCATAAAAGGCTTCCAAATGTGTAGAAAAATGTATAGCATGCAAATTAAAAAAATATATTACCATGGCGTTGCACATTTTTGGAACAACCTGTATAATAAAAAATAATTTCTTGAATTGTACCTTGAAGTACAGGGTAAGCCTGCAAAATGTCAAACTCTTAGCTTAATGAGTAAGTGAGCTACAGAAGACGGGAGCTTAGTTGCAGGACCCTGTATATAGAACTTTTATAAATTAAAACGAAATAATGTATAAAATTTACCAAAACTAGTAAGAATTAATACGAGCCGCCAGAAAAGCACCGAATTCGGCCACGCCCCCGATATTCGTACCAACGCGAGATGAGTATTTACGCTTCAACGATTTTCATCATTTTTTACCGTTCATTGTCATCGTTTATTTTCAAATATTTCGCATTCATGTAATGAAACGAAAACGAACAAAGATCACAACAGATCCAGATGGAAATACAGAACCAATTTGTAGTGATAATTTGCACGACGAAATGGCACCAAGTGTCAACAAGCATGATTACAGTACATTATTTAAGTGATGAATGTACAAAACGTGTTAATGCAAATATATTTTAGTATGGTTGTATATACCATTCTGTTTAGGAGCGCATGGATGTTAAAATCTCTATTTTATCTGAATTGTAACTATTTTATGCGGTTATTAGTACTTAAAAATCATCAATAAATAGAGTAATTAAAATAAGATATTCATTATCAATCTTGCCAATTGAGATATTAATTGAATTGTCACTAACCAACGCAACGCCTGGTAGATATTGATTTTACTTGATTTCTGTGTGCTTAATCGGTTGCCGACCCTTAAGGCAGCCCGCTTACCATCCAACCGCTGCGCGATGTAGGCGGAGTCAATTTACTTGGTGCCGTGGCAGGTAGCACAAGGCTTATATGCGACCCGAACAACTTTGTTTTTGCAAGTGCAAGTGATATCGGCCAAATGCTGCAATGTTTGGAGTCTAAGTTGCTAGAAAATTCCACCGACCTGGCTAAAGTGTTAGAAAATTCCGCCGACCTGGAGGCTAAACTGCTAGAAAATTCTGCCGACCTAGAGGCTAAATTGCTAGAAAATTCCGCCGCCCTGGAGGCTAAATTGCTAGAAAATTCCGCCGACCTGGAGGCCAGTTTAAAAAGCGAGCTTGGGGAAAAGCTAGAAGAGAATTCTGCCAAGCTGGAAAAAAAGATATCAAACGTAAAAAGGGAGTTACACGAAGAAGTTTTAACAAAATATTCTACACTCGAAGAGCGAATTCTTTTGATTTTGGAAGGCAAGATCCAGGAAGTTCAGAACAAAATCACAACGTTGGACGTCAACACCTTCCAGGAGTTGCCCCATCAACCTTCAGCAACGGACAACAAGAGCAAAGTTAGTGGCAATCAGGATTCCGTTGGGCTGATGCGCCTCAAACCACCGCAATTTGATGGTTCAACGTCGTGGAATGTTTATCAGCGTCAGTTTGAAGCGGCTGCAAAAGCGAACGGTTGGTCATCCAGGGAGAAGGCGACCGCCCTTACGTTAGCTTTGAGAGGAGATGCTGCTGCTATCTTGCAAAGAATGTCCCCGGAAGAGCAAGAAGTCTACGACCACCTGGTCAGACACTTGGAGACGCGTTATGGCCAGTCACACCTGGAACATGTCTACCACACTCAGTTGAAAAATCGGTGCCAGAAGTCAGGGGAGCCCTTACAGGAATTTGAGGCAGATATTGCACGTCTGGTTCGACTGGCATATCCAGATGCCCAGGAAAAGATCATGGAACGTTTGGCGGTTCAAGCATTCCTGGACGGACTCCGTGATGGTGAAATGAAGCAAGCCTTACTACTAGCACATCCACCTAAGCTAGTTGATGCACTAACACGGGCCCTTGAATTCGAAGCTGCCAAGAACACGAGCAAAGGTCAAGCTCGTGTCCGACAAGTGATTCCAGGAGAGGACGACTTCGAAGAGTCAGTCAAACGGATCGTCAGGGAGATCAATAGAGAACGTAGGCAACGTAGCCGCCAGGACCGGAAGTTGGAGTGCTGGAAATGTGGCAAGGCAGGCCACATAAGAAGACGCTGTCCAGAAGGCGTCAGTCCCACTTCCGCCAATCCGGAAAACTAAAAAAGGTCGATGCGAGGGGGCAAACGTCGACCTGTATTCAGCAAGCCCCAGCAAATACCGCCCAGGTCTCCTCACTGCAACACTATGCCAACAGTGTTTTCGTCGACGCGTGCGTGGATGGAACCCTCCGCACTGTGCTGCTGGATACAGGTGCGACGAAGACAATCATAAGGCCGGACATAATAAAACCTGCAGCTAAGGTTCGGCAATCAAAATGGCGTCTACGCACAGCAACGGGAGATCAAGCAAAAGTGCATGGTGAAACAAATGTCATGTTTACCATCGGGAAAGCCACGTTTGACCATCCTGTGATAGTGGCTGAGATTGAGGATGAGGTGATCATCGGGACAGACATAATGGACACCAAGGGCTTCGAGTTAAGCTTTAGGCGGGGAGTTCTGCGGGTAGATGACGAGGAAGTTTTACATCGAGAAAAGAATTTAAGTGTTCAGGTCCTACTCCCGGAGGAGACACTGATACCAGAACGGAGCGAGATTGTTTTGGACGGCTCCATTGATGGCAAGACCACAGATGGTGAGATAGTCATGTTCGAACCCGTAATGCATGACGAGGCTGTTGGTCGAGGAATAGCGGTCGGAAAGGCCCTTGTGCGGGCTGGCAGGAGTATTCCTGTGAGGATAATGAACGTCAATAACTATCCGGTGTTATTAAAGGAGGGCACGGAGTTAGGGCACTGCTCTGGAGTTTCAGCGATACTGCGACAGGTTACGGCCGTGGAATCCAGCCGGGAAGCCATTCCAAAGGAATTAGAAGTGCTGGTATCGTCGTCAGGCACCGGTCTAAGGCCAGACCAAAGAAGGAGGCTGAGACATTTGGTCCATAAGTATCGAGATATTTTTGATACTGGGAAGAAAGGGAGGACAAATATAATCCAGCATAAAATCAATACGGAAAATGCTCGTCCCATTCGGCAGACAGCTAGAAGGCTACCGCTGGGTAAGAGAGAGGAGGCTGACAAGATTATTGAAAGTATGGTCGAGGAAGGAATCATAGAACCATCCAGCAGTCCATGGTCTTCACCGGTAGTACTGGTAAAGAAGAATGACGGCTCGACCAGATTCTGCGTTGACTACCGGCTGCTTAATAATGTGACCAAAAAGGACAGCTATCCTCTTCCTCGCATCGATGACACTTTGGACACCCTGGCCGGATCGAAGATCTTTTCCACGCTGGATTTGAAGAGCGGGTACTGGCAAATTGAATTGGCCCCCGAAGATCGGGAAAAGACAGCTTTCACGGTAGGTGCTGGATTATGGCAATTTAACGTGATGCCATTTGGATTGTGCAATGCTCCTGCTACTTTCGAACGACTGATGGAAACGATTTTAAGAGGACTGTCCTGGAAGACATGTCTGGTCTATCTTGACGACATTATTGTAGTAGGAAAATCGTTTGAAGACCACATGCGAAACCTAGAAGAAGTGTTCCTGAGGCTACGAGGGTCAGCACTGAAATTGAGCCCAAAGAAATGTCACCTATTTCAAAGAGCTGTGCAGTACCTGGGTCACGTTGTTTCCAGTCAAGGAGTGGCGGTTGACACGGCAAAGATCCAGACTGTCAAAGATTGGCCAGTTCCCAATGACAAACATGAGCTGCGCAGCTTCTTGGGATTATGCACATACTACCGACGCTATGTGAATGGATTTGCCAACATCACAAAACCATTAACCAGGCTCACCGAAGGAGAACGAAAATTCCAGTGGTCCCAGGAATGTCAAGAAGCTTTCGATCACCTAAAAGGGGCTCTGATAAGCGCACCTATCTTGAGCTATCCCCTACCTGAGGGAAAATTTGTACTGGACACCGACGCTAGCAATGTGGGCATAGGAGCCGTGCTGTCCCAAATTCAGGATGGGCAAGAAGAAAAAGTCATAGGCTATTTTAGTAAAACGTTGTCCAAGCCAGAGCGTAACTACTGCGTCACCCGCCGAGAGTTGCTAGCTGTTGTGAAAGCGATGGAGCACTTTTACAAGTACCTCTACGGAAGGAAGTTCCTGCTACGAACAGACCATGCAGCTTTAAAATGGCTCCTTCAGTTTAAAAGTCCAGAGGGACAAGTGGCAAGATGGATAGAGAGGCTACAGGAGTTTGACTTCGACACCGAGCACCGAGCAGGGAGAATCCATGGAAATGCAGATGCCCTATCAAGAAGACCCTGTCCACGGGACTGCAAGCCTTGCCAGCGGGCAGAGGAAAAAGACGCTGACTTGTTACGAACCGCCATAGTCGACGATACTTGGCAAAATAGAGATCTTATAAAAGACCAAGAGGAAGATCCCGATATCCAGATAGTCCTAAACTGGATGAAAGAGGAGAAGAAGCCAACCTAGGGAGAAGTTGCCAAGTATCCTCCTAACATCAAGTCGTATTGGGCACAATGGGACTCCCTAATTCTGGAAGATGGACTCCTGCGGCGTAAAATAATTGACCACGACGGCCAAGAGGAAAGAAGGCAAATTGTTGTGCCCAAATGTCGGATTGCGGAATTGCTAGAAGAACTCCATGCTGGTGTGTCAGGAGGACATCTCGGAGTGACAAAGACGCTGGGAAGGGTAAGGGAAAGATTTTACTGGGTCAATAGCAAGGAAGACGTAAGGGACTGGTGCAGAAAATGCGTTGTATGTGCGGCAAGTAATGGGCCGCAGAGAAAGCAGAAGGCTTTGATGCGCCAGTACAACGTGGGAAGTCCCTTTGAAAGGATTGCTATTGACGTAGCCGGCCCGTTTCCGGAATCCGAAGCAGGAAATAAGTACATCGTGGTCGTGATGGACTACTTCAGCAAATGGGTTGAGGCATACGCTCTACCAAACCAGGAAGCCTCCACAATTGCCGACGCCTTGGTGAAAGAATGGATTTGCCGATTTGGCGTACCTTTGGAGCTACATTCGGACCAAGGGCGAAATTTTGAATCCAGTTTGTTCCAGAACATCTGTAAGACGCTCGGAATCAAGAAAACAAGAACTACTGCGTTACACCCGCAGTCAGATGGAATGGTGGAGCGCATGAATAGAACCATTAATCGGTATTTGGCCAAAGTGGTCTCCGACCATCAAAGAGACTGGGATGGCTTTCTTCATTTGTTCCTCCTGGCTTATCGATCGGCCGTCCACAAAAGCACGGGAGAGTCTCCGGCTCGGATAATTATGGGAAGAGAACTCCGTCTCCCATGCGATCTGAAGTTTGGTTGCCCGCCAGGAACTGATGTCGCCGGGGAGGACTACGTCAGTGAACTGCGAAGAAGAATGGATGCCATTCATAGCCAAGTTCGCATTTCCATTCAAGATGCCAGTAATCGGATGAAGGACGCATACGATGTGAATGCCAAGGACCACAGGTACAATGCCGGTGATATGGTTTGGCTTTACGACCCTAAGAGACGAAAGGGACTGTCACCAAAACTTCAAACATCCTGGGATGGACCATACAAAGTTCTGGAAGCTATCAACGACGTCCTTTACCGGATACAAAAGCCACCGCGGGGTAAAGCTCGAGTCATTCACTTCAACCGACTGGCTCCTTACTACGGAGACCACGAAGACGCGGAGCTGCGGCGAATCCAACCAGAGCCGGATTTGACATTCGACCAATTCATGGCCCGTCATACTAATGGTGAAAAGAGTCGGTTCGGTGTGACATGTGAAGTGCAGCGGGACCTGTTTACTGCTCCAGCTGGCTACGCACTGGCACATTGTGTGGCTAAGGACTTGCAATATGTCTAGAGGGATAGCCAAGGTTTTCCGCGGGAAGTTTGGAAATATTCCAGAGCTGCGTCGGTCTAATCCCAGAGTCGGACAAGCACTCAAGGCAACCGACGAAAAGACCGGCAGAAAGATCTTCCACTTGGTTACCAAAGAGACGTCCGATCAGAAGCCAACCTATAGAGATGTTTGGGACACTTTGTGTTCTCTAAAGGAAGAATTGCTAGCCGAGGACCTGAGAAGCCTGGCGATTCCCAAGCTGGCATGCGGACTCGATGGCTTGGACTGGAGGATGATTCGCAGCATGTTGGAAGCACTCTTCAGGTTGACGGGCGTACAAATTCTGGTGTGCTGTTATAGCCCTCAACGTCGTTCCCTGGAGAGAACCGTGGACTGTTACTTCCACAAGAGATCCTGCTGCAAGAAGGGAGCTTTTTGCCGATATCGACATCCACCATCTTTGGAATCATTTCGGGACGAAACGAGCTTAGGAGGGGGCAGTGTGACGATCTTAACAGCCGCGAAAACGCCAGAAGTTCTAGGTTATTCCGGAGTATTATTCCATCGAGGCAGCGAAGCGCAAGTAGCGACCGCTCTGGGCAAACGTAGAAAACTCGGGAACATTCCAGAGTATCGATCGATAGGTATATAAGAGAAACTGCCTTGCTCGCTAATGAGTATTAGACAGAGTGTTAGTCGGAGCGTTGGCGCGATTATTGATCGATATAAATAGTTCGAAATAAATACAGTGAAAATAAATATTTATAGTAGCCTTAAGTGACAGTTAGTTTTTAGTGTTCGTGTTTAGTGTTCGTGTTTAATAATTAGGTAATAAGACTGTAATAGTGTTAAATAAATTAGTTGACTATTTTAATATACCGAGTGTTTTAATTCACACCTTAACGAACGAAAAACGCTACAATATTAATATTGAGGTTAATATAAACGCAATGGTTTGAATAGAATGTTTTTTTTTTAGACAAATATTACAGAAGTCAATGACACGAAATCT
Organism: Melinopterus prodromus; assembly: GCA_964023965.1. Taxonomy (NCBI): domain Eukaryota; kingdom Metazoa; phylum Arthropoda; class Insecta; order Coleoptera; family Scarabaeidae; genus Melinopterus; species Melinopterus prodromus. The sequence continues at coordinate 18,817,076 of OZ030397.1, forward strand.
ATGGTTACACAAGTTAAAGTCGCGGGAGCGCTTTAACAATTTTTAAAAAGTTGGAAAGATGAGGTGATGAACGTAGTACAAGAAGCTGAGTACACAGATAGGCACTTTATTATGAAGTTACTGTTACAATGGTTTGTCTAATACTATTCTACTATTATGGTGTTTACAGTTTATATAGTATTTAACTGCTGAATCTGCACTTTTGTGGGCCGTATTCATAACTCCTCCGCCGTGAGATGAAGACATCGGGGTATTAAAAATGCGCCGAAATGTTTTCTAAAGGAATGTCCGGTAGGTCCCTCGGTGTATGTTTTCGAAGGGCTGTTCGTAATCATAGATAACATAGTAATCGATACAGTACAAAAGCTATAATTACAATGACAAGAAGATATAGCATATATCCTTGATTTTGGAATTTGGAATGTGAAAAACTGATACGTTCAATGAGAGCATGATTATTCTCTAATTCATGAGAGATATTAAACAAAGTAGGTTGCGTTATATTTATAGTTATTTAACCAACAAGTATATTAAAAAGAGCGATTAATGATCGAGACTGTTTAACGCGCGAGCGAAGCGAGCGCGTTAATTGTCGAGATCATTAATCGCTGTTTAATATTCGAGTTGGTTACAAAATTTTTCCGTCGATCGTATTCTTCTAGAGTCGTCTACATAGATTTTTCTTCGCCGATGTGTTTTTAGGTTATATGACAATTTATTTAATTTGACACTGACAGTTCTAGAGAGCGGTATGTTTTCATTGGAAGGTTTCATTTCACATATGTTCGATTGGCCAATCAAACGACGCCATTGCGTCTTGTGATTGGCTATAACAAATCATGCATTAATAGAAATCGTGCATTAATGGAGTACTTTAATAAACGATTTCCTATTCACTAAACTGACTCATAAATAAACGATCGACGGAAAAGGTATTTATTTGATTGTGTTTCTCTTGATAGTCAATTATTTAATTTCCGTAAAAATATGAGATTGTAAGTTTCGAATTATATGATCATTTACAGAAAAGACACAATTGTGGATGTTTTTGATCAAATAAGTACCTTTTACAATTTGTGGGTCACGTTGTTGATTACAAATTTTTATAATTTTAGTCTCTTGCGGACTAAGTAAGATTTTGATATTGTTATCTAAATTTCCAATATGTTATTTCCAATAAAAATGGGTAAAGGATATAGGCGATAATATTGAAAGGGTTCGGTGTTTATAATTGGAATGGATAAAATGAATACAAATCTAGTATCTGTTTGATATGCTTTAACTTTTATAACTGATTCGATCAGGTAAATATTATCAACCAATAATTTAAAAGGGAAACCTTCATGTGGATTTAGGTGAATTGATTCAATATAAGTTTGTAGCGTTTGAGGTTCTATTACTAGGGGGTGTAAGATACCAATTTTAGCTAAATTTGTAGCATGGATCAATTCTTCTATTTCTAATCGGAGGGCGGTTAAGAGGTGAAGCTGGTAATACGTTAATTGCATAAAATCCATAATTTGTTCATTAGCCGAAGCTTCTTGGGCCAATTGTTTTTGATTGTTTATCATTATGTTAATATTTTCCTCGTACTGAGTAGTGATATTTTGTATTAAGGTTAATTGATTAGTTAGAGTAGTTTTAATATTTTTCTGATTTTCTTGTAGTTCTAATATTTTTTCTTCATATCTTTGTCCATCATCCGCGTCTAAATTTCCCGTTATTGCTTTTACGATAGTTCCGAGAAAATTAAAGGCTCCTCTTTTAGTTCGGGTAGTGGGTGGTTTGATAATATTTAGATATTGTTGTATTTTTAGTTCTTCTTCTTGGCGTAAAGTAAGGGTTGCTTGTAGTTCAAGAGTTGGTAATCCTCGTGGTGATATTTCTTCCTTTTGTTGTATGTAAGTATCCCAAATATCAAATAATCGAGAATAGTTTTTTTGAATAATGATTTCATAATAATTTTCTGTGTTGTAGGCAAGTCCTTTTCTTTCAGAGGCAATAATCCAGCTTGATTTCGAACAGGAATTAATTCGGTGACTCCTCCTCCGATGAGGATCCTGAAAGGGGTCCGAGTTTTAATGAATTGACGTGATATTTTAGAATCTTATTATTTTAGTTTTTGACTTCAATGGTTCCGTTTTCATTAATTCTAATCACTGTATATGGTCCCCAGTATCGTTCTTTGGTTTTTTGGGTATAGTATTTAGAAGGTTTGACATAGACTTGCTGACCAATTTCTATTGAACTTTCTTTTCTTTGTTCATTCACGCGAGTAATTACCTTTTCTTTGTTCTGTTGTAGTTTTGACGCCATATTCTCATATAGATGTTTTGTTCGTTCCTTATGTTTCTGAATATAGTCTTGGAAATAGATATTATCGTAATAAAGGTCTAAAGGTTCGCGAGTGTTTGTGTGTTCATATAAGAGTTCGAAAGGTGAAACTCCAGTTGCTGAGTGATTAGTTGAATTATAGGCCAAAACTGCGAGTCTCATCAACATTTTAATATCGTCATGGATCTTTTGATTTTTTAATAATCTAACATGTTCTAGTAGAGTGGAATGGAGTCGTTCTACTGGTGCATTTGAGTTTGGATTTTGGGGAGTTGTATAGTGTAAATTTATTTTATATAATTTTAATAATTCTTTTAAGGTTTCATTATTAAATTCAAGACCTTTATCCATCACAATCTGTTTTGGTATTCCGTGCGTGCTGAAGCTTTCAATAAGTTTGTCTACCACTTCGATAGCAATTTTACCCTGTATTGGATATGCTTGGGCATATTTCGTAAAGACATCTATCATGGTTAGGAAGTTTTGAGCATTGATCGAAATAGTGTCAATATGAACTTTATCGAATGGTTTGTCAATCTGTTCGGTAACTTGTAAAGGAATTTTTGGTGGATGCCTATTGTATTTGTTCTTTTGACATACTGTACAATTTTTGATATAGTTAGTAATATCAGTCTTAATTTGGGGCCAATAATACATCTTTTTAATTTTGTTCATTGTTTCATTAATTCCGCGATGGTTAGTTTCACTATGTGATGCTCAATTATTGCCTGTAATTTTTCTTCCTTGGTTTCCAATATTCTAACTCTCCTAGTACATCTAATTATATTAGGTCCATTATCAGTAAAGTGTTCAATATAACTTTTACATATTTCTTGATAAAGTTCATCTGTGGTATAGATGTAAAATGTTCCTTGTGTCATTAATTCTTTAATAATTTTGAAAATTTCTTCTGGTAGATTATTTTTGTTTAATTTGACGTGGTAGATAATTTTACCGTTATTAATGTCAATATTTACTGTGGTCGGGTAGATATGCGACTCGATAAAAAATTGTATTTTTTGAATATCAATAGCTAAGTCGGTTATGGGAATTGATCTTTTTGGTTCTATGTTGACATTACTATGTAAAGAATCGTCTGAATTACTAAATGGTTCTATATTTTCTGGTGGTTCATTAATCTTGATGGATTTACTAGCTATCGGTATTATAAACGTTTCATCAGATGGATTTTCTAGAGATTGTAAGAGTTCTGCAATTTCTTCATCTGTTACTTGTGGTGCGGTGGAAAGGATGTCATTTAATTCTTTTTCTGTCATGGTTGGCATAGTCGGGTTTTCGTCATTTTCATGATGCTGTATTTCAATTCTTGAGAGAGCATCGGCGTTTTTGTTTATTGCCCCCTTTTTATAGATGATGTCATAGTCATATTCACTCAGTTTGATTTTCCAGCGTTGTAGCTTCATATTTGGCTCTTTGAGTGAATGCAACCATATTAAGGGTCTGTGATCTGTAATAATGGTGAACTTCTGTCCATAGATGTACGGCCTAAACTGCTTACAAGCCCAAATTATTGCTAAAAGTTCATTTTCTATAGTTGAATATCTCTGCTCAGTATCTGTTAATGTGCGCGAAGCATAGGATACTGGTTTGTCATTTCCTATTGGTCCTTGTGATAGAATGGCGCCGATTGCAATATTACTAGCATCTGTCGTCACATTGAAGGGTTTGGTGAAGTCTGGATATTGTAAAATTGGTTCATTGCAGAGAACATTTTTGCAAAGTTCAAATGTCTTTTTATATTCGTTAGTTAATTCCACTTTATTACCCTTTTTTAAACATCTGGTCATAGGTTTGGTTAGTTTAGCAAAGTCTTTAATGAATCTTCTGTAATAGCCAAGTAAGCCTAGAAATGCTTTGATTTCTTTTTGGGTTTTTGGTAATGGATATTTTTTTATTGCTTCGATTTTCTGTGGATTAGGTTTAATACCGTCTGGGGTAATAACGTGTCCTAAATAAATTACTTCTTTTTTTAGAAATTCACATTTACAAAGAGTGATTTTCATATTCGATTGTCTGAGACGATCAAATACTTTTCTTAGTTTATTAACATGCTCTTGCAATGAGGTAGAGTAGATGATAATATCATCAAGATAGACTAAACATGTGTCTGCCGTTAGTCCTCTTAAGATATAATTCATAACACGTTGGAAGGTTGCCGGGGCGTTCTTGAGGCCAAATGGCATACGTAAAAATTCGTAATGTCCGTCTTCGGTGCAAAATGCAGTCAGTCCGTTCTTGATGTCTTTTGTCCATTTCAATCTGATGGTATCCCGAGGCTAAATCTAGCGTTGTGAAATAATTTGCTCTTCCCAATTTGTCAAGTATATCAGTAATATTTGGAATTGGAAATTTGTCCTCAATTGTTTGTTCATTTAGTTTCCGGTAGTCAATAACCACCCTGTATTTTTGTATTCCAGAAGCATCTAGCTTCCTGGGATGTAATTGCAATTGGTGCTGACCATGGACTTGCACTTTCTTGAATAATATTTTGCCTTAGCATGGACTGGATTTGTTTATCTATCTCCAGACGCTGAGCCGGTGTTTTTCGATAAGGCTTGAGATAAATAGGGGTATCGTCTTTCAGTCTAATTTGGTGTTTAACTGCCGACGTAAAAGACAATGGGATTCGTTCGTCATAGCAAATATCCTTATATTCCATACATAATTTTGTTATGATTTGTTTTTCTTCTGGGTTAAGATGGTCCAATCTTAGATTATTTTCTATGTTTTGTTTTTGCATCTTTTTTAACTTGTCAACGGAAAGTTTAGTCATGTTATTTGTAATATTAGCCTCTTTTGCGTTTTGAGTGTTAAGAGTGACTTGTTTATAAATTTCTGTTTTGATAGGACGAGTTAGTTTAAACGTAACCGGATATTCATTAAAGTTTGTTATTTCTGTAATAGCTTCATAATCTTGGGATTTGGTTACACTTTCTGGAATTTCTACTCCGGGTATTAACTCTTGATGTGAAATAAGAATTTGGTTTAAATTTCGATCTACTGGTACCTTAAGAATTTTTCTCTCTCTAGGTCCTATTCGAATTGTCGGATCATCAAAATATAATGGGATGGTAGTGAATTTTGTTTTTAATTTTCTATTAGCGATATCAATAATTGCCCCCATTTGCTCTAATAATTTTAGTCCAATTATGCCATCATATTTTTTAGAAAAATCTACTATATTAAATTTATGCTTTTGGTTATATGCCTTGAGAGTGTATAAAGATGGAATTTCTAAAATGTATTTGTGATAAGTTGTACCATGGAAATTCATTTTTGGCTAATTTAGTGGAGATTGATGAAGCTGACGCTCCAGAGTCTATAAGAAATTTTGCGTTTATTTCTGGTAATTTTATATATGGTAATCGAATAGCTTGTTGATGATTAAATTCGATATGTTCTTTGAATTTAGCTGTTGTTATTGGGGATTTTGACTGGTTGAGGCTAGTTCGCGAAAATTTTGGGTTTCTTCTAGATTGATTGGCTCTTCGTCGAGTTCTTCTAGAAATTCTTCTGGGTTATCTTCCCAATTTTCGTAAATAAAACCATTCTGGTCATTTTCGTCAGGCTCTATTGGTTCTTGTTGGTGGAGTTCTTCCACTGTCAATCTTCTGTCTTTGCTAACTGCAGGTCCAAATGGTGTCATTTTAACTTTACTTTGGCTCGGATCTACTTCCATTGGTTTTTGTCTAGGTTGTCGCTTTTCTAGCATTTGTCCGGGCGATTTCATAAATTTGAAAGATGATTGTTTCGGTTGATTGTGTCGCCAAGATTGTGATTGCAATTGCTGATTTTGATATGGTTGATTGTATAATTGTTGTTGAGGAAATTGTTGTTGTCGCCAAAATTGTGGTTGCGGTTGTTGATTTTGATATGGTTGTAATTGTTGTTGAGGCAATTGTTGTAAGAAATACGGTTGTTGCGGTTGGACTATTGGTTGTGAAATAGCCTTCATTTTGCCGGGTATGATTTGATTTAGAGTTTTGTGTTGAGTTTGTGGTGCTGGTAATTTTCCACAGCGATATTGCCAATTTTGGTATTCTAAAACGCATGACATTGCCGTCTCTAATGATTGTGGGTCTTTTATATAAAGGATTTCACCTAAATTCCCAAATTTCATAAGACCGCGTTTGTACGTTTGCAACGCTGTATTTTTATAGAGAGTTGTTTTAAGAGGAATTAATTCTTGTTGAGTACATGTCTGCATCTTAGTAAGCAACAGGTTTAGCATATCTTTAATTCGTTGACATAGGTATAAAGATTTTCATTTTTATGAGGTACTTCGCAAGTTAAGTCATTTAGTAAGCAATCCTCAGATCTTTGGTCTAAGAAATTTAGTTCTAGCAAAGATTTAATCTCGGTCCATGTGGTTAATTTTCTGGAACCTATTAGGGATTGGGCCTCTCCGGTAAATCTGGATTTAAGAATTTTTAGGAGGTAAGGATTTATTGGATTTGAAGGATTGTGTAAGTCGGCGTAAGTGCGGATTAGGTCTTCGCATGCATCGATAAATAATGGTAACGAATTTGAATCACCATTAAATATTGGTATGGTCGAAATTTCGGCTTGCGTAACTGAACTACGAGTGTATGGATGTTGGTGTTGGTCGTTTCCAGGCATTTTGTTAATTACTTGTCAAGGTTTGTCAAAATTAAGTCCGCAATTAAAATAGAAAACTTATCGTTAAGTACTTACACTATGAATACAGCTAACTTAAACATCTAAGGCCTATCTTATTCTTCTGATGGATTCCTCAGTGTCAGTTGTAGTCTTTGATCCTTATCTGGTCCTTGGACGTATGCTGTAGTCCGTCTTCTTTTGTAGATTTCTGGGTATTAGTAGAGTTCTTGCTTTTCTGGTTAGTAGTTTGCTTGGTTGTCTTGGTTTTCTTCTTTTTATTATTTGGCACCTCCACGAGATTTGGATCGTTTTGGCGTTCTTCTTTTATATTTTTCTTCTTGTTTCCCCAGTAGAAGTAGGGCACCTCCACGAGATTTGGATCGTTTTGGCGTTGTCTCCGGTACTCTAGTGTGCTGTTTGAAAATTTTGATTCTCACAGCGTGGGATGGTTTCTTAAATATAGCGAGTTGGGGCACCTCCAGAGAGTTTGATCTTTTGGTACTGGTTCAACTTGCTGCTGTGTCCCGAGAATTGGATCCGGACACACGTGCCTTTATCTTCCGATACTACTTGTCTTGATTGCTCTTCTCTCTTCTTTCTTCAGTGCTCTAAAGAATTGGTATTCAGCCCGTGGGATCTTCTTTCTTGAATCCTGTGGGTGAGCACTCTCCTACCGACTGCGCCAGTTAAAGTCGCGGGAGCGCTTTAACAATTTTTAAAAAGTTGGAAAAATGAGGTGATGAACGTACAAGAAGCTGAGTACACAGATAGGCACTTTATTATGAAGTTACTGTTACAATGGTTTGTCTAATACTATTCTACTATTATGGTGTTTACAGTTTATATAGTCTTTAACTGCTGAATCTGCACTTTTGAGGAAAAGGCGTGGGCCGTATTCATAACTCACACATATTAATATTTCATGACTAACTATAAAAGCTTCAAGCTGGTGTCTATCCATTCCATAATCCTGATAACCAAACTAGGTAAAAGAGAACATTCCTAGTTTCTTACGTAATAACTTAAATTGGCCAACAAATTGGAACATGCTTAGTAAAGATATCTGCTACTTGGCGTTTTGTATCCATGTAAAGTATTTTCAGCTTTCCATTTGCAAGCGCGTCCCGGATAAAATGATATCTTATGTTAATGTGTTTAGTCCGTTTGTGAAAAGTTGGATTTTCGGCCAAAGCTGCACTTTGCACTTTGCGCTTTGATTATCGCAATATAAAGATGGGCACTTTCTAAAATTCACTAACTCCTTAAACAGTTTAGTTAACCAGATTATGTCCGTGGTTCCCTCACTTGCAGCTATGTACTCCGCTTCAGTAGATGACAGTGCAACTATATTTTGCTGACTACTTGACCACACTATGGCTCTTGCTGCATATTTTGAAAGTATTGGACTGAGCTTCGATCCCATAGCACAACCAAAAATCTGTAAATAGTGATTGTCTTTATACTTTTACTTTAAGCATTTCGTGTATTGACAGCGCTAGGTTTCATTCCAATTGTTCTGTGTGGTATTGTTATATTCTCGAAGTACATTAGATAGTACATCTAACCAACGATAATTCCCCTGCATACTGAACTCTTTCCACATTTTTTTCTTTTTAACTCCTATTAAAACGTTCTACTATTGAACTTTTAGGTAGGAATACCTGCTGTAATGGTGAATGTTGTATGTGTCCATGAGATTTTTAAAATCCCTATTATAAAACTCCTTTCCATTGCCAGTTTGAAGATTCTTTGGTATATTCTGTTTTGCTTCTTCTTAAATGTTCTTCACTGCTCCTGCAACTTCCTTACCAGTTTTGCTTTTTAATGGTAATGCCCAACCGTACTTTGAAAATGAGTTAATTACTGTCAGAATATATTTATAATTTAGTTGCTTTTGCGTATGGGATCATCTCGTGGCCCCGCTATTGGACTGTATTCAACTTTGTAAATGGTAAGCCGATCATTACTTCCTTAATTTGTGTTTAATTTCTAAATTTAATGTGTTTTGTTAACTCTGACAACTCTTTAAAACATTTGGTAGATTTAGAGTTTAATTTATTGTTTCAATATTTCTGTTTTAATTGTAAATAAACATTTGTTTTTCTTTTATTGAGTTTTGGGTTTTATTGTTGAGCAAGTTTATTTTAATATTTAAAGAAAGCAAACCGGCTTCATATAGTGATTATAATTATCATGGTAAGTGTGATGAGCTTTGTCTGATAAAATGCTGCATTGGTCCTATTGCACGAACTTACGTGCGGGGCGTGTTTAGAGAGATAAATTTCATAATGGTTAAAGTTGTGGTACTAAGATAAAGTTCTTAAAACTACAAAGTATGGGTACTTAATAACCAGATTATTACCCGCCGACGATCTATTACAACTGTTTCTGAGATATTGTGAACTTAATGTACAAAACGTGAATTTTTCTAAAAATAATTCAGGGAATTCTGAATATTTCTGTAAAACTAACAAGGATAAATAAACAAAGGGACTTATTTTAGATAGTAAAAATATCGCTCTATTTGACAGTCACTATTGATTTGCGATTACAATATGACTGATCGCAAATAACTAGAGGTTTGCTAAATGCCATATAACTTAAAAATTTAGATAGAATACTGATCAGTGATGCAGCTTTCGAAAAATGCCTAAGTCAACAGCTAAAAAGTTACTAAACATCTAGTTTCATTTAACGTATGCATAATAAACCATTAATATTAAATATTTAGATCTTAGATGCCATGACGATTTCCAAAAAATCGCACAAATATAATGACCAAATAATTGCAAACTTCAATTATGAAATACACAAACAAATATAATTATCCAAAAACTTGTGGGTTTAGGTACCAATCGAAATTTGTTTAAAATGTGTATTAAATATCTGTGGTTCTAATTATTTAATAGTTATTTAACCAACAAGTATATTAAAATGAGCGATTAATGATCAAAACTGTTTAACGCGCGAGCGCGTTAATTGTCGAGATCATTAATCGCTGTTTAATATGCGAGTTGGTTACAAAATTTTTCCGTCGATCGTATTCTTCTAGCGTCTTCTACATAGATTTTTATTCGCCGATGTCTTTTTAGGTTATATGACAATTTATGTAACTTGACACTGACAGTTCTAGAGAGCGGTATGTTTTGATTGGAAGGTTTCATTTCACATATGTTCGATTGGCCAATCAAACGACGTCATTGCGTCTTGTGATTGGCTATAACAAATCATGCATTAATAGAAATCGTGCATTAATGGAGTACGTTAATAAACGATTTCCTATTCACTAAACTGACTCATAAATAAACGATCGACGGAAAAGAATATTAATAAGTTCTTGGTTCAAGAATACTACCCAAGGGTAGTATTTTCGTATACTTAACACAGTAATAAAGTTACTGTAATACTGTCACAAGATGCAATAAGTAAATAAAATGGTTACTGAAATAATTGCTAATTATTCAGTTTACAATTCTCAATAAAAGGTAGGTCAGTACGTGCTCATATTTGCCGGTCAAGTTAATGTGTTTGTCTTCGGATTCACGGTGGATATATGACATTTTCCATCATTTCTACAGAAATTATTTGATAACGCTCCCTTATTCTTCATGTTTATCATAGTTGTGATTCCCCCAGAAATTTCTTCTCATGTCTCCAGTAGTCAGAAATCAAACATGGTCAAATCACGCAATCTAGTTTGCCAGAGCGTGTGACTACATAAACAATTTAATGTCTTATAAATATTGATTAAACAATTTTGGAGTGGAACAATTTTAAACATGCTGCTGCATGAAGAGAAGTATTATTACATTTATGAGTTTGTTGAAATTTGTCGTAGGTCCCATCTACACATTTAATATTAATTTATGAATTGTGGTGTTATATGTCAATGTCGAATTACATGCTTAATAACTTTTTACTAATTTATCGATAATTTGAATTATGTGAAGATATAAGTTCCATTTCCAACTTTTTAGTTTTGTGACATTTAGCATACCTTGAGTTATTCGGGATAAGTCATATAAGAATCGCAAATAATAATAACTGTCAAAAGGTGCGCTATTTTTACTATGCAAAATGAGTTTATTTTTTGTTTCCTTATTCCTAGTAAGTTACCTCAAAATATTTTTTTGTAAAATACAGGCTTTTGACATTCTTTTCAGAATAACTCGGAAACAGTTAATAACAGCCGAATACAAGTTGTCAAAACGATTAGGATACAAATTTTAATCAAAAACTACAATAATGTACCCAGGTTCCTGTGTTCCATTAAAACCACGGAACATAGGTTTCTATTGGTATGTCGTTGTAGAACATATTTATATGTATATGAAAATATTTTCTTTCTGTGGAGCGAATGATTATCCACAACTTTTCAATATTGAAGAATCGTGTATTTGTTAAGACCATTCAAGCGGCGCACCGGGCGCACGCCTATATCTCGGATACCAACAAATAAAAGAAAATATATTTTCGGTAAAATATTAGCAAGAAAATATATGCTGCTCATATTTTACTAATTCATTTGTTTTTACGTAGTGCGCCGCTGCAGTTGCCGGCAAGTAAGCGTCGCCTCAGTATCTCGAAAACGAACAAAGCAAAAAAATTGGTATTATGGTAAAAAAATAGCAAAAAATAGCATGAAAATATAGGCTGCTCACATTTTTCAAATTCATTTGTTTTGACATAGTGGACCGCTGAGTTTCCGGCACGTCAGCGGCGCACCCCTATATCTCGGATACTAACAAAGAAAAAAGAAAAAATGTTTTTTTTGGTAAATAATTAGCAAAAAAATATAAGCTGCTCACATTTTTCAAATTCATTTGTTTTGACATAGTGCGCCGCTGAGTTGCCGACACGTCAGCGGCGCCTCGGTATCTCGAAAACTAACAAAGCAAAAAAATCGATATTTTGGTAAAAAAATAGCAACAAAATATGGATATAATGATTTTCATTTTGCAAAAGTTGCGCCGCTGACTTGCCCGACCTCCATTTAGGGTACATTCTAAACCATCGTTACACCGGACCCTTAAAATAACATGGCTTCACTGTTGCAAAGTGGTGAGTAATTACTCTTTTGGTGAGTAATTTTACTAACACAACGAATTTGAGAAAAAGGGAGAAAAAATTAAATATTTGTTAATTTGTGAGTATCTTTCGTCCAGTGGTGGTTCTTATCAATGTCGTGACATTATAAATCACGTTTAATTTAACAATAATGGTTGGATATTGACATTTTTTTATGAATTTTTTTTGCTGTACTCTTTCAATTTGTTCATTTATATCCATTCTTAATTCTCGTGAAATTTGACATTTATCAATACATACTAACCCGTGCCCCAAGTGGCTTAACATTGAAAATAAGTGAATTTAATGTGAAAAAATAAAAAGGAACGTTTGTATTACTACAATAAATTTACATATCACAGTTATTAACTTAATAATACTTTAAAAAGAAAACAATCAATTAACTTTTGAGTATTTATACTCAAAAATCAGCACATTTCACATAATTCCAATAACTTCATTTGTTAATAATACAATAACCTAAGCAACTGACTATCCTGGTTAACAGTGAACAAGTGAAAATTGTTTGCGGTGTGCTTTCGTAGAATCTGAACTTGAAATCAGAGGTTTTTAATTGTGTCTAGTTTTTTTATCACTGATTTACTTGTGTCAATTACGAATTGCGGCCTTCAGATTCAGATTTTACGGAAAAATTACACCAGAAAGAGTTTTTATTTGTTTTTTCTGAAGTTAATAACTGTGGTATATCGTATATAAATGTTTTTATTTTTTAAATATTATTAAAGTAAACTTATTCTTGCTTTTGAGGCACATTGTGGGACTTGTTAAATATATTGAGTTTTTCAAATTTCACAGGAATAAAGTATGATACAAATATATTGCTTCTACGTTCAAAAATAAGAACCTTCCTATCAATTTTATCAAAAAGAGGACATTTTAGGGAAAGTCTGGAAAATATATAGGTATCTGGCATCTGGTAACCATAATTTACATTACAAGTTACACTTTACATATTAGTAGTGATATAACTCTAGGCATTTTAGAACTTTTTGTGTTACAAAAGAAAAAAATGGTGAGTAAAGTGATGGTAAAATGGGAATTTTTGACAGGGTGTGATCATGGGCGCCGTTACATATGCCCCCCCCCCCCCCTGGGCTTTGAACCCAACTATACCCAAACTATTCGGTGATGTATCGGCGCTTGCCCCCGTCCTGAATTTAAAAAAAATGCTATTGTCATTTTACATACTATAGTATATTGTGTAGCAAGACAAGAAAGTGATTCCTAATCGATGCTGAGCACATTTTGAGGCACCGAAATCACTTTCTTGCGCGGCGCACACATCATTTTTATCCTATTGATGACTATACCGATTATAATCGTCACCAATGTCAGTTTTATTAGTGTTCTAATTGTTGTTGGAAACACAATTATGCTTAACATTCTTTTACCTGTTTTGCGTCTACATCCCTATAAGTTAAATTATCACGAGTACCACGAATAATTGTGCGCACAAAAAAATGGTTAGTTTTATATTAACCTATCCACATCTCCTACCATGGGCGCCGTTACATATGGGCATATCGGGGCATATCGGTGCTTGCCCCCGTCCTGAATAAAAAATCTGATGTGGCCAGGCACTTGACTTTATCATACAATATATAAAATTAATAGTTTAGCTGCATGAGAATCTATTTGATTGAGATCAGTCGTGTCTGCATTAAAATAACACTAGTTAGTCAGGATTTAACAGATAAATAAACAATTAAATAAATAAATAATTCCTTTATTAAAATAAGACAATATTAAATGCAACAAAATATTATTTATATTTAGGGCGCAGTTCAGCACACTTGTTTCCAAATTGCCTTACTCTTCCACCCAACCCCTTACGCAAACTAGAATAAGACATAATTGTAGCAATAATATAAAAATAATTCCGAGAACTTATCAAAACAAAAACAAACAAAAAAATTACTCTAGAGTCTAATTACACGCAGTTGCAGCAAATCCAACTCAACAAAACATCGCACCTGCCCATAAAAAATAAAAATTAAAACAGCCTCCAATGTGCGCTCGATGCCTAAAGTCCCCCTGTTGAGCAAACAAACAACGCTTCACCTTTCCCCAAAAACTGTTTAATAATAAATTTTTCATATCTTCCC